>CAIGQZ010034880.1:8009677-8037840 GCA_903798205.1 Danio tinwini
CAGATTATAATACTGACTTATTTACACATATTATAGAGCTGGTTACATTAAGATGGGGAATGAAGTTTAGGCAGGAAATTAATAGTAATTAAAATTAGCATACTTCACATGTCTTGATTTGATTTCTGTTTAGTTCGATTATGACCTTAATCTGATCAAATTTATTAAAAATCGCTGTTTACATGGTAGACTCTTAATCAGAGTATTGTCTTAATCATATAAAAATTTAATTATTGGTGTCTATGTAATCATACTCAATGACCTTATAAACTCATTTGCAAGCTTTGCTTTTGTAGGCTTTCCCTCCAATTAATAAATAGAAGATTAATATTAAAAAAGTAATCTTACACTATTGAACCATGGGTTGTTCTTACAGACGTTAGGACATTTATACGAACACATTAACAGACAGGACTTGATGTATGAACACACAATGGGGTATTTGAGAGGATAATTTCTTCCAAACAAATCCTCCATATCCTGTGTAAACCTCATGGAATAATAATATCATTGAGCTGGAATACTATAAATCATTTTAAATTGCTTATTATTTCCCTCTATTATCAGTACCAAATAGAACGTTTAAATGTAATTATTGCCTTCATTCAGGACTCATGGATGGGAAGCCCTGGGTGAAGACTAGCTGCCTCAGTTGCTCCTGCTGGCTTTCCGCCTTGTCTGTATTTAGCTAATTAGATTGGCTCTTTGCCTTTGGTTTATCAACATGGAAAAATGTTGCCAATTCTTCTAGGTCCACTGCAGAGCTAGAGCACTTGACATTTGTTATTTGTGTATCATATTATGCAGATAGAACAACTGGGTAATTTCATGGAGAAATTTCAGAGGTTAAATTGCAAATATTATTCCATTCTCATTTGCCGCAAGAGGAGAGTTTTGTTTTCAGCAGATTTCTGTCATTTTAATGCCATTACATAAACAGTTTTTCAGCAGAAAATACTATTTAGGAATTAGTCAAGGTGTTTCCATCAAAGAAGTGCAAGATATTATTATTCTACCTGTGGGCATGAATTGAATGTGCCTCCCTTATGACACTATCAATTTCAAGCTCAAGCTACAAGCAGAGCGATTACAGACGGTATTGTCGAAGACTTGTCTTTTATCATCAAGCCAACTAGAACATCTTTTCTTTTCATCATCAGAGAATTTCAGAACTCTCCAGTGAAACAATATTATGTGTTTTGCACCTCAAAGGTGGCGCCAGTGAGAAAGTCTGCTGCACAAAGATGATTTGACTTCAAACTATGTTTGAACTGAGAGAACAAAAAAAAACTTTTCAGGCTTGTCAACTGTCAGCGTAACTCCAATGTGACACCAGCAGGAATCAAAGTTAGTCATTCCAATATTATACTGGCTCAGTTAATGAAATTACTAAATTATTTCACAGCTGATGAAGGGTATCTGCTCGACTTTTCTACAACCACATGCTCTATATCGAAAGTCTTTAAATAGTTTTTATTTGCTTTTATATTCTTTTGCATAACTTCTGTTTCTTCAAATTTAGAGTCTTATTGATATTATCATTGTTTTTGTTATTGTTTTAGGGTGGCACGGTGGCTTAGTGATTAGCCATGTCGCCTTACAGCTAGAAGGTCACAGATTCAAGTTCCGACTGGGCCAGTTGGCATTTCTGTGTGGAGTTTGCATGTTTTCACCTGTGTTTGCATAGGTTTCCTCCGAGTGCTCCGGTTTCCCCCACAGTCCAAAGACATAGGTAACTGAATAAGCTCCACTGGCCATAGTGTGTGTGTGTGTGTGTGTGTGTGTGTGTGTGTGTGTGTGTGTGTGTGTGTGTGTGTGTGTGTGTGTGTGTGTGTGTGAATGCAAGAGTGTATGGGTGTTTCCCAGTGCTGGGTTGGGGCTGGAAGGGAATCCGCTGCATCAAACACGTCACACTTTATTTTGATGGTCCGTTTGTTGAATTTAAGTTACATTGCAACTAATTATCATTAGATTATAAGTAGACTGTTAGGTTGGGGTTAGGGTTGGGGTTAGTGTAAGTTGACATGTAATTGCTAAGTTTCTTATAGTCAGTTAAATGTCTGTTGAAGGACAGTTAAATGTCAGTGTCAACAGATATTAAGCAGACAGTCTACTAATACTCAAATGGACCATCAAAATAAAGTGTTACCCAAATATGTGCTGGATACGTTGGTGGTTCATTCCGCTGTGGCGACCCCTGATAAATAAAGAGACTAAGCTGAAGGAAAATGAATGGATGTTATTTTTAGGGTCATGAGTGGTTGTGTACACATTTCACTGCAAATAATACTGTGTATGACTCTGTATGTGACAAATTAAATTTGAATTTAAAAGTATGTATCTTCGTTACTCATAGTGAATAATGGCAGTTATTGATAAAATTAGTAATATTTTCCTGTAAATATTAACATTTAAAAGTACCATGTCAAAGTTGGCAGACAAATGTTTTACATTTATTCTTAAATATCTTAATAAAATATTGAGTTTCATTCTATTAACACGTTTTTATTTCTTTAAGATATTGTGAAAGTTGTTTTATGCTGACTTTTCCTTTAACTTTATACAGTGCGGCCTGATTTAGAAACTAGGTGTATTTAAACTGCATTATATTCATCTTTGAAGAAAAAAGAACAAACCCAGACACAGACATAGTGTGGTGTGATTGACTGCAACCTTTGTAAGGCAGGTGATTCACAGCCAAAGGGCCAAAAACAATTAGCAGACCTGAACTATTTAGTCCCATTATGGAGGTCATTGTGCCCAACAGCCCAAAGTACAGATATAAAGCACATTAAAGACATTTTTCCTATTTTTTCTGACATTTCATGATGTTGAAATAGAATTTGAAATGTGATGGAAGGATTTTTTTTACAAATCCAGTCATGCACCGCTCACACACACCTGTTCCTGATTCCGCTGCTTGCACACACATGCAGCCGGAGGATTTTCAAGGACTGATTACAAGGACTATTTATACAGCGCACACATATACATCAATGCTGAGTTTTGTTTATCGGCTACTGTGAACATTAGGATGCGTTTCTCTTGCCTTGCCGTGTTTTGACCCATGCCTTGTTTGTTTGTTTACGTTGTCTGTTGCCTGCCTGTACTGACCATTCACCTGTGTATTGACCACGACTCTGCATTGCCCGTATACATCTCTTTGTTACTTGCCTGACCATTCTCCTAATAAACCAATAAAATAATGGATCCACACCTCTGTTGTCAGGGTCCCATCACATTACAGTCAGCTGTAAACAATATATATATATATATATATATATATATATATATATATATATATATATTGCTTGACTTTTCATAAATAGTTAAATTATGTTTGTCATTTTTAAAAAGTAGAAATGAGACATAACCATAATTGTTCTAAAATAGTTTTATCCTATATCTACAGCAAGTGACAAACACTTTTCAGGCAGTTACAGAAACTCTGCCTCTGGCAAAAGGCTTCTTCCTTGGGGGATTCCACAAGGTGCTGTCCTTGCTCCAACTCTGTTTAATATGCTCTCGTTGGGAGAGCATTTTTAGGAAGCATGGGGTGTTGTGCATATTGACTGACTCTATACAGTACATTACACCTAGAACAGTAGGATTAAAAACAATTTAATCATTCTACTGAATAAAATGAAAACTAAAATGTTATAAAGCTTATTTTGCCTTTATCCATCAGGTTTGCCAAGTCTTTACTGGTACTCAGGAATTTGCTGACAGCACATTTAGTAGTGCCAGCCAATTATAATTCTAAACAATTTATTTGGTGGTTTATATGGAAATTATGTGTTTTGTATGCATAAAGCAAACATATTAACATTAACATATAAATATTATTTCTCAGAACAGCTGCCATATTTTTAGTAATAAAAGTGTTTAGATTTATAATGCAAGGACATTTCAGTGAAATGCAACATTTACAAAAAAAAAATACAAATTGTATTGGCTTCTTCTAGAAAACTCTGAGATGCTGATTTGGGTTGCAATTAAACAACCACATAGGTATCTTGGTATTTTTATTCTAAAAACAGAGAGACAATTAGGCAAAACATTTATTGCATATGTGGTGGGATAAAAACACTCCCATGTATTTAGATGACAAAAAAATCACAGATTTGCCCCTGTTGAAATTACCCTTCATCCCCATGAAAAACCTATTACCATCCAAAACAGGCTTGATTTTGAGTTGGATAGTACATGCAAGCTCTTCCCCCCAACACCCCAGAAGATAATGTTAAACCTTTACCTGGCTGGACCACACAAGCGTTCAGCGTCATAAGCACATATTTATTAGCATATTATCTCCTCCACGAGATCTTGGTTCCTCCTGTCCTATACTGGCAGAGGGTAGTAGACTCTAAAAGCTGATTATCTGCACTTTACAAAGGTGATGTTTGGTGATTCCCATGAGACTTCATTAAAAGCACATTGGTAATTACCTCAGCAGACACCATTCAGGCCACATGCGTCCACATACACACCAGTGCTGTAATTAACTCATGAGTTTAGACTCTCTCTCTGCGCTGAGCTCTTTGATTTATGCCGTATGACTCATGACCTGAATCCAAAAATGGCTGCTTTATTTAGCAAATCTGCAGTCATAGTTTTTTTTATCGGCAGTCCTTTTCCAGGACAATAGGATAAAGTGGGAAGAAGTGTGCTAACATCTGAATATTTCTCTTTCGATGAATGTGTTTACAGCTGTAGTGCAGAATATTTTTTAAATGTTCATTGTTATTATAAAATATTGCAAATAATGTTAGCATATGAGACCACATCCAGCATTTTGCTGCCCATGCAGCTAATTTAACAATAGATAAATGAAAAACAAATTAGGTAAAACATTTTATGCAGTTTTATTTATTTATTTATTTATTTTCACCCTCTAGCCATTTTAATTATATTTACATTATTTCCAGGTGGTTAATTTTGTTTTGATAATGTGTCCAAATTGTTAATCACAACTCTTTGTAATCCAATATAAATTGTTTGGATGACAAAAGGCATAAAACAATGGAGGGGGAGACCATATCTGCACATTTTGTCACCTTGGAATTATAAGGTTCTATCTGCGTTCTGAATGATTTTGAGTTATTGAGCTTCAAAGTTTTTGCATTCCATAGCAAACAGTATGTGTGCATCATTTGTTTTTGTTTTTTTAATAAAACATCATAAAATGTAACAACTTATAAAAAAAAACACCCTATAATGTAAATAAGTTATCATTTAATAAAATTGTCAATAACTCAATTTTGATGAAATGTCAGATAGAACCTTATAATTCTAAGGTGACAATTTGTTCTTTTGCTTTGACATTTATTACTTTAGCAGACAGTTTTACCCAAACTTATAAATGAGCAATATAACAAGTGATTCATCATAAAGATGAAAACATGTGTGAGTGTGTGTGCGCGCATCTCTGTGATGAGCAATGCATACTTTACGCTATAAAACTACCTAATCTTTACTTCCATTTCATGCCAACTTCAACTTACATACAAGCTCAGATTAGCTAATCGGGAGAACAGGGAGAATTCCCGGTAGGCCGGTCCATTTTTTGGCCGTGAGGGCTGGTGTCCCTAGCTGCTTGCACTCTCAGCAGTCACACTTTTTTCGATTATTTATTTATTTGACCATAGCCTCACTCTTTTTATTCATTATTTTGCCGCAGCTCCGCTCTTTTTATTTATTTATTTATTTTCTTGCAGTGAAGTTTATGCATAAACAAATTTCGAGAGGATCACGTGCTTATGATTGTTCTCAGCTGTTCCTGCATTAACCTATGATCAATTATCCAATCAATTATCCAACTATATCCAATATAAATAACCAGAGTTTTCTTTTCTCAATATCTTCGTCTTGAAGAACGCACCGCACCAGCTGCTACTGCATCTCCAACTATAACTCCAACAACAATTTCATCAACAACTTCAACAACATTAAAGCCTAACCTCTCAAGACGCCGACAAGCCATTGTAATGAAACCGAACCCTTACCGCTCTCCTAGCGGTGCACCAGTGGTAATGTACATAGCACGCTCTAAAGGAAAGCCTCGCCAAAAAATAACCACTCTCCAACAAACACTAAACATTTTATAAATCTTTGAAAGACGAGACTAGAGCAAATAGAATAAGTTATACAAAAGAACTCACCTCTCAAACATCCTGCCTGTCCACAGATCCGTATCATCCTAAGTAATTCGACTGCAAGGGTACAGGTAATCCAATCCGCAAATAAATTGTCCACAGTATAGTCATACGTTGATAAACATGCATTAAATGCTTAATGCTTTAAATTCAGTAGCGTCTCCAGTCATAACAACAGTGATTTTAGTCAAAATGGCCGCTGGCTTTTTGATTGACACTTCTTTGAGCCATTAGCTGAAAAGTGAAGCATCACCATTCAATAAACTCTAGAACTCGAGATGGTCCCGTACTCTTTCTTGACAGATTAAGAATGGACTCTGAAATTGTGAATGAACTAGGCTAGATTGTGATTATTATTATTTTTTTTTTTCAATCATTGACTCCAAACCCAATTTTATTTATTCATGGATTTAAGTAAAGCCCATAACTAACATTCACACAAAGTGGTGACTTTGTTTAAGTTCAGGGCTTTATGTTGACAGTTGATATATTTAAAAAAAATTCAAATCTGCCACATCCGATAGCCACTTAACTTCTGAAAAGATTATTACCCAGCTATTGAAAAACATTAAACGCATCGCGCACAGAAGTCCAATCATGATAGGCCAGTGACTCCGTGTCATATGTAAGTTTTTATTTTTATTTTTTTTAATAGGAGGAGGACGACATTTCTGACAATGGAACAATGTTTCATCCACTGACTCAGCGTTAGATACATTCACATCTTAAACAAATTTCTATATCACTAAGGGGTTAAAACTCCATTTCACTATAACTTCACCTATTTAGTCCAAGAGGTACTTCCAGGACCATCAGATAAGCCACACCCCATATCCTCAGCTCTCCATCCATCTGCCATCCTGCGGGGAGGCGAATGCCCACCTCTACCATCCTTGCACTTTGCGTCAACGAAGCCATCAGACCATGCAAGCAATCATACCATGCATTAACAAAAAGCGCCTCCATCCACAGTTGCCCATGCCCTTATTAAGATGCCTCGCACGGATACCAGCTAAAACAATTTATGTCTGCTGTACATGTACCGTGTTGTTAAAAATTTCATTTCTGATTCTCTCTTTTCTCATTTCAGAAGACCATGACTGATGGCTACAGAGGCTGACCCTCATCCAACCTATTACACTCCACATCCATTCCAAATACACACTCTTCATAAAGGATATATTTCCACTGACCCAGCCCACATCTTGATGACATATTAACACTAGCCTTTTTAGTTTTTTGAGACGTTCCGAACTAACATCACATTTCAATCGCACAATCCACCTTACCATATCTGATCGAACTTTGCAGGATAAAGAAACACTATCTTTCTTTATTAAGCAAAGCAAACAGATCAATTTCACCAAGGACATTCTATTTACATTTTGATATCCCCTCCCCTACACACCCATTCCTAACCCTCTTAGCATGCTTACACAACAGGAGAGCAATACCACCTCAGGAAAGCCCAGCTGGTCCTCTCCAGCTGACCTCCACCCACATGTATTTCTAGCTCCAAATCATTTAGGGGTTGCCTAGAGCTTCAATTGCTGCAGCAGCAATGCTCTAAACGAGCTCATATTCACTCACATTTCCAAATACCACTATAGTCACACTCCCCCGCACTCATACAGCAGTAAATGCTTCTGCGGGAGCGCACATTGCCTCCATACCGATCTACTGCACCTCTGCAGCAGCGGAGATGCTCCGCTGAACTACACCCACCCATAGCACCACTGCAACTGCAGTGACGCTCTAGCCGAGCCTTTACTCACCTTCATCTCTACATATCACTACCAACAGTATTTAACATTGCTACAGGAGTACTCATAACACTCCAATATGACTTCCTCTGCACCTCTGCAACAACAGAGATGCTCCGCTGAACTTAATTTCCCCTCTTGCACCACTGCCGCAGCAGTGAAGCTCTGCCCGAGCTCACATACACTTCCATTTAACACACCACTACTGACACACTCCCCAGCAATTCTACAGTAGTTTAAACGCCCCCGCAGAAGTGTATTTACCCGTTATTGTTGAGCCCCCCTCCCCCCGATCCAGACAACCCATTACCCTCCTTATACTGTCCAAACGCATCCACACACCATGCTAAAGATACCTTTCCACACACATAGCTCACACCCTCGACACTGTTCATCCTAGCTTTTTGGCTTCCTAAGAAGTTCTGAATTTACAATAACATCCAATTTCAACCCCACTGTGTCTGATCTGACTTTGCAGAATAAAGAAACTCTTTCATTCTTTGTTGAACAAGGGAAACAGACCAGACGCGGAAAGGGCATTACATCCATATATTTGACATCCCCTCCCCCACAAACCCTTTCCAGATCCTCTTAGCTTTTACACTTTAGGAGAGCCCAAGAGCCCAACCCCCTCGCTCTACCCAAGCTTTCTTTCTTTCTTCTAGCGTTGAGTCATTCGCTATTCTTTCCTTTCCGCATAGGCCCTCACTCACACAGCTCTGACTCCCACGGAGTCCCCCTAGCTCCATACCCCACCACCCCCCAACTCACACCCCTCTCCCGCAGGAGTCTCCACTGCCCAAAAAAAATCTTCCCTGACTCCAGCGGAAGCCCCGGCCACCCCGGCACTGACTCCCGCAGGAGTCCCCCCAGAGTCTCGACTCCCACAGGAGTCAATCCCAGCCCATCCCACGCTACTTGCCCAGACTCCCGCGGAGTCTGTTTCCACCCTCACCCACCTCTACTTTCCCTCCTTTTTAGATGGGCAACACGGCAGCCCAGTGATTAGCACTGTTGCCTCACAGCAAGAATGCCGCTGGTTTAAGTCCCTACTAAATCAGATGACATGTCTGTGTGAAGTTTGCTTGTTCTCCCCGTGCTCGCGTGGGTTTTCCCCGGGTTCCCCGGTTTCCCCCCACAGTCCAAATAACATGCACCCTAAGTAAATTGAACACACAAAATTTATACCATAGTCAAGCTCTAAGCAAGCACTCCTTTCCTCAGTCATTTATTTCCACCATTCAGCTAAAATAAGCCGGGGGAGTTTATCGAGATCTACCTGAGCTCAAACTCCCCTCTCGCCCTGCAAACGAGAGGGAACCCAGGGCTAGAGGATCTTACAAGCTCAGGGCTCTCTCGTAGGACAGCATGCCAAACAAGCTTTATTATCAATCATCAGCTAAGTATGAACTCTTGAAGCCCCATAAGCAGAATGCAGCCTGCTTTCCAGCTTTGCATTATGACGCCGCCAACCCAAGTTTGAACCTCATCTGAGTACTTTTTTTGTGTGTGTTAAGACATATAATACTGTTTGGGTTACTTAGGTCTACATATTTTATTTTTATTTTTTGTGTGATCACCATTACAAAGGACTGGATATCTATAAAGAATTTTGCACAGAATATATATTCAGATGTTGCAGGAAAGGACATTGTGATGTTTTAAAGAATAGTGTTGGCGATTTAGCTATCCTTTAATGTTCTTATATTTATGAAAAAACATTTGAAGTTCTGAAGCAGCTGTTTCCTTGAAAAAGACGTGATAGTGTCATTAGAAACTGAATTGGAAATGACGGTATTTTAATAGGTAGTTGTGAACTGAGGTGGGCCGGTCTAAGGCTTGAAAATCCAGGGCTGAAAAAAAGTCCCACTCCGGCCCTGCTTACATATACAAAATTCATACATTTATTAATTTTCTTACATCTATGCACATGCATAAATACAACTATCACACATTAACAAGATCTCATAATGGACTACAACTAAGTAAAACATATTAGTAGAAGTATACTATTCATGTTGTGCTTTTGTTGCAGGGTTGAGTTGATCAAATCGTTTTTCCAGACTTCCAATCAGTGCAATGCAGGCTCTTGGAAAGGCAGGGTTCAAAAGGAGCGCATCGTCAAATTAATCAAATAAATCCTTTAAGAAATTATATTGTTTTAAATGTATATTGTGAGAAAATTAAAGTGATTTATAACCTTGATGACTATCAGCTTATTGCAGAAGACCTCTAAAACAAAAGAAAGAACATTTTAAATGGCATATTAGGGACACTTTAAGAATTATAGTTTGTTCTAGTTTAGTTAACAGCAAACCCTGGTTTGTAATCCTTTAAGGGATATTTCACCCAAAAAGAAATATGTTTCAAATGTACTTATCTTCAGGGCAACCAAGATTTGGGTGACTGTTTTTTCTTTAGTATAACACTTAAACACACACACAAAAAAAAAGTGTCGTCTTAGGTAATTAATAAAATGCATATCAATGGCTACTGGCACTGTATAAGGCCTTATGAAGCAAAACAATTGGTCTGCATGAGAAACCGAACATTATTTACAACATTCCTATGTAAAATACAATCTTCTCATCATGAAATATTGAGTATTAAACACTGGGCATATGTGAAGTCAGTTTTACAGATAGACAGTATGCACTCAAAATTACCACATTTACACAGTGAATGAAAAAAAAAATCTGTTGAGGTTCTAAGTGATATTCTGACATGAATATTAGGTTAGCATGAAATGCTATCCCCTGCATAAAATTTGCCTTGACTATTTTCATCCACAGATTTCCCCCCTCACCCCTCTTTTCATGTCTGTGAATTGAGCAGACACTGAAGGTCAGTGCTGGTGGTATATGTGAACACAGAGCAAGGTGACGCTCTCCTGCTAACAGCATTCATATTCATTTGCTTTTGTCAGGCACTAATAAGCTAGAGCTGATGCTATGGGGAAGCTCCACGTTGCTCTCTGATGAGGATTGATTTACCCCTGAATCATCACATCAGCTCTCACATCCATTACAGATGGGCGTATTACAATACTTTACCCCTGGATATTTCATGAAGAGGCTTATAAAGCCTCTCCACTTGTGTTTTATAGAGCAGTTGTTAAATCGAGAGAGCTGCCACAGAGACACACACAAGCACAAACATCATTAAGAGGCATATAACCAATTGTTCATACAGGGGATAAGGGGGTAGTTGTTGCTAATAGTAGAAAGTATTTCTAAATATGTATTTATATGCAAATTATCCCTATGTCTTGGTATTCATCGTTGCAGTTATTACTGCTATTTTGTGAATACTAGCATGCAAATTATCTGCCACAACTGTGCAGTGTTGCTATTGATGCTTAAAATCTATTCAGAATAATTTTTGATAATTAAATTCAAGCTGGAGAAAAAAAAGTTACATTTAAATGGAAAACAAATCTTTTTTAAAAGACATGTTTTATTAGCAACTATATGAAAAAGCTGAATTAAAATGCCTAAAAAAAAAAAAAAAAACACAGTATAAATAAATGTGACCCTGGACCTGGTGGTCTTCATTTGCATGGGTACATTTGGGGGAACAGCCAAAGAGTCAAAATAGTTTTTTTATGCCAAAATGATTGGAATATTATTCATTCATTCATTCATTCATTCATTTTCTTTACGGCTTAGTACCTTTATTAATCCGAGGTCGCCACAGCGAAATGAACCGGCAACTTATCCAGCACGTTTCTACGCAGCAGATGCCCTTCCAGCCACAACCCATCTCTGGGAAACATCCACACACACTCATACACAATGGACAATTTATTCTACCCAATTCACCTACACCGCATGTCTTTGAACTCTGGAGGAAACCCATGCGAATGCAGGTAAAACATGTGGTGGTCATGGAAGAGTGGAGAGCATTAGACTGATTCCTGTGACGCTCTAGGGACAGACGAGTCTTCTCTGAGGTCCAGCATTCTCCAGCCCCCGGTGCCTAGACTGCAGCTCTGCACAAGACGTTTGGCCATAGGAGAAATGGTCATGCCCAACTGAGCCTGGTTTCTCTCAAGGTTTTTTAAATTCTTCACTTTCGCCAATTGGTGAAGTTTTTCCTCACCGCTGTTGCCACTGGCTTGCATGGTTCGGGATCTGTAGAGCTGCGCATCGATGGAATTGCTCTTCAGTGTTTGGACTCTTAGTAGTGATTATTAACCCACACTGACCTGAGCTAAACTGAACTGAACTTAAACACAAAAAAACTGAACTGACACTGTTTCAATTTACTATAATCTTCTATGTGAAGCTGCTTTGACACAATCTACATTGTAAAAGCGCTATAGAAATAAAGATGAATTGAATTGAACATGCAAACTCCACACAAAAACGCCAACTAACCCAGCCGAGGCTCGAACCAGCGACCTTCTTGTTGTGAGGTGACAGCACTACCTACTGTGTCACTGAGTCTCCGCCGATTGGAATATTAAGTAAAAATAATGTTCGATGACAACATTTTTTGTTACTATGCATTGCTAACATTAGAATTTGGACAAATTTAAAGACATGTTTCTCTTTTTTTACTCTCAAATTACAGATTTTCAAATAAATATCAGTTACTTGGCCAAATATTGTCCATATCCTAACAAACCATACATCAGTGGAAAGCTTTTATATGTTATATATACAGTAATATTTATTTATAGCATTTAGATTATGTAAAAAAAAATCTCTCTCTCTTTCTCTGGTTCAGGGTTACACATACTGAAATGTAAAATATATATACACATTTTAAATATATACATTTAAAAAATGTAAATGTAAAAGAAGTTAATTCAGGAATACTGTATGTTAGTTTTCATTGTCCATGTTCTCATACTCTGTAGATGTTTACATTTGATTGACTACCTACAAAGCTGTGAACAGTTTAGCTCCCCAGTATTTGAGAGAGTGCCTGGTGTATCACAGCCCATCACGTCCACTACGCTCAATTAATTCTGGACAATTGATTATTCCCAGAATATCAAAATCAACTGTAGGCAGTAGATCTTTCTTATATCTGGCACCTAAGCTCTGGAACAGCCTTCCTAGCACAGTTTGGAAGGCAGATACACTCTGTCAGTTTAAAGCTAGATTAAAGACACATCTCTTTGCATTAGCATACACATAAAACACAAATGCTTTTGAAATCCAAAGCCTCTAAAGGGACAATTGTTAGGCTGCATTATTAGGGCAACCAGAGCTGGGAACACTTCTCAAAAGACATTATAATTAGAACAGCATCTACACTTATGTTAGTCTATTTTTCATCATCCCGAGGTCTCCATAATCCTGGACAGGCTGTATCCTAAGCAGATGCTGTGGTGGTCGTGGATGAGTGGAAAGCATGAGACTCAGGCCCTGTTTACACTAGTACGTTTTAGTTTTAAAACAGCATTTTAGAATGAAAACGATCCGCGTCCACACTAGCGTTTCACCCAGCGTTTCTGAACAGCCCTCTGTCTACACTAAAATGGTGAAAACGCACATCACGTGACCACACACACACACACACTCTCTCTCTCTCTCTCTGGCATGCACTGCAGCGTGCTTTGAGCGCATACCAATATGAGAGCTGTCCTCGTCGGACTATTCATCAAGGATCTCCCTCTGGATCTAATCTCACTATATTTGTTAAACGTGATATTTAATTCATCTTGTTGTCTATATCTATTGACATATTCCCCGACTTTGGTCTTTTGAATCTATTATTGTTCTTAGGTAATGTGCTTTGGCTGAGCGCAAAGATAAGTTAGGTTAATATCTTAATTAATATAACCGTGGACACCGATTCTGCACATCGGACTGATTGCTTGCCTTTATTTTCTCTATTGTATAAATTTATTGTGCGTTCTACTTTTATAATGGTCATTATTAATTATTAAAACTGATATTCAATGTAAGAGAAGGTATGTTTGGTATTTTCAATGAAAATAAAAGGAGGCAGTAATGTTATAGGTTCCGTTTTGTTATAAATATGCATGAAGATCCTGACGCCTCAACATTTTTGATGTCTGTTAAGTTGCTAATACTATCAAAATGGAAATAGGCAGTTCCTCACATCATGTTTTGATTTTATTGTTAAGATAGTGAAACAGCATAGCCAGGGTGATGTGAATGCCTTTATAAAGTACACACTCGGGAGTTTGGTTTTCTTATCAATTTGCGAAGTCTGAACTTACAAGGAGAGATGCAGGACTGAACTGTGTGAAGGCTACTTAATATTGAGGGAAAAGCCCAATCAATCGAATCGAATCAATCGAATGTCTGCAGCCCCACCTCCGTTTTCAGATGTCTCCGTTTTCCCCCATCTGAGACTGAGCAGCAGCGTTTTGGAATGAAAATGGCCTCTGCAGTGTTTTCAAAACGCTTTGTTTTTGGGGCTCGAAAACTCTGGCGTAGTGTGGACGAATAGCGTAACCGTAGCAAAACTTATGCATTTTAAAACTAAAACGTATTAGTGTAAACAGGGCCTCAGAGACAGACGAGTCTCTGCATTGGTCCCGTGGGTCAGCCTGAACACCTGCCGGTGAACTACTCACACCTGCAGCTTTTCCATGATGGACGTCTAGCATTCTCCAGCGCCTAGATTGCAGCTCTGCAAAAGAAGTTTGGCCAGAGGAGAAATAGTTGTGCCCAACTGAGCCTGGTTTCCCTCAAGGTTTTTTTTCTTCACTTTCGTCAATTGGTGAAGTTTGTTAATCAGTGTTTGGATATTCAGCAGTGAAAAATAAACCACACTGAAATGAACTAAACTGAACTTCAACTCCGAAAACTGGACTGACACAGTTTTAATTAACTAGAAATTCTGTTAAGCTGCTTTGACACAATCTACATTGTAAAGAAGCTCTAAGAATAAAGAATAAAAATTGTATTAAATCTCTAGGATCCTAAGCTAATTAACATGTTGTTGCAAAAAAAATGCAGCAATTTGATTGTTTATATTCACTGAGAAATGAGTTTTAATATTCAAATGGGTGTCATTTATGTTGGACACTGTAAAAAGAGGTCTTCATGTCATTTGCAATATGCGAAATGCAATATAATTTGACATAATACATTTTCAGCTAATTGTATACTAAAACATTTAACAAATCACAACAAAGCAGTCTTTTTTATTCATTTTGCTAGCTTATGGAGATGACTTCCTAAAAATAACAATAATAGGCTGAAAAGTAATCTAGCGGTTTATAATGTACTAGCCACAAGCAAGTAGTGTCTACTTGGCAAACAATTTTTACACACATCTGCCGATTGGCAAGCAGTCATATTGGGTCTGCCAGTGTGCAAATACGTGGCGAGAACAGTTAATTTGAAAAGTGCACACAGAGGCCTTGCTTAAAGTTGCTTCATTAAACTAATGCGTTGTTAATTAATGCTAACATGGGTTATTGAATAGGTCGTGCTGAAAGTCTCTGAATGTGACATGCCTTATCCCATTGTTGTGCTGACATCAGTGAGGGTGTAATTTTCTGTGGTAGCGGTTTCAGCTTATTGTGATAAGCCGAGAGATACAGCAATTTGATAAAGTGAAATAAGATAATGCATGAGGAAAATCTGATAAGCTTGTTTGATAAGCTAATAGCTTGTTTAATCTAGGCTGCATATCGTAAGTAAGACTAATAGAGCTGCACTTTCCAGTCTGTTCTTTCACTCAGAGTTCTCAATCGAGCAATGACAAAAAAGTGGCCAGATTCGTTGATGGAAACAGTGTGCGGGCTGAGCGTGCTGTTGCTCCAGTTGTTGCTAATTTTGAAAGCCCGTCTAGACTAAAAAGAGACCAGCTGGCAACTTTGAAATGGTTTATGAATGAAAAAGACAAGCTGCTGCTGTTTTCCTGTGGCTGAGAGCAGAGTATGATGTAGCAGGTGGTGCTCTTGATTCTGCAGGAGCAGTAGCTGGTGGATCTCTTGTCATTTCGTGATGACCAGAAATACAGAGCCTGCAGGCTCCCAGAAATTGATCCAATATGTAACCCCGGACACCCCTTTTACGCAGTGCAGTCTGGAATTAATTGGACAGGAAAGACTTTGACTGAGTCAGTGTGACATAAGGCAATCCATTTTAAGAAAGAGTCATAGATCGCTCTTGTTGGAATTATATATTTTAAATCTTAATCTTGGTGAATGTAGATTTTTGTCAGTTTATATATATATATATATATATATGACGTAACCGATTTTTTCACTGCAGTTCAGCAGGTGCCGCATCCAACATAGGCTACAACTACAGCCTCACACATTATGGTTTGTATCCATGCAATGTAATAGCACTTCAGATATGCTGAAAGGCTTAATCATCGTAAACACAAATGGAATTAAAACGTGGAGTATTCCTATTTTAGTCGCATTATTGAAGTGCAGATATGTAAACGCCGTAATCAAACTATTAACACCTTGAAGGACTTTTAGCCGCATTTTGCGACAGGACCTACACACCTAGAGAGTCAGTAAAGCACCACAGACGCACACATCTCTAAGCGCGCGCAAACAAACAAACACACACACACTCACTAAATGAACTCCTGGAGACTCATCGTCACATCATCATCAGGTAACACACGTTTATAAAGCAGATTTTTTTTTTCATTCTGCGTGCGGTATCAAACTCCATTAAAACAACTCTCCTATCAGTCCTTCATATTCGCATGATCGCATCCAGGAGCTCAGAGGGAGTCACGAGGCTGAATGAAATCTTGCTAAATGAAAGTGAAACTCATTTATTAAATTTAAAAATACACAAAATTACATATATTTGTTTCAGTGTGTGGAAATATGTTTGATATATCATGTGCAATTGTACAGGGGAGAAGCCAGTCGGTAGAGTTTATAGCTAAATATTTTGCATTGTTTGCATGTCCTTTATGACATAGAATTAATTTAAATAGAAATAAAATACAATTCATTGCAATGTTTTTAAAAAGCACCTAAACTGTTTTGTATTTTTTTCTAGTTTAATCAAAATCTATTTTCCATTCATATATAACCAAATATTTAGCTAATATTTAAAATTATATATAAAAAGATTATTTTCTATTCACATAGGCTATTAGCAAAATATTTAGCAGTGTTTGCATGTCCATTACTGCGTATAATTCAGTAAAATAGAAGTAAAATAGCATTCATTACAAGTTGATTTAAAAAAAGCACCTAAGTAGTTTTCCGATTTGGTTTTTTTTTCCCAGTTGAATAAAAGACTATTTTCCATTCATATATTTCATTATTGAGGGTTTCTTAAAAATAGTGTAAAAATCTTGTCTCGTCTCGTTCTCGTGAACCCAATCTCATATCTCGTCTCGTGGAGTAGGCATCTCGTCACACCCCTAATATATAGCGCACTACTAAAAATGGACTTAAAGGGAAAGTTTACCTGACAAAGTGAATTTACTGGTAATTTTCTCAACCCTCAGAATATCCAAAATGCAAGTGTAGTATTTAGTAAAATGCCAGTGTCACTATGAGGGCCAAAACACACACACACAGGTGAAGCAAAATGAATGCCTGTGCTTCCTGATGAAATTATAAGGTTTAATGAAGTAAAACAATTGCTCTGTGCAAGAAAGTGCAAGTAATTGCATATTATTTACAACATTATTATATTTTTGTCATGACAACTGTCTTTGAGATTTAGTATGGTAAGGAATTTGTGGTCCCATTTTATATTAAGTGGCCTTAACAAATATGTACTTGCATTGAAATTAATAATTTGTTACAATGTACTTATTGTGTAAATACATGTGTTTACATTGTACTTATGATTGAATTAATATCTGCATGTAAATACATCTGTAAATAATTTCTGTTATTATGGTGGCTTGAGAAAGTCACCATAATCTTCTTCTTCTTCTTCTTCTTCTTCTTCTTCTTCTTCTTCTTCTTCTTCTTCTTCCGTCTTCTGAGACTAATTTTAAAGTGCATCTCCTACTAAGCTGTTCAAGCTACATACTTCAAACTTTCGTCAAACCTACAAACTAGTCTGACTCAGGTTGCTATATCTTTTCTAACTGATATGTCTTTTGGTTTTCTGAAAAACGACCCAGAAAATTCCCAAAAGTCCCATTGACTTAACATTGGGTCAAAGTTTGTGAGCTCATAACTCTGCATCAGACTGTCCTACAGATTTCTAACTGGGCTCATTTAACTCAGTCTAGTCAGCAGCCAATAACTGATGATTTTTAACTTACTAGCCACTCCCTAGCAACAACTTACAACACCCTAGCAACTGTCCCATAGTCCATGACTAGCTATTCTAACACATGCTAATAGTTTTAACATCCTACTGACATGCTAATTTTGCTAGAAAGATGCTAGCAACACACTAGTGACATGCTAGTCTTGCTAGCACATGCTAGTAACATGCTAATTCATGCTAGAATCATGCGAACAACATGGTAATTCATGTTAGAATCATGCTAACAGCATGCTAATTCATGCTAGAAACATGCTAGTAACATGCTAGTTCATGCTAGAAACATGCTAGTAACATGCTAATTCATGCTAGAATCATGCTAGTAAAATGCCAATTCATGCTAGAATCATACTAACAACATGCTAACTCATTCTAGAAACATGCTGGCAACATGCTAATTCATGCTAGAATCATGCTAACAACATGCTAATTTATAATAGAAACATGCTAGTAACATGCTAATTCATGCTAGAATCATGCTAGTAACATGCTAATTCACACTAGAATCATGCTAGCAACATGCTAATTCATGATATTGACATGCTAATTCATGCTAGAATTATGTTAGTAACATGCTAATTCATGCTAGAATCATGCTAACAACATGATAATTCATGCTAGAATCATGCTAACAACATGCTAGAAACATGCTAATTCATGCTAGAATCATGCTAGTAACATGCTAATTCACACTAGAATCATGCTAGCAGCATGCTAATTCACACTAGAATCATGCTAGCAACATGCTAATTCATGCTATAATCATGCTAGTAACATGCTTTTTCATGCTAGAATCATGCTAGTAACATGCTAATTTATGCTAGAATCATGCTAGTAACATGTTAATTCATGCTAGAAACATGCTAGTAACATTCTAATTCATGCTATAATCATGCTAGTAACATGCTAATTCATGCTATAATCATGCTAGTAACATGCTAATTCATGCTAGAATCATGCTAGTAACATGCTAATTCATGCTAGAAACACGTTAGTAACATTCTAATTCATGCTAGAATCACGCTAACTCATGCTAGAATCATGCTAGTAACATGCTAACTCATGCTAGAAACATGCTAGCAACATGCTAATTCATGCTAGAAACATGCTAGTAACATGCTAATTCATGCTAGAATCATGCTAACAACATGCTAATTCATGCTAGAATCATGCTAGTAACATGCTAATTCATGCTAAAATCATGCTAACAACATGCTAATTCATGCTAGAATCATGCTAGTAACATGCTAATTCATGCTAGAATCATGCTAGTAACATGTTAAGTCATGATAGAATCATGCTAACCACATGTTAATTCATGCTAGAAACACATTTGTATATGACTGTGTTGATGTGTTTGGTCTTGGTGACACAGATCTGCTACACCAAAGCTGCTGCTTTAATTATTAGTGCAAAGCAAGTACCAAGGCCACAAAATTAAATCAGGCAAACCAGTACCTGTTGAGAACCCCTGTGCTAGACTATGTGTACCTTGGGTACCTTGATGAATTGCTTAACACTAGTGTGCAAGACTATTTGTATCTGGGCTATCGTGTTCAATTGCTTAACACTGGTGTGCTAAACTATGTGTGTCTGCAACATTCATGTGTTCCTGGGCTACCTTGCTAAATGGCTTAATACTAGTGTGCTAGACTGAATGGGGTTTCATCTTATTTAATTGTGAGTTTGAGTTTATTTAACATGCAGCCTCATCTTGATAGTGTTCACAATAGTGTAAGCTTGTAAAAATAAATAGTTTAGATCAGCATGATTGACCTGATTGTTATTGTTTAAACAGAATAAAAGATTTATAAAAATGCATTTTAGCATGGCAAATACATCCAAAACATTTTACAAATGAGTCACTAATAACAATAACAATAACAACAACTAATGTCCCACACATTTCATTTGACAGATGGTGGTTTTAGAGTGTTTTTTTACAGTGTAGATTTTGTGCACCTGCACTAGAGTGTTTTATGAATTTGTTTTATGATGTTTAAATGTATAAATATTAGTATACTTTAGCATCTTAGAATGATTTATGAAGGAGAGTGTGATGCTGAAGACTAGAGTAATGGATGCTGAAAATTAATTTTATATCACAGAGGTCAATTGGATTGTCCAATTCATCTATAAAGAAGTTTTTCTCTTACATTGTAATATTTTTCCCAATATTGCAGTTTTTACTGTATTTTCAGTTGGAAAATACAGTCTTGGTAGACAGAAGAATCCCTAAAATCTTAATTTTCAATCAATAATGTGGATATTATACTATATGCAAAACATAAATCCACAAAAACATTTATCCTAGCAGGATGTTCTTTAGTTCACATGAATATAAGAAAAGCACCTTTGTGTGTGTCTGTAAGTTTTGTGAGATGTAAAAAAAAAACCCTGCATAAACAATCTTATAAATCATGCATATTTTTGTTTTCTGAAGTTTTTACGGTGTCTGGTTCAGGATAATGTTTAAAACAAGAGTTTAGTTCAACAGAGGACCTTTTTGTGCACATATGTATGAGCTCCTTCTTTACAGCACAGCACAACAAGCACACATTATTATAAACCCAAATTAAACTTACAAGTGTGCAATTTAGATTCTATTAAAATTTTACTGTAGCACCATCTCCAAAACATGTGAAACTGATGACAAAACATTTAAAAAAATCATGTTTCTAAGCAGGCTTGGGTCAAGTTCAGTTTTCACATCTCATGAAAAACAAATGC
Organism: Danio tinwini; assembly: GCA_903798205.1. NCBI lineage: Eukaryota > Metazoa > Chordata > Actinopteri > Cypriniformes > Danionidae > Danio > Danio tinwini. The sequence continues at coordinate 8,030,531 of CAIGQZ010034880.1, forward strand.
ATAAACAACTGAGCTGAAATAGCACACATATGATTGTAGCATTATTTATCACTTTCCGGTGATTTGAATGATTATTTATGACCAGGCTTTTTGAGCTGGATATGAATTTATGCATTCGAAGCACTGTATAACCTCCTGTAATCATAAATTACAACTTGATCCGATATTGAGATGTATGGCCACTTCTGACTCAGAGACCTCCACAGGCCACAGACATTATTCTCAACTGGAAACTGTTTGAATGCTAATACTGATGCTGCTTTGAAAGCTAGTGGGAGTGGATTTCTAAAGTGGAAACCAGGCACAATATGGTACAATCAGTATATTATTGAAATCTCACAGTTATGTAAAAGTGGGTGTAATTGCAGTTTTGTATTTTGGAGCATGGTGAATGTCCTGTGGTATATAATATGCTTTCATATATTTATTTATTTAGTTATTTTGTGCTTTTTACAATGTAGATTGCTTTAGTGTTTGTTTATATAACTGCTATTTTTATTTATAGCACATCATTTTAGCATTTATATTTATTATTATTCATTCATTTATTTTCTTTTCGGCTTAGTCCCTTTATTAATCTGGGAATTAAGAATTTAGTCCCCACAGCGGAATGATCTGCCAACTTATCCAGCATATGTTTTATGCAGCGGATGCCCTTCCAGCTGCAACCCATCAATAGGAAACATCCACACTCATTCACACACACACACACACACACACACACACACACACACACACACACACACACACACTCATAAACTATGGTCAATTTAAGCATACCCAATTCACCTGTACCACATGTCTTTGGACTGTGGGGGAAACCGGAGGAAGCCCACACGAACACGGGGAGAACATGCAAACTCCACACAGAAATGCCGACTGACACAGCCGAGGCTTGAACCAGCGACCTTCTTGCTGTGAGGCGAACATACTACTCACTGTGCCACCGTGCCGCCTTGATATTTATTATCTTGTTTAAATACACTATGAACAGCAGCTACGCAAATTATTTTCTTTGTTCTCTATTTTCACCTGGAGATACTCATCCCGAGGCCTCTAGAGATTGTGCAGCGCCATTGATGTGATCCAAGACCTGTGAATAGATGATGCCAACCATCGAGGACCTCAAGGACAACACATAGAAATGGATGATGACAACCATGGAAGACTTTGAGGACAACTCATGCAAAGAGATGAAGAGATGATCACAACCATCAAGGTTTTCCAAGACAACACATACATTAAATACACTTCATTAAACATGTACCCATAGACATCACCTATATGCAATAAAATTGCAGGTTAACTATGTATATAATAACTTGATTTGATTGTAACTTTAACTTAATCTGATTGTAATGCAATAATGTGCACCTTCTGTAAAGCTGCTTTGAAACAATAATTATTGTAAAAAGAGCTATACATATAAACTTGAATTGAAATGAATAGATTGTGTCAAAGCAGCCACAAGAAACACCAATACACATTTTTTGAGATGTTGACAATTATATATAACAGTTGACAGTCCTACACTGCTAAAAACACTATTAGGGCACAAAATTATTAGACACAAAAAAGTGAAAATTGGATGTTTTTGTGTTATTTTGAGCAAATTCGTTCTTCCGGATTGAAAAGAAATTCAGAAGCAACGTCATAGCGATGAGATCATTGTGTAGATTCCAGCGAGTACACCATGACATCTTTGAGTTTTCATCATTAATTCATGAGAAAGACTTGGTTCAAACCAATCAGCACGTTCTATAGTGTATGAGGTGCAACTTCATTAATATGCATGATAGCTATGAAGCTATTTACCTGTTACAATGTTCAGATGGCAGAGAGACGCCATGTTGTGTTGCCAACCATAATTAAAACAAGTGGAAGAAGAAGAATTGCTTGGAGACATGGGTCATCAGTGTTGCATTTATAAATGTGCTGCAACAAAGGTTTTGTTTTTAATTCCCCGCTATGAGAGTGCAGCTGGACTCACATGTGGATTACAGTGATCTGCTAACACGAAACAAAAATACGTTTGTAAGGAACCTTTTTACTCGAGAGCTTTTCGCATGTGGAAATGGTGAAATACGGATATGCTGCTCATCTCCTTTTAAAAAAGACGTGGTTCAAGTTCGTGTTGATTTTCTTGTCTCTACGGATTTGGTATGAGTGTGACCAATGTGCTTTGTTTATGCTTATTCAGATGGCAAAATTAGGTAGTATCGACAACAGTACTCGGCAGTTTCAGTTTTTAAGGACATACTGTACCTTAGTCAAAATGATTTACAGTAAGTTTACAGTACGTTAATATCACTACAATATTATGGGCTGAAAAATTTGCTGTAAATGCTGCTCTCCGAATGTAAACATGTAAAAACCTTAATCAACCTATTACCGTTGTGTAGGATTTTCGCCGCATTTTGTGACAAGATAGTCTATACAAACATTGACTTTCTGATACTGCAGAAATATTTCTGATACTTCTGATATCTACAGAGTGCATCTAAGTTACAGAGAAATGCAGATGTTTTTTTTTTGTGCCCGTTCAACGTGCAGTATCAAACATTCCATTAAAACACTCTTCTAGCAGTTCCTCGCATTCAATATCTTGTTTTGCATGAAATGTTCCTAAATGAAAATGAAAGTGCCAAACTGTTAAAGTCGAAAAGGTAACTTAGTCACTGTCTTTCTCCACTGCATCTGTGTGTTGTTTTGCCTCGTGCTTGAACTGAAACTCGCCTTTTCATGCAAACCCTTCCCTAATTCGTCACTCGACACCTAAACAGAGCTGGACTCACCCACTTTCCTGACTTTTTTCAAACTAGAGGTGTAAAAACACCCTGCTGAGACAGGGGGATTCATGGCCCTTTAACATAGATCTAAGTTCTAGTAAATTGAAATTGCTTTAGTCAAGTTTACAAACTTGAAGTTCAGTTTAGTTCAGGGCCTCATTTCAGAAAGGAGGTTAAGTGAAAACTCAGAGAATGTTAACCCTGAAAAGAGAGAAACTCTGGGTTTTCAGTTTTAAAATGGCAGGTTTGTCAAACTTGAGAAAGCAGGGTAAATCAAGCCTGCTTCTGAAAGAAAGGTAACTTTAACTCAGAGTCAGTTATTGTGGGAACTTACTCTGTGAACTTAACCTGGTCAGGAGCAGGTTTTATTCTCTAAACTCTGAGTTTCTGCCAGTCTCCTCCCCTTTTTTAAAAACAAATCTGTATTTCTCACCCTAGCCTTAGTCATTCATTGCCTACATTTACAAGTTACGAGAATGGCTTGTCCTTTTTTGGAGAATACCATAGATGAGGAGGCTGTATTCGTTCGAAGAGAATTACATTTATGTCAGGAAAGGATTTTGAGACCTAGAGTGGATTTTTTTGTCTTTTTCCCTTTTTGGTTGCAATCAATTACATATATATCCACAATCTAATCTCTCATTACATCACCCGTCATGGCCGTGGTTTTATATCTGGTCAGATACTATTGTGATACTATATGATACTATGTACGTAAAGCTTTACGTTTCTTTGTAAATGGAATATTTCTGTATAATATCGGGGATGTGGAGCATATTAGTAAGGCGACTGTATGCAGAGCTGTACGGAAAGTGTGCCTCGCTCTGAACCTTAAATTAAACATTTCCACTGAACATTAAGTTAAAATTATATGCATTCTTGTTTTGTCAAATTAGTTGTAGAAACTATGCAGTAGCCTATTTTATGTAATTTAATGCAATTACATCTGAAATAACTCTACGGCCAATTCCCCACATTTTTAAGTGAAAAGTCAATAAACGTCACACATTACATTACTTATTTTTTATTATACTTAAATATTTAAATACTTTACTTGCGCATTAACTTTAGCAGCTCGTTGCAGATGCAGTGGTTTTGCTTTTTTTAATATATGGTCATATTTGCTATAACTTTGCATGAGAACATCAGCTGTAGGTTCAGAAAGTTCAGCTGGAGAAAAAAAACGCCAATCTCTTTTTTTTAGATGTTGCCATGGTGACTAATATCTACGCTCCATTGATAATGCCTTTTTATAGTCGCAGTGTGCACGCTTAACTCTGAATAAAGCTGCGGTCACACTGGACTTTTCTCCTCATAGACTTCCATTCATACGCACAAGAATGCGTCAGACCGAAAGTGCAGGGTCATGTGTCAAGTTTCGCAGTTTGCTACGGTGCAAAGTTCAAGCTTGTTGAACTTTGACCTGTGAAATCACATTACTTGACTGCATAAGACCAATCGAGGATCAAAACATGACCTCTCTGGACAGAAATTAAAAAAAATGGAGCAATTGCTAACTTTTTTAATGTCTAATCATCTTGTTTAATCCCGCCCCTTTAAAACAAAAAAGTTGGTTGAACTTCCTTACTGAAACATGCCCCAGTTCAGTGTAATGTAAATGTCACTGCTCAAAGCCAAAACATTGAACATTGAAGAGCAGCTCCATCGATGTGCAGCTCCACAAGTCCCAAACCAAACGAACAAACTTCACCAATTGACGAAAGTGAAAGAAAATAACTTTGAGAAAAACCAGGCTCAGCTGGACATGACCAGTTCTCCTCAGGCCAAATGTCTTTTGCAGAGCTGCAGTCTAGGTGCCGGAGGCATGACAATGCTGGACGTCTGTGGTGGAGAAGCTGCAGGTGTGTAGATCACCATTGGGTGTTCAAGCTCACGCTCTCCACTCATCCATGACCACCACAGCATCTCCTCAGGATACAGATAGATTTAGACTAACAGAAATATAGAAATAAACTTGCAGACTACAAGCGTAAAAGCTGTTCAAATTATTATGTCTTAGTGGGAAGTGTTCTCAGCTCCGGTTGCCCTAATTAATTCAGCCAAACAATTCTTTAGAGTTTTAGAGATTTCAAAAGTTATGCATTTGTCTTTTATGTCTATGCTAATGCAAAGAGATCTTTAGTACATCAGGTCTTTAGTCTAGTTTTCTGGCATTTTTCCAGTACTAAGAGCACTTTTACTTACATGTATTGGACTCAAACCAATGCCCCGTTTACACTGTAAGGTCTAGATGTTCAATTCTGATTAGTTGTCTATATAGAATTTTTTGCCTGTTCGTTTACACGTTCTTTTAATTGTGGCCCATATCTGATTCATATGTTTACACTTGCCATACACTTTACAACATCGCGTAAAGGTGGGTGCATCTGCGTCGTACTAGCCACGATGGAAGAAACTGTCTTGACTTTAGCTCTGCAAATATGCAAAGTTCGCCCAACTTTAAAATGATTTTGAGGTGGAGGAGGAGGGAAAAAGCCGTCATTGCAGCTTGCGCCTATGGTTTATACATGGTGTCCTCCACTGACTCATCTCCCCACAGGGCAAGAAGGCAGATAACTTCTGCCGTCAACCACTGACCATTTTCCTCTTCCATGTTTCTTCTGTTGTTGTTTACCGCATTGGCGTCTCCACACACTGTTCCTTCTACGTCATTAAACCAATTTATATCTGATTTATTTCCACATATGATGGAGGCCTGAAACTGATCTCTGAATATCCGAACGCATGCGCTTTTTTTGTGTTTACACGCTCATAGAATAGATTCAATCTGTGTCACATGAGCAAAAAAAAAACTGAATTGGGTCACATTTAACTGGCAGTGTAAATGGGGCCTTACACATCTCTGTAATGCATTAATAACATAATCTCCATCTATTTTGTCCATTCCCTTTCTGTGACATCCCCCTGGAATGTCTCAGGAAAACATCTCCTTTTATATGTTAGTATGATTTAATAAGAGAAGAGAAAAGCTTTCTTATTACAAGCTTTTTGTGTGTGCCTGTGTTGAAATCTCTAAGGGGCATCCAGTCGACTGTATCTGTAGATGTTATGGCGCAGGCTTTTTTGATTGACACCCCTAACAAAGGTGAGCAGGTGGAAAGAGGTGCAGATCTCACCACAACCCTATAGTGTGCATGTGTGTATCTGCGTGTGTCTGTGTTCGTGCGTGTGTGTGTGTGTGTGTGTGTGTGTGTGTGTGTGTGTGTGTGTGTGTGTGTAGTGCGTGTGTGAGAGAGAGAGAGAGAGAGAGAGAGAGAGAGAGAGAGAGAGAGAGAGAAGTGTTCACATTTTCACCCTGTCTTCTTTTAAATTCCATCTTCATCTCAGTCGTCCTCCTGCTACAGTCTGGCACACAGCGTTCATGTAAAACACTTCTGGATTACTTTAGCATTCTAATGAGGGATGTGTACCTGTCTGCTGCATTTCAGAGGATTACATAAACCTCTCAATTGGACATAAGCAAGGCCTTTTTATCTTCAAGCGTCCCAGAACGAGATTGCATCTTGCACATTTTCACTGTCTGGGTCATCAGAATGATGAACCACAACCCTGTGATCTCAGACGAGAAGCTGTGCCGCATCTAAAATGCTGGCGGTTGCTAGTAATGTGACTGGTTTAATACAGTGTGTGCCTGATACCGTTTAGCGTCACTCCATAAACACTGGAAGTGATGTCACTGCAGGGTTCATGATGCTTATCACTGCTTGCCTGCTGTTCACTGCAAGAGCTGAGGTTTAATGACACAATCAGGAGACTTGTTACATTTACATTTTATGCATTTGCCAGACGCTTTTATCCAGGAGAATTACAGTGCATTCAACTTTAGTCTTTTGTAGTTTGTTTTGTTTTTATGTTTGTAGTCATTTAAGGGGGGGGGGGGTGTCATCTGAAATAGGTTATACCACAATAATAGACTGCTGTGAAAAAAAATTACAGGCTCCGCAAAGAGTTTTGGGGGTGAAAAAAACATCAGAAAAAATAAAAGAAATTGCGTATAGACTGTGCAAAATTGCTGCCTGTCGAAAAGTACATCCTGGTATACTCAGGCAGTGAATGGATTGAGGGTGTGCCATCTTGATTGACTAAAAATACATCTTAATTGGTTTATTGGTGATTCTTGGGAACTAAAACTGTTAGTGTTGTTAGGTCCCTTTGAAAGAAAAACAAAAACAAACACTTACAGTATGGCATCTTACATTCGATACATTGCAATCGTCAGAGTCTGGTGGTGGTTAGGAATAGGTGAAAAATAATATGTTTCTACAAGCCTCATTTTTCATCCGCTGTTTTCCTTCATTTTAGAATAGGTCACAGGCCAAATGCATCACACTCTTCAAGCATCTCATCCATTGTATTTTTCAATGAGGGATTGATTGGAGGGACATACTTAAATCTAATTTTCTGTTGCCCTTGAGGAACAAGTGCTGATGATCTGAAGATGTTTATTTATTTATTTATTTATTTATTTATTTATTTATTTATTTATTTATTTATTTATTT
>CAIGQZ010034880.1:8039079-8075049 GCA_903798205.1 Danio tinwini
TAAGGTTGTGGTAGGTATAGATGTTAATAACTGTGATGGTTGGGTTTGGGGAAGATGTAGACATTAATAACTATGGTTGGGTTTAAGGTTGTGGTAGGTATAGACGTTAATAACTGATGTACAGTGCCATCTAGCCAACAACATAGTTTTAACATGGCTCCATAACTTCAAGTTACGCCCCTTAAGGCACCTTCATGTTACGCCCGTTTTGCAGTCCACAGACAGTGGACTACTACTCAATGACGCAAGCGTACCATGGTTCAGAAGGAAAAAAGACAGTGTGAACACAAACCAACCAAAAAGGTGGCAAGGTGGGACAATTGAACTTGAGTACTGTCCAGGCAATTGAACCAAGTGTGAAAGCACCTTAAAAACATACACGCACAAATTATATTTGTTATGTTTGTTTCATATTAAATCTAAATCATAAACAAATTAAATAATAATGAGTCGTTTTAATTAAAGGAGATTCTGAGCCTTGAAAATGTACACATTTTATTAAATGTTTTACAGGGCCTCACGGTGGCGCAGTGGGTAGCCCGATCGCCTTACAGCAGGAAGGTGGCTGGTTTGAGCCCCAGCTGGGTCAATTGGGATTTCTTTGTGGAGTTTGCATGTTCTCACCGTGTTCGTGTGGGTTTCCTCCAGGTGCTCCGGCTTCCCCCACAAGTCCAAAGACATGTGGTACAGGTGAATTGAATAAGCTAAATAAGCCGTAGTGTATGTGTGTGAATGCAAGTGTGTGTGGGTGTTTCCCAGTGATGGGTTAAAGCTGGAAGGGCATCCAATGCGTAAAACATATGCTGGATAAGTCTGCGGTTCATTCCACTGTGGCAACCCCTGATTAATAAATGGACTAAGCTGAAAAGAAAATGGATGAATTAAATGTTTTACACAATTTCTGGCTGTCAAAGCATTCACTGAAAACCTGACGGCATTGCAGCAATATTTATTTAACTGCGTTCAGTATTTTTCTCAGCAGGCCTACATGGTCTGAAACAACCTATCATTTATTTTATCCTGCTGTTCACCATATAAATCATAAATAAATCTGTCAGATGTAAATCAAGCATGAGTCTCTTACATTTGAGTCCTTTGGCATTCCACTTGGTTGTTTTTGTCTTGAAGAGTCACCTTTAGCATGTGTTAAGCAGGTCAATGCATGGCGCCTGACAGTTTAATGATGGTGAAGTTATAACCTCGCTGACAGTGACACATATCTCCACCCCAGTGGATAAGACTGACAAGTGAAATATTGAGACAGTAAAACAGTGGGGGGGGGGGGGGGGGAGAAAAATGCATTGAATCTATAACAGAACAAAAAAACAGGGAAGCAGACAGAGACGGTTAAGAGAAAAACGAAATAAGTATCAGAATGAAACTTTATTTCTGTGGTCTAAGCAGCAGGGAAAACATCTATAGTTCTGACTATACAGTATCAACCTGATTGTGACACTATTATTTTGATATGGTGTCTTTGTGATTCACAAACAACATGCATCTGCAGTATAAACTGCAGTATAAATTAGTAAACAACAAATGACATAAAGAGAGCAAGCAATTATTGGGTGCAAGCAACATTCTGATCGGTTTCTGAGTCTGAAATGTATAATCTGACACTATTATTACTGCAAATACTAGGTAGTCAGAATCTTGCATGGGATAATCCTTAAAATATGCTTACCAGAATGGTTTATACAGATTATTGTGTGGTTATTAAGGGTGTAACCTCTCATTTCATTCATATCAACAACATGACTGTGCGATATTGCTTTTATACAGTACATTATGCCACATTTGCCATTTTCCCTAGATTGATTTTAAGAATCACAGTCACTGTGTTTTTGATGTGATTGATCAAGAAAAGGATTGGATGATTCACTTATAAATACTTGTTTTTATTGCTAAATTAATAATAAAAAAAAATTCTTCATGAATCGGTTGAGTAAATAATTCAATGACTTATACAGCCAGTAACTCTTAAACAGAACAGGTATTTTGGAGCAATATAGTTGAATGGATAAATATATGACTCACTGGTAACACCAGATAATTATCAGCATCTACTGGGTTATTCATTTAATATGCATAATGTGAAAATGAATGTGACCGTTTAATCGTTTGTAACCGTTTGTGACCAGTAATCAGTCATTTTTATTTTTATTAGCACTTAAGTACAACATCATGCGCAAGAAATGTAAGCTGTCATAAGAAATGTAGTGGACTGGATTGCAAAATAGAATTACAATTGTAGCCCTTTCCCCATTACTGGCTCAGAGAATTAGTATGTCTATAGGGAAATTTATAGTACACTTAAAATAAAATTCAGGGTGAGGGACATCCCAACAACTTCTAAATGATAAATGTCTGTTTATCAGTTAGTAATACAAACACTTAGACAAAATACCGGGTCTCAGACAACAGTGTAGTGATATTCAGTATAGAAGTGGCTATTTACGTTAGTCTATTACATAATATAACTCAACTCTTACATTTACAAAGTTTCTTTACACACTGGACTATTTAACCATTAATTTCCACATTTTTACAGAAAACTCACAAATGCAAGATGTTCAATAAACTTTTTTACATTTGTTAAATGTTGTGAGGCTATTGTGTTTTTCCCCTCTTTGCTTAAATCACTTTAAGACATATTATTCAATTCACTGTCAATGACAGCAAAAACTCAAGTTAAATAGATACTAAGTGAATAAAAATTTGCAGCAACATTATATAATCAAAAGAAAACTAAAAACCATGTTCTACCCAGCTGATTTAGGTCTTTCATTGGAGCTCATGTAAATAAAAAACAATTATAAGTACTCACTAAATCCGGTAAAATGGGGAAGTTTACAAACACAATATCCGTTCAAAAGACAAGATGAGTAGCAGCAAATTTTAACTGTAACGTCTGTTCGTGCTTCATGAATCCTCTGTTTACAATGCAAACAGACTCGATCTGCAAAGCCTCGGTCTCTCTCCAGTCAATCTTTCCAACCGCAGGAGGTCTGACTTTTCACTGAACGTTTAACAACACAAATTGTCGATCCTCATATGCAATAATGTGTATTAAAGGGCCATGAAACCCCCCTTTTTTGGTTCAAGTCTACCTCAGAATTATTAAAAAAAATGCTCCAAGATGGGCATTGAGCTCTGCGAGCAGAGGGAGGAGCACGCATGGCTGGCAGAGCAGGGGAAAAAGTGGAGAGCAAACTGTTGTCAGTTGGCTCACAAAATGAGACACAAGCCGTGAGGAGACCCATGATTTTTTATGGTTTAAATTTATATAGTTTAAATTTCTAAAGTTAACATGCAAAGAAATAAACAGTAATTTAATGTCCTGCTACATTTGTTATTCATAATTTTATATACACAACCACAATTTGTTATATCATCATAAAGATAATCGTGTTTAGAAAAACACTAAATGAGTCTCTTGCCCTGTCTATTACAACCATTAACCCTGCCAGTTATGTGGAGGATTTTATACATAGGCGAACACAGGCGATGTGTCTGACTGGTAAGAAACTCAACTGATAAAAGACAAAATCCGCCATTCTCCAATTCTCGTACAGCTCTCTTGACAAAAATGCTTGCTGCAAACCAACAGCTTTGCTGCATCAGCCCTGACAGAATCGTAGGAAAAAACATTCAACAAACCCCATGGCTTATGGAAACAACACATACGACCTGTGCCATGCGCAGACGTGGTCTCACCCAGTCATTCGGTCTCACAGCTTGGCAAGTCTGCCTTGCTTTTAGAAAGCACATGCTCTCATGAATAATTAAGAAGAAGGGGTCTGTCTTCTCATAGGATAAGAAAACTGAGCTGTGAACAATAATGAGAAACCAAGCGTTATTACTTCACTAGAAGAGTCGTGCTACGTCACAGATTTTGATCCCACCCCAAAAATTATTTTAAACCTGGAAGATGAAATTAGCTGACAAAAGCTCAAAATGATCCAGTTTTCCCCACAATTAAAGCTGACAGGTGCTAACTGATGCTCAACACACACAAATCTGTTAAAATTTCAAAAGTATTCCAGGGTGTCTTGAACATTTATCAGTCTTTGCAAAACCAGAAACTTCAACACAAATTTGTTTTAAACTATTAAATACAAAACTCAAAACAATGGCTCTCTGCTCCCCATTCACTTGTTTACTTCTACAAGCCCTGCTACCTTAGCCTCTGGAGGTCATCAAGATTAACCTATCAAATGAATTTATTTATTTATTTATTATTAGCTAATATTTTTCTTAAACTTCAGATACATTTATAATGTAGCAGAATGTGCTAAAACTAATTTATTGAAGAAAATAACTGATGAAAAAACAAAACTGCTTAACTTTAACAGATCCTATATTAGTAGGACTCTACACAATCTTTTTGAATGCTGCTCATCCAATCAAATAAACATTCTGACAAATCTGTTGTGAGCATAAATAGTAAGCTATAAAAACAGCATACTGCACATGAAACTTTTCATATGTGCAAAAAGCAAAAATATCAAGACTTTGCAGTTATAAAATAAAAAATAGTACAACCCTAAGAATCATTTCCCAAAACACAATCCAAAGAAGAGGTATTTTTCACAGTTCTCCAGCTTTCCTGTAACCCAGATAGAGAAAGCAGAGGTAATTTGTGTAGCCACTGTGTTTATACAGAGGTTCTAGGGAGACACTGAAAAGATCCTCCGCTGACACATCTTCATGTATCACTGTCTCCAACTGAGCACTGCTGGGAGCCTTTGCCACTCACAAGAGCCTCTGGGAAATCAGCTTCCACTGCGCAATGGATTGTCTCTCATCCCAGTACACAGTTACATTTCCCATCCAAAAAAGAAAGGAGGGAAAAGGGAGAAAAGTTTAGGGAATTTCTGGACGCTGTCAACTCCATTATTGGCTTGGATGGCTCATTGCTCTCAGCGGGATGTTGTGTCTATTATAATAAATTTGTCTCATTGTAGACGCAGAGCAGTTTTCAGGATAAATGCAACACTAAGCTGATCATTTGTGCTTTTAAACAATTTTGCAATTATGTTTATCTGAAAACGTAACAAAAAACGTAAACACAAGTGAATAATTGAATTAAGCCTAATGGTGTTTTTTGGCAGAATGTGTGTTGAATCAGACCTCTTGTCTGTCTGGATTTGGCTTTTGTCGAGAGTACTTTGGAGTACAAGTACTTCACATTTCCTAACATTAGAATAACCTTAACAACACATATGTGGGTAACATTTTTCAGTAAGGTTCCATTAGTTAATGTTAGCAATTGCATTTAACATGAACAAAGAACAATACATTTATTGGAGTTTTTATTCATCTTTGCTTTATTAATATTAGTCATTCATTGTTTGTCCTTGTTAACTCATGGTGCATGAACATTAACAAGCACCAATTTAAATTTTATTATTGCATTGGTTTAAATAAACATTAATCACAGTTAGTAAATGCTGTGTGAGTATGGTGCATTCTTTATTCATCTTAGTAAATACATTATTGTAAAGAAATTTGCAAGCATGTGCGCATGTTCTGAATATGGCAAAAAGTCCTCATGAGAAGTTTGAATGTGTATAATATCATGACTTTTCTACACAGGTTTTATAATGAGTCACATTTACCCCTTTTTCCCAATGGTCTAATTCTAAGAACAGTCAGCTATGGTTCCAATTGTACTTTCACGAAAAAAAAAAAAACATTGTTAAATTCTAGGCATGTTAGATAGCCATGCTGATCTGTGCTGGTACGTAGAAGGGATGTGTGTGTGAGACATCGCCACCCTGTTGCCTGTATAACCTGCTCATCCCACACTATCCATTCACTTTGAGCTGGGATTAAACCAGCAATTATTTGCATGGTAGGTGCATGCTGTAAGTTTTACCTGCACATGGCAACAGTTTTACTATGACTACATAGAAACTTGCAATTTCTAATAGTATTTTAACAAAGTAAAATAAGCAATAATAATGATCATCCATATTACTGTTTACTATACATTACCAAAGCAATGACATTTGTAACAAATTTAAAGAGCTCTGTTTACAGCACCACAGTGGTAAACAAAACCTTTTCTGTGCTGACTGGACCGGATTGGCATTGAATGAATTGTTTTAGCAAACAGAACCATTGGCCTGATAGTGGAAAAGGAGCTGTTTTTTTCCCATAAACAGGTGAAATACTTGATTCCTCCTTGTGTGAAGATCAATGAGGGTAAAGACAATCAACTCCATCTGCGCAACTTCACCCAGCAGGGACACCTTACATGACACTAAAGTAGGCTTCACTCTGTTTACTCCACATACTATGTGCTTACAGTACATTCCAGTCATTACACACACACACATACACACAACACACACAGATGGCAAAGCAACACCAATATGCTGAATAGTCTAATAAAATAGTGCCAGTATCTCATTTCTGAAGGATGATAATTTTTTAATAAATCAGTTGAATAAATGAATCAAATAATTTGCATTATAAAGATACTTATTGCCATCTACTGTCTTACTGATTTAGTATGCATAATTTTCAAAAATAGGCCCATTCACACAGATTGTGTTATTGTGAGGTGGAGACCAGTTAAATATTAACTGTTAAATTGCATGCTATTTTACTGTTATGTTTACCTAAACATAACAAAAATGCAAGTGAACAATTGAATTAATCTTAAAATGTTCACCAACATTTTTTTATTTATTAATTATTCACGCTCAAGTTCTTTCAAATCCCTGAGAACTTTGTTCATCTTCAGAACACAAATTAAGTTTTTTTAGATGAAACCTGAGAGCTCACTCATCCTCCATGTATAGGCATCACATTTCTCAATTTGTTTCAGAAAGATATCAAAAAACATCCTCAAAAGGATCATGTGCTTCACTTGTTCAATGGGGTACTTGCACACAAACTTTTAATTTCAACCAGCCAGCCTCATCGCTTCCCGGTGAATTGTCTTTTTATTATAAAATTGCCACGTTTGAGGTCTGATTTCTTTAAAAATCAGTGATCTTCCCTGCCAGACAGATATACGATATAAAGTGAATCTCAGATCGGACAAGAAGCACTGCATTAAATCCTATTTCCTCCTGCCATGTCTTTTAAAATATGATTTACCCCAGTATTTCCAAGAGTTTCTGTGCTCACCTGCTGATCCTGAAGGCGCTAGCAGTTACATGGTCTTTCTTCTCATTTTACACTAGAACAACTAAATCAATGCTTAAGTCTATTTAACTGAATGTATTGTAATTACATCACAACATCGATTCTGTAAAAAGGAACCTTATGGAATTGCAAATAGTCACATTAAACTTTCACCAGAAATGTATCCTTGGCTGAAAACTACTAATATTATTATGCTCCGAGAATACTTGTGTATATTAAATAAATAATAACTGCTGTTTTTTCCTCTCAGTGTCAGTATAGGGTGCACATTCATGTGTCGCTCTTGGTCGGCCTCTCAGATTTTATCTAAAATATATTCATTTGTGTTCCAAAAATGAACAAAGGTCTCGGGGGTTTGGAAAACACAAGACTGAGCAATTAAAAACATAGTTTTCATTTCTGGGTTTGTTTAACCTTTAAATGTGTAAAACAAAAAGGTTTCTGGCAGGACTTGTGCTGAATCAGTGCCCATGTCTGTGTGGAGTTTGGCTTGTGCTGAGAGTACTTACAGATACATGGATAGGGATACTCATGATGTACCTCACCTAATCGTGTATCCTAGCAACCAAGTGATTTTCTAGACCTCCCAGGATATATCTCTACAAATTAATGAGCTTTATGGGAATGTGTGTGTGTGAAGAGAGAGAGTCTGCACATCTGATATAATCTGCATCATTTAGGTATTTGTGTCCAGTGATAAAGAGATAAAAGTGAGTCTCTGCATCAAATTGTGTATATTTGAGAAATATTTATGCCTGATTGCAATGCCCTCTTGACATTCTGCTTGAAGCAATTAGAGAAAGTCAGGCGTGTAACAAAAACTGACATCAGGCAAGCTACATTATGAGAACAAATTCATTTAAAAAGACGGAATTAGAAAACCAAATATTTGTGGTTGATGCTATGGATATCAGGATTTGTGACTAGCGGTGAGCATTTCTGACATGCTCAACTTTTTTTTAAAGGGGTTGAAGTTCAAGCCATTGTTAGCAGGTGCTTTTCATTCCTGCAGTTTGAGGATTTGATTTTCATAAGGATGTAAATGACTCAGAGCCACATTTTAGCTGTAGGGGCCACAGACCGGATGTGATTAATGGTGGAGGAGCCATTTGCTCTATTAATAATCTTTTGAAGCGCATTCATAATGGATAATGGCTTCGTAATGGGTGGATGTGAACAGCTGACTGGCAGGAAGATAGTTGTGTTGTTCTGATGGATGAGTCTCCTGGTGGTGATAGAGGATCCTCTGGCATTGGAGGACAGTATCATACCTGCATGAATGCTGAAACGATCCTTGTTTTCTTTATATTGGTAATAAACAAGCCAAACAGTGTGAATGATGCTTGCAATAGAGTTGCTTTGGTGGATGACAACAATGCATATGCAAATGATAAAATGCAACAAACAACATAATTAAAAAGCACTTATTATGCATTAAAAAAGGTCTTATTTTGGTTTTGGGGGTCTCCAACAACAGGCTAATATGCATGCAAGGTCAAAAAACACTTTCATTGACTTATAATATGCATTTATTTTTACCTAATTATCCCAACGACTCCCATATGATTCGTTCAGTGATTAATTTGTTCTCAAACCCCTCTTTAGCACATTACTAATCCGTTGCAAGCATGTTAACTGCTTAGGCACTCATCAGAAAAATGATGGGAACACAGCACAAGGCTGGGGCTATAACGCTGAGGTATTTTTGCAAAAATATGCTTCAACCACTGACTCTTCACAGCCTCATCTTTGGGTAGGGAAAATAACACTAAGGCCCAATCCCAATTCTACCCCTTAGCTTTTCCCCTTACCACTACCCCTCGTTTTGTGCGTTCCCGTCAAGGCCTAGTGGTGTCCCAATTCTCTTTAGCTTGAAGGCGTAGGGCTAAGGGCAAGCGGTATACACCCCTTCGAACGAAGATTTTTCAGGAGCACACTTGAAACGAAGGGGTAAGAAATTTCCCAGAATACACCTGCCACAACGACAGTATTGCTGAACCCGGAAGTAAGGAGATCCACAAATTAGTATTTTTTTGTCATTATTACAAATCTTTACGACAAACAAACACATGTTTTAATATATTCATAACCGCGTTAATGTTTTACCTTTAGGCTTTAAAAAAAAAAAAACAGTAAATTTTGCGATCTATAATCCCTAATCATAACTCCTGTACAGCAGTTCCACAACATTCTGACACTCGATGACACTCAAATACCCTGTCAGAAAAGTCTAGTGGCTGAGAATGAGCCTTTTACAATGTCTGCTATAATGTTAATGTTGTTTTCGACTGTTTACATAGATGAATATGGCCACTGTGTAAATACACAGTACAGTTTTGATCTTATTGCGACATTAGATCGTTATGATAACATAATATATGCCTTCAGTGATTTCCTGAAGATAAATACCAAAAAATAACACAACTGTAATAACTACAGCAGTCGCGATCGTCTGATCTCATATGAAGCAAGAGATCGCGATGACGTATGATGACGTGTGCAGGTGTTGAAGTGCTTTCCAAATTCTTAGAGGTAAATTTTGAAGACCTTCCCCTTAACCCTCGGTTGTAAGGGCCAAGGGGAAGGGGTACAAAAATTTAATTGGGATTGGGCCTAACTTTCCCTAACACTTCAGAACACAGCGTCTTCACGATATGATTCAACCGGGATCTACTACAGTGTTTGTCTTTTTCTTTCTACAGTGTTTGTGGGCGGGCCGGGGGGGTTCAATTTTCCTGGGTCTGCAAGCGCAACAAATAGGCAGGGCTTAAGTTCCGACACGGCTGAAGACTCATTACCCCCCCCGATTAATTTGAACCACTCTGAGTCGACTCTTTTATAGATGAATCAATAGTTTTAAACATGGCGCACTTTTAGATTTAAGTCTTAGATGGATATTTCACTTAACTTAGAGCTTTGTTACACTCTGCATAGGAGGTCATTTTCAAAAACCCATAATAGGCTCTTTAAAAAATCCAAATTCTCATCCATAAAAACCCTGAACAAAACTATGAAAAAACTATTGGATGTTTATTCTAAAAATGTAATATAATGGAGAAAACTCATTTCAATCTCATCGCTTTCAGTAAACCCTTAGCCTTATCTCATTTTTTATAATTATGCACATATTTTGTTTACTTAATAATTATAAGGCAATGAGTTTACTCTCTTTTTAAAGTAAAGTCAACTAACCTTTGCCTGTACATTGATTTAGAGAATAGCATTTTATGAGCTGGAAAATGCTAGAACTGGAACGTTGTTTTCAATATATTATAAAACTGTTAAAGTGTCTCTGAAATGTTCTGGTAGTTTTTGAAATTTGATTGACAATTTGAAACATTGTGCCAAAATCAGTTGACAATCCACAATACTGTGGTTTATCATGTTAAAATTACCTTTACATCAGGTAAAAATTCATACATTAAATGTAGCAATATGTGAGAGGAGCTCGTGCTTATGATTGATAGCAGCTGGTCCTCATTTGCTAACGCAAGATTCCCCAATCAGACGATTCCTAAATCACTATAAATAACCAGAGTATCTTACCTTAGCCATCTTTGTCTTGAGGGCCGCTCTGCTCCACATCAGCAACTACAGCTACAACAACAAAAACAACAACAACAACAACAACAACTACTTCAAAAACAACAACTACATCTCCAACATAACTCCAACAACAATTTCAACAACAACATCAAAACCTTCCACTTCAAAGTGCCTCACACAACGCATCTGCTGTGTCTTCAACCCAATTCTCCAGCAAGATCACAGTCAAAACTCCCAAGCCATTGCAATGAAGCTGAACTCTCACCACTCTCCTAGCGGTGCACCTGCGGTAACGTACATGGCACACTTTAAAGGGAAGCCAAAAAATAACTACACTCCCAACAAAGACTAAACATTTTATAAATCTTTTGAAAGACGAGACTAGCATGAATAGAATGATTTCAACCAAAGATACGCACCTCCCAAGCGTCCTGCCTGTCCACAGATCCATAAAATTTAACAGCTTGTAAATTGACTGCAAGGGTCAACAACACATTCATTAGTTGATAAGCATCCATGAAATGCACTGTTATCTTTCAAACTAGTCGCTGGAGTGCTTTCAGTAGAGCAGCATCTCCAGTCATAAACTTTTGCACTTTTGATTGACACTCCTTTGAGCCAATAGCTGAAAGGAGAAGCATCACCATCCAATGAGCTCTAAAAAACTGGAGATAGTCCCGCCCTCTCACTTGACTGTTGCAAAAGACTTTGTGAATGAATTGGGCCAGATATGCTTGTGATTTTAATCAAGTTAAGCTCATTAACTAACATTCCATTCACACAGTTTTACTAAGTGGTGACATCGCTTTTTAAGTTCAGGGTTTGATGTTGGCAGTTGATATACGTAAAAAAATAAAAAATAAATAAAATTTAAAAAATAATAATAATAATAATAAAATAAAATACTCTGCCACATCTGATTGCCATTTAATTTTTGAAAGATTTTTACCCCAGCTAGTGAAAAACATTTAACACATCGAGCATAGAAGTCCAATCATAATATGACACAGTGACTCATGTACATACACAAGTGTCATATGTAAGTTTAAAATGGTAAGTCGGTTGGATGTGAAAACAGCAAAGAAACAAACTTCCTGCTTGACTGCTATGAATAGGAGGATATTCTGACGAATGGTGTAATGTTTCATCTATCGACATTAGATAACTTTCCATTTAAACAAATTTCTATATCACTAAGGGGTTTACACTCCACTTCACCATCACTTCACCTGCACAGTCTTCGATAAGTACTTCAAGGACCACCAGACAAGCCACACCCCAAATCCTCAGCTCTCCATCCATCTGCCATCCCGTGGGGGGATGAATGCCGACCCCTACCATCCTTGCACATTGCGACGAAGCAGTTATCATACCATGCATTAACAAAAAGCGCTTCCATTCACAGTTACCCATGCCCTTATTAAGATGCCTCACATGGGTATCAGCTTAAACAATTTATTATGGCTGCCGTACATGTACCATGGTGTAAAACAGGGGTCACCAATCTTGGTCCTGGAGGGCCGGTGTCCCTGCAGGGTTTAGCTCCAACTTGCCTCAACACACCTGCCTGGATGTTTCAAGTGTACCTAGTAAGACCTTGATTAGCTTTTTCAGGTGTGTTTGATTAGGGTTGGAGCTAAAATCTGCAGGACACCGGCCCTCCCGGAACAAGTTTGGTGACCCCTGGTGTAAAAGATTTCATTTCTGATTCTCTCTTGTTTCTTATTTCAGAGACCATGACAGCCAGCTACAGAAGCTGACCCTCATCCAACCTATTACACTCTACATCCATTCCAAATACATTCACACTATACGCAAAGGATACATTTCTACTAACCTAGCACACACCTCTGCCGTATTCACACTAGCCTCAGTTTTTGAAACGTTCTAAACTACCATCAAATTTCAATCCCACAATCCATCTCACTATCATATCTGATCTAACTTTGCAGGATGAAGAAACTCTATCTTTCTTTATTAAGCAAACAGATCAATTTCACAAAGGACATTCTATATACATTTTTGATATCCCCTCCCCCACACACCCATTCCAAACCCTCTTAGCATTCTTGCACAACAGGAGAGCAATACCACCTCAGGGAAGCCCAGCTGATCCTCTCCAGCCGACTTTCTCTCACATGCATTTCTAGGTATAAGCACAACTCTGCCATTTCCCCCTATTCCCCCTCCTATTAACATAGAAGCTCCTTCACTACCCTTCTCCCTTTTTTCTTCCTTTAACTTTTCCCTCCAAACTTAAACTATCCCATACTTCTATTCACTCTCATTGACCACAGCTCCGACTTATTTAGGGGTCGCCCGAGTTTCAAAAGCTGCAGCAGCGATGCTCTAAATGAGCTCATACGCACTTACATTTCCAAATACCACTATCGACACTCTCCCGCACTCATACAGCAGTAAATGCTTCTGTGGGAGCTACATTGCCTCCATACTGACCCACTGCACCTCTGCAGCAGAGATGCTCCGCTGAGCTACACTCACCCATAGCACCATTGCAACTGCAGTGAAGCTCTAGCTAAGCCCTTATTCACCTTCATTTCTACAGATCACTACTGACAGTATTTAACATTCCTGTGGGAGCACTCATAACGCTCTAATACCGACCACCACTGCACCTCTGCAACAGCAGAGGCGCTTCGCTGAGCTACACTCACCCATAGCAACATTGCAACTGTGGTGACGCTCTAGCTGAGCCCTTATTCACTTTCATCTGTACATATCACTACTGACAGCATTAAACATTCCTGCAAGGGCACTCATAACGCTCTAATACTGACTACCACCGCACCTCTGCAACAGCAGAAACGCTCCGCCGAGCCTTATTCTGTCCCTGCAACCACTGCCTTAGCAGTGATGCTCTGTCTGAGCTCACACACAACTCCATTTAGCCATTCACTACCGACACACTCCCTAGCACTGCTACAGCGGTTAAAACATTTCCGCGGAAGTGTACTTGCCTTCCAACAGCAAAGAGGCTCCGCTAAGATATATTTCCCCTCTGCACCACTTTTGCAGCAGTGTTGCTCTGCCTGAGCTCACATAAACTTCCATTTAACATACCTGTGATAAAGTCACATTAACTGTCACCGCTGGGAAAGCAGCACTGGCAGTCTCACACACACACACAGACGCGCTAATGTACAGACATACTCACAGGCCCACTTACCTAATTCATTCATCATATTGTTCCTCAATGTCCTCACACTCTCTGCAATTCATAGTTATCCATAGGCATTTCATACACCTCCACTTCACATGTTGTGTTGTCTTTTTCGTTTGGTGTTTGTCTGTGTGGGTGTAGTCAGACTTCCGGTCGCGATCGGTCAAACCGAGCATATTGGAAGTGCCAGTATAAGAATGCATGGGATTGTGTGCGCATGCTGATGAAACCGTTGTTTGTGAATAGGTGTTTTGTGTTTATGAAGTGTGTATTATGTGTTTGTTTATAATAAGTTTGTTTTATTGTTAATTACATATTAAGGATTTTTTCTTTATGTGTTTAATGTGAAGTGTGAATTGAATGTTAAGTTTTTAATGTTTGTGTAGTTGTTAAAGTTAATACTTACCTGTAAATGGTATAGCCCACAAATGGGCGGGAGTTTGGGCTATATAAGCCAGAGCCCAACTACTAGAAAACACTTGTTTACCAAGTCGATGCAAAAGTGCTACAGTGGTGCCTCGAGCGAGCTCTGATATTGTGGATACCTATTGTTGTTATTATTATTATTATTATTATTATTATTATTATTATTATTATTTTGTAGATATAATTGGAGTATATTTTTGCAGATTTTATTTTCCTGTTTGTTGTTTCTTTGGTACTTTTTTTTTCTTTGTTAGCGCATGTATATATCTTCACTGTGGATGGACTTTTGGGCACTGTAAATAAACGTCACCTTGCACGACAGTGCTTTGCGAGTAAGCCATATTTTTTCCCTTACGAACTCACATTTTTCCCCCTGAAGACGAGCTGGTGGGCTTGTTTTCATCACAATACCATTTCTGACACACTCCCCAGCACTACCATAGCAGTTTAAACACCTCAGCGGAAGCCTATTTACCTGTTATTATTGACTTCCATTGCACCTCTGCAACTGCAGAGATGCCCAGCTTAGCTTAAATTCTCTGCACCACTGACTTCCATTCCTCCCTGCAACGTAGAGTCACTCCGCTTAGCTTAAATTCTCTTCCGCAACTTTGCACCACTGTCTTTCATTGCACCTCTGCAACTGTAGTGATGCTCCGCTTAGCTTAAATTCTCTTCAGCACCATTGACTTCTAATCGTGCACCCCCCCCCAATCCTACTGCAGGACTCCTCACTGCCCCATCCCCTTTCCCGACTCTTGCAGGACACTGGCCCCGCAGCTTCACTCCAGGAAAAGTGCCCCACAGGAATAACCCCATCCCCATTAGATACACCTTTCATTCCTTCAGCGTTGAGTGCTTCACTTCCTTTTAGCGTTGAAGTCTTCCGCTTATTTTCTTCCTTCAGCTTTGAGTGCTCTGCCTCCTTTTAGCATTGAAGTCTTCCACTCCTTTTCTTTCTTCAGCGCAGAGTGCTCCGCTTTCTCCAAGCGTCGAAGTTCAGTTCTATTCAATTCACCTTTATTTGTATAGCGCCTATACAATGTAGATTGTGTCAAAGCAGCTTCACATTAAAGATTATAATAAATTGAAACAGTTTGATTTTCAGAGTTTAAGTTCAGTTCAGTTTAGCTCAGTTCAGTGTGGGTTAGTAATCACTACTGAGAGTCCAAACACTGAAGAGCAATTCCATCGATGTGCAGCTCTACAGATCCTAAACCATGCAAGCCAGTGGCGACAACGGCGAGAAAAAAAAAACTTAACCAATTGGCAAAAGTGAAGAATTTAAAAAAACTCGAGAGAAACTAGGCTCAGTTGGGCATGATCATTTCTCCTATGGCCAAACGTCTTATGCAGAGCTGCAGTCTAGGCCTTTAGGCCTCTGTCCTTGCGTCACAGGAATCAGTCTCATGCTCTCCACTCCTACATGACCACCACAGCTGCTCAGGATGCGGCCTGGTCCAGGATTGTGAAAACCTCGGGATCATCTCGTCGATTGTCTTGGATCGCATCAGTGGCGCTGATAGTCTGAGGGCCTTGGGATGAGTACCCCCAGGTGGAAATAGAGAATAAGAGAATAATTAGCGTAGCTGCTGTTCATAGTGTTTATAAATGAGATGCAAAAACCTGCATGGGGCACAATCATGCGTCATACCGCTAAGTGATGCACTGAGTGTGTGCTTTGCTAAAAAGAAAGGTTTTTAATCTAGTTTTGAACTGTGAGAGTGTGTCTGAGCCTCGGACATTATCAGGGAAGGCTATTCCAGAGTTTAGGGGCTATAAATGAGAAGGCTCAACCTCCTTTACTCGACTTTGCTATTCTAGGTACTACCAGAAGCCCTGAGTTTTGAGATCTTAAAGAGCGGGTTGGATTGTAGCGAGACAGGAGGTTGGTTAGATAAACAGGAGCTTGATTATTTAAAGCTTTATAGGTAAGAAGCAATATTTTATATTCAATACGAAACTTAACAGGCAGCCAGTGTAAGGAGGATAAAATTGGGGTGATATGATCATATTTTCTAGACCTGGTAAGAACGCTGGCAGTTGCATTTTGTACTAGCTGAAGTTTGTTAATAGAGGATGCTGGGCAACCAGTGAACAGAGCATTACAGTAATCCAGCCTAGAAGTCATAAAAGCATGGACTAGCTTTTCTGCATCTGAGATGGATAGCATACTTCGTAATTTAGCAATATTTCTCAGATGAAAGAAGGCAGTTTTTGTGACATGGGATATATGATTTTCAAAAGTTAAATTGCTGTCAAATATGACACCCAGATCTTTTAAAGTAGAGCTAATGCTAACTTTGTATCCCTCTAATTGCAGGTCGAGTTGTGAGAACTGCTGTGTACAGGATTTAGGCCCGATAAGTAATAATTTTGTTTTGTCTAAGTTTAAGAGAAGAAAATTGTTGGTCATCCAGTCTTTAACATTTTTAATACACTCAGTTTGCTTAGCCAGTTCAGACATCTCATCCGGTTTAGTTGAAATATATAACTGAGTATCATCTGCATAGCAGTGAAAGCTGATCCCGTGTCTTCTAATAATGTCACCCAGGGGTAGCATGTATATTGTAAACAGCAAAGACCTAAAACTGATCCTTGAGGCACCCTGTACTTTACTGGCCTGACTTGTGAGAGCTGTCCATTAATATTCACAAACTGGTAACGATCAGCTAAGTATGACTTAAATCATTGAAGAGCCTGTCCTTGGACACCTGTAGAATATAAGCAGTCTATGAGAATATTGTGGTCGATGGTGTCAAATGCGGCACTAAGATCGAGTAAAACTAATAGTGAGATGTACCCTTGGTCAGCAGCTAAGAGTAAATCGTTGGTTATTTTTACTAATGCGGTTTCTGTACTGTGATGAGGCCTGAAACCTGACTGAAACACTTTAAAAATATTGTTTGTCTGCAGAAAGGAGCATAATTGGGTGGAAACAACTTTTTCTTGTATTTTAGACATAAATGGAAGATTTGAAATAGGCCTAGCTAAATTGCTGGGGTCCAGTTGTGGTTTATTAATACTAGGTTTAATAACAGCTAGCTTGTAAAGATTTGGAACATGGCCTAAAGATGAAGAGGGGTTGATAACGTTAAGGAGAAGTTCTCCTACAACAGGTAGCAATTCTTTCAGTAATTTTGTTGGAATTGGGTCTAACATACACATAGCTGGTTTAGAACTATTTAGAAATTTATCTAGCTCTTCCTGTTCTATGATTTTGAAGCATTGTAGGTTATTTTGATTCAGTGGAATGTTTACTGGATCTGGAGTATAAGGCGGTGCAGAAAGTTTAGGATCTTCTATTTTTTGTCTAAAGCCTTCTATTTTATCAATGAAAAAATTCATCACTACTAATTTGCGGTGGGACATTTTGTTCCAAAGATGACTGATTATTTGTTAATTTAGCAATTGTGCTAAATAAAAATCTAGGATTGTTATGATTTTTTTCTATCAGTTTGCGAAGGTGCTCAGCCCTGGCAGATTTAAGAGCCCTCCTACAGTAAAGCTGAACAAATACTGTCTTTGTACGCAATTCTAAAAACCTCTAAATTTGTTTTTTTTTTTCATTTTCGTTCAAGGGCACGGGTTGCTGTTTTGAGAGCGCGAGTATGATTATTGTACCATGGTGTAGTTTTATTCTCTCTAGTATTTTTTTTTTTGATGGAATGCCACCGTATTTAGTGTGCTAGTAAGGATGGCATCCACACTACTGGTTACTACATCAAGGTCATTTGCATTTGCAGGTGCATTTCGAAGTAGAGAAAGATCAGATAATTTATTTGTGAAATCATCTTTGGTGGATGGGTTGCGCCAACAACGTTTTAAGGTAACTTTTTCCAGTGTTGGTTGCTCCGCTTCCTTCAAGCATTGAGCCCTGAGCTCAGACTCCCGCAGCAGTCCTTGCCCGCCCTCCACCCGCAGGAGTCTATACCGCCCCTTCCCTTTACCGACTCCAGCGGGAGAATGGCCCCGCAGCTCTAACTCCCGCAGGAGTGCCCCCCGATTCCCACAGGAATCAATCACTGCCCCCGTCCGGCCCTTAGGAAAAAAAATAAAAAATTCTTCCTTCTAGCGTCGATGGTCGATGACTCCACTTCCTTTAGTGTTGTAGTACTCAGATTTTTTTTCTTCCTTCAGCGTCGATGACTCCGCTTCCTTTAGCGTTGTAGTACTCTGCTGTTTCATCCTTAAGCGTTGATGACTCCGCTTCCTTTAGTGTTGCAGTACTTCACTTTTTCTTCCTTCAACGTCGATGACTCCGCTTCCTTTAGCATCGTAGTACTCTGCTTCTTCTCTTATTCTTAGCATTGATGCTCCGCTTTAAGCATCAAAGTATTCTGCTTCTTCCTCTCAATGAAGAGGGTTCCACTTCCTCGCTTTTCCTTTTTAGCACTAGAGCTGCGGTCACACTAGCGTTTGAGCTTGTGAAATCCTGTCGTGCTGTGCTGAGAAAAGGGGCGGGATTAAACAAGATGATTAGACATAAAAAAGCGAGCGATTGTTCCATGTTTTAAATTTCTGTCCAGAGAGGTCATGTTTTGATCCTTCATTGGTCTCACGCAGTCAAGTGACGCGATTACACAGGTCTGAGTTCACAAAGCTTGAACTGTGACATAGAAGCTTGAGCATGACCCTGCGTTTCCGGTCTGACGCATTCGCGTGCGTATGAATGGAAGTCTATGGGCAAGTCTCCTTGTTACTTTCCTTCCTTCTAGCAACAAGTGTCTTAGCTTTTTCAAGCCTCCACAAGATTCCTTTTTTTTTTCCGCATAGGCCCTCACTCCCCAGCTCTGACTCCCGCAGGAGTTGTTCCCTGAGTTTGACTCCCGCAGGAGTCCACATCCCCTTCTTGCTGGAGTCTTCACTGGCCCCCCCAGTCCGACTCCAGTGGACGACCAGCCCTGCAGCTAACTCCCACAGGAGTTTCCCCGAGCTTGACTCCTGCATGAGTTATCCTCGTCGTATATCACTTGCAGGAGCCTGTTTCTTCCTTGCTCCCGCAGGAGCCCTCCCCCCTTTCCATCTTTTCCGATGTTATATCCGGCAGCTGGATATAGCAGCAATTTCTTGCCTTGTGGCAGGGTTCTTCAATATGCAGTTGCTGTCCTGAGCGAAAAGGCATTTTGGGGAGTTCTCGAGACCTACCTGAGCTCAGACTCCACTCTCACCCTGCAACAGGAGGGAGCCCCGGGCTCGAGGATCTTACAAGCTCAGGGCTCTCTCCCGGGACAGCATGCCAAACACGTATTATAATTAATCATCAGCTAAGGGTGAACTCAATGTGAAGTTTATTTATAAACTAATTTCGAGAGGAGCTTGTGCTATAAATAACCAGAGTATCTTACCTTAGCCATTTTCGTCTTGAAGAATCACCCCTTCCACCCCTACTCCTCCCTTTTCCTTGTCAGGGCTGCACGGAGGCCCATTGGTTAGTATCATTGACTCACAGCAAGAATGTCACTGGCTCAGATCTTACCTAGCCAAGTCGCCTCTCAGGTTTCCTCCCACAGACCAAAAACTTGTAACATAAGTAAATTGACAAACCTAAATTGACATCATAGGCAAGCTTTGAATTCAATATACACTCTCCACAGCTATTTATAATTTACATTTACCATTATCAAGCAGGGGAATTTTCGAGACCTACCTGAGCTCAGACTCCCCTCTCGCCCTGCAACAGGAGGAAGCCCCTGGCTCAAGAATCTCACAAGCTCAAGGCCCTCTCCGGCAACAGCATGCCAAACACTCTTTATAATCAATCATCAGCTAAGGGCGAACTCTTGAAATGTAACAACAACACATTATAGCATGTCAGTGTTTACCTACAAATAACATCATTGTTTTTGCACTTATATAAACTTATAAATAAATATAAACTTGTAACAACATCATTACAACATTATAACAATGGCATCAACGTTATTCTTCTTGGTTAAAGGTAAGATTTTACAATTAAAATATTGTAAATACTATTAAAATATAAAAACTTTGAAAAGTTAAAAGATACAGCTCACAAATTCATAAAAATATATTTACTCTTTATTTAGAATAATCTACCACACATTACAATGTTATTTATGCACTGTAAAATGATTAAAAATGATTAAAAATCAATTAACATGCTAAGTCATTAACAATAAACCATTAAAAACTTATTATACTAATTTAATTGTTTCCATTTGTCAGTAAACAGACAGTTTTAATTAAGTTTAATGTAATTTTAAGTTAAAATGACTCATAGGGCTAATTTGTTTTAAAATGTAATGCAACCAGTGAGTGTGCATACTGAAAAATTACTTGAATGGCCAGTGCTTGATTCCGTGATCTGACAGAATGTCTGAAATTATTTTTGAGGAGAGAGTTTGAGGGCTTAGTTTACTTCTGCGCCTAATCGTCATGAATTGATGTTGTTTTGACACTTGGTGGTTGAAATGACCTTTAGGTTTATCCTAAGCAACCTCTGAAATGTCCTCTCTCACCGTTCCACTCTCCCTTCCTCCACTGCTTTACGATTTCCTTCGCTGAATGCTAATAAGCAAACAGCAAGCTTTCTTCACACGAGAAGGAAAAATACTCCATTCTCCCCTTTATGGGGTCTTCTCTCTTTCAGATGCTAAAAACACAGGCTCCAATAAGTCTATCTGAAAGCAGCTGCTGTGTAATTGGATTTGTTATTAGTTGAACTGTCAGTAAATTAAAAATTGATCTTGAGGAACAGATCTGTGGAAATAAGGTAATATCACCCATCCTGAAGCTCACAGCTACCTGAGGATCACAGGGAATAGTTAATGATTAACCCTTTACTGGACCATGAAACTCATCCATATAAGCCATAAAAGACATGTAAAAAAACACAGTAAAACTCCATGGTTTTTCCAATGGGTATTTCAATGAGTATCCACAATTGAACACTTGCAATTAACATTAAGTGGGTAAAGTGTGACTTGAACATGTAACTTATGAATGACTGGAATTCATTACAGATACTGTACATTTAACAATTAAAACCCAACATTTATCATGTGTGAATCTAGACGATCTATTTAATACAACTATAAGGCTAATATGAGATGAATATGACAACTCCAGATTCCACAGTGCTTCACATCGTCATCAAGCTGCATCTTTTTATTGTTGTGAATTAGATGTAGTGGCATTAATTACGTGACTTTAAGGCCCAATCCTACCCCTTAGCCCTTTCCCGTGAAGGGGTGTCCCAATTCTCATTAGATTGAAGACATAGGGCTAAGGGGAAGGGCTGGATACCCCTTCAAACCAAAATTTTTCAGGACCACACTCAAAACCAAGGGGTAAGAAAAATTTCCTGAATACACCAACTACAACGGCAGCATAGCTGCACATTGAAGTGCTTAAATTAGTCATTTTTACAACAAACAAGCATATGTTTTAATACATTCATTTTTTTTATCGCCATGGTTTAAAAAAATGTATTTATATTTTATCCATCTCTAATAATAACTCCTGTATAACAGTCCCATCTTTTTACAGTGTCTGGTATAACGTTAATGTTGTTTTCGTGTGTTTAAAATTAATGTTTTAAATTAATATGGCCCCAGTGCACAGTACAGATACCATCTTATTGCCACATTATTTGATTATACTAAAATGATACAGTTCCCTTCAGTCATTTCCTGAAGATAAATACAAAAAAATTACAGCAACTGGAACTACAGCAGTCGCCAATCTCCTGAAGCAAGTCTACACTGTCTTAGTAAAACATTACTTTATTAATTTTGCCAGAACGTTATGCTGAAAGCGTCAAAGTACTATATAACAATTATTTATACAATCCCAAATCAATCATTTTTCAATACTCTCCCAATTTCGACAGTTTTATCACATATTTGTTTGCAAACTGGCAATTCTCTGCCCATCTTTATTCAAGAATTAGACCTTTCATAGATCCTGCTTTTGTACCAAATCATAATTACAATCACCTGTTGACATCACCTGTTTCAAATCACATCATTATTAACCAATTTACCTGATTACAAGCCCTAAATTGCTCCTCTCACAACTTTTTTGAAATGTGTTGCAAGAACCAAAATTGAAATTATAAGATATTATATGATATTTATATATCTCGTCACCTTAGAATTATAAGGTTCTATCTGACATTTTTGTCAAAATTTAGTTATTGACATATTCTTATTAAATGACTTATTAAAAAACTTATTTACATTATGGGATGTTTTTTTGTTGTTTACATTTTAAGACTTATTATTATTATTATTATTTAAAAAAACAAGTGTTACACACATATTGTTTGCTATGAAATGCAAAAACTTTGAAGCTTAATATCTCAAAATCCTTCAGAACGCAAATAGAACCTTATCATTCCAAAATGATATAAATGATATAAAATCATGAGGAGCACATTAAATAATGTTTGCTGTATTGTCTGCAATAATACAAGTCAAAGTAAATTTAGAAATCACTACTTTCTTTTTTATTTGCATTTTTCATAATTGTCAACTTTTTCTGATACGATTTTATAAAAAAATTAATAAACAATTAAATCAGCTTTTATTCATCCAACCGCTATTGTGTTTAACTTGAACCTGGAATGTTTCTTTAATGGCCAATTTTTGCTGAGCGGTACAGTACGTTCAGTTTGGTACGCTTTTATGGCTGTTTCCACTATACCAAAAAGTGAACTTACCTATTTTTGGGTACCCTTTGCAGAGGGTACCTCGCACAACAAAAGTGTACCAAAAGGCGGAGCAAGACTCGTTCCAATAAGCCAGGAGAATGAAAACAAAGAATCCACCATTTTTAAAAACACAGTCGAGACATTACACCGTAATAATACATACATATAATAATGAGCCATGGCCAACCTGAGCTCAAACAAACCTTGTCGTCGTCATCTTGATGAACAGCCAAAAAGCCAAGAATAAGAGCAGAATCCACCCTGTGCCCCGTAGTTTTTTTACAAGGTCGTCTGAAGTGCGAGCGGTTTCACTTTCTTGCTAGCATTCGCTGCATGTCTATATTTGAAATAAAGAACTTCTTG
Source organism: Danio tinwini (assembly GCA_903798205.1). NCBI lineage: Eukaryota > Metazoa > Chordata > Actinopteri > Cypriniformes > Danionidae > Danio > Danio tinwini. Next base: position 8,062,434 of record CAIGQZ010034880.1, read on the forward strand.
AGCTGATAATAATAATGTGCGTGTGATTATTGAAGTGCTTCTGACATCCGATCCTTTCGGAAATTGACAAACACAAGAGTGAAGCATGAAAAAACTAAGAAGAAGCCAGAAAAAACAAAGGTGCAAATGATTCTTTTAGCAACCTAAAAGATAAACAAACTGCCAGGTTTAATTATTATCATCAACATCTTTTGGACTATTATGAACTCAGGAATGACGGAATTACTCTCTAACAGAGGCTACATGTGCTGGTGAAGATTAAAGATACAGATGAGAGGTTTGCACTGGCTATAGGCTATATGTTGCGTGTTGTTTTTGAACCCAAATAAGGCCTAAATGTATGCTGTGTGTAGTTTTTCTGTAATTGGTAACATATCAGAGACTGTAAGGATTTGTGCGTTTTCACTCGATCATTGATCTGCAGTAAAAATCGAATTATGTTCATAGAAAAGTTAGTAATGAACATTTATGCACAAGTATTTATGTGTATAAAGCATCTGTTTTGTGAGAAATGCTTCTCATATGATATGTGAACAACCCGTACAGCTTTACATTAAGCAAGATTTCCTTGAGCAAGAATGACTTACTGTAGACTGAAACTTTCGCTTTTAGCAGTGGAAACGCAAGCCTGATAAAGGTGACCCGTACCGACTCATACCATACTGTACTGTACTGTACCACTCAGTGAAAACAGGCCATAAAGGTCCCTTGAAGTACTTTGAAATGTGTGTTTTTTATTCAATATCAGATATAATCTGAACTGAAAATGAAGAGAGGCTGGGACATAGAGTAGCTCCTCCCTTTAAAAAAAGACAGCCAATAAAGTTTTGTTTTTCTTACAGTTCTGCCAGTGAGAGTGGTTGAGATCAAGTGCATCAAATGAAAAACAAATGAGAAGCGACTTAAAGGAAGCGCGGCATGTCAGATACTAAAGAGCATTTGATTGGTTAAGATTTTAAGAGAAACTGAATTATGAGTTAACGTGAAAACAATTGTTGATCAATTTAGGTGGAAATGGCAAACTGTAAGCTTTGGAAGTTTTATTCAGGTTTATATCCTCTAAATGCAAACTTTGTCACTGTGTTTAAGCACACTAGATTATAGATATCCCTAAATCGAACGGACTAACATCTAAAAAGAAATGAATTGACAAAAACACAGACAAAACACTGCTTTTTCAGGTAGCAGTCACAGATTTTATGACCTGTGTCAGTAAATTCATTACCCCACACACGCACAGATTACCCACCAATAAGCACCTTGATTATCACCGTCGAACAAACCGTTAAAACTAATTAAACTGCATGTGGTCACTTATCCTTGAGGACGAGCCAAATAATCCATACAAGCCTCCAGACACAGTTGTTACAGAGCTCTAGCTGTGCCTTAAAATTTTATAACCTGTAAACTGTCTGGAGAAAATAACACTATGAGGGTTGACAGCACCGATGTCTTGTCTTCTAATTAACCACACCATGTTGTTCACCAGATAGATGCACATTAACATAATCTGCATAGCGTAATTAGGAATCACAAGAGCCTGCTGCCGCTAAACGTGCTTCCAGGAAGGCAATGCACTGACTGAGGCTGCTGTGATTTATGAGAGCGCTAGACTTCAAAGACACCTCTTTCCTATTCCCAAGACAGTGTAGATCAGCTGAGCAGACAATGCTTTCCAACGCTTTGCCTTATGGGTAAGACAGGGTCTTGCATTTCTGCTCCCAAGGGTGCAGCATTAGGGAACCAGTTATAACTGGAGTGCACCACACCACATTGCCTCATAACAGAATGGAGCATGGGAAGTTAAAGATCAACATACTATAAAGTCTATGCTTGAGTCCACATTGTGGCCTAAACATTCATTCATTTTCTTTTCGGCTTAGTCCCTTTATTAATCTGGTGTGGCCACAGTGGAATGAACCGCCAACTTATCCAGCATATCTTACGAAGTGGATGCCTTTACAGCCGCAACCCATCACTGGGAAACATCCACACTCATTCACATACACTCAGAAATAAAGGTACGCAAGCTGTCACTGGGGTGGTACCTTTTCAAAAGGTACACATTTGTACTTAAAGGGTCCATATTGTTACCTCAGAAGTATATATTAGTACCTAAAAATTTTAAGAGGAACACTTGTACTTTATACTTATCCTTTGTACTAATATTTGTACTAATATTTTTTCTTTGTACTATACCTATCCTTTGTACTAATATTTATCCTTGATGTATTAATATGGACATTTCAGGTACAAATTTGTACCTTTTAAGCCACCCCAGTAGCAGCTCACAGAGAGAGTCTTATGATTCATGTTATGTCAAAAAGTTTGATGGATTGTAGCCCCGCTCCTAAGGCGGGACTTCTGGTTTAAGCCCCGCCCCTTTTATATAAACTTTATTTAAATTTTTTTTTATTATTAAATTTATAATTGCTCACGTACCTTTATTTCTAAAAGTGCAAATACTCATACACTACGGTCAATTTCAGCATACCCAATTCACCTGTACCACATGTCTTTGGACTGTGGGGGAAACCAGAGCACCCGGAGGAAACCCACGCGAACCTGGGGACAACATGGAAACACCACACAGAAATGCCAACTCGAACCAGCGAACTTCTTCCTGTGAGATGAACGTGCTAGCCACTGCGCCACCACATCGCCTTTGGCCTAAACATCTTTGTTCCAAATCAAGCTACTTTTTCATGTGTATTTAGGTATTTCTTGGGTTGGCAGCAACATCTACAGATTTATAGTAGCATTTAAAGAGCTATGTGTAAGAATTTATATGTGACCACATAGACCACAAAAATGTAACTCACAAATTTAAAACTATTCCCATGAGTTATATAAGGTCACAATACAAAAGAAAATGTTTACTTAATAAAAACAACCTTGAATTTTAACACTTTTTTTGTAAGGGAAACCATAACCTATTTTTTTAAGGTTGCTTACTTGCCATCTGTTGACCACAATATCATATTAAATGGAAATGGCAGTGTAATGGATATTTAAGTCAGTGTATGCTTGAATACAAATGTTACTTTTTAACAAGCATAGAAGAATAGACTGCAAATGTCTACAAGCACGTCAAGGTTGTTGTTTGGTATCCTTTGGGAATTCTAGTTCTAGCTTTGGTGTTGGCTCTAACATTGTGCATTTTCCACTTTGGCAGATGTTCTGTAGTCATTACTTGGAGCACAATGGTAATGTTGACAAGGAAATTCACCTAATTTGCAGGGAGCATTCATCCCATTCCCTGCCCTGTTTCATGAAAAAAACTGCTAAGAATCTTTACTCAGCTGAAATAAATCACTATATAGGCACCTGAGAATTAGTTCAGGTTTTTTTTCCTCATCTGTTTCAGTCCAGGATAAGCTCCTCAGATCCTAGTCTTATTTATTGGAGTAGAAATTGTGTAACTTATATTAAATCAGCTGCAGCCAAAATCTTAAAATCCACAGTGTCTTGGAGTAATATTGCACTGCTGGGTGTAAGTTCATTTTAGATTAATGAGAGTGAAGATACTGAGGTGAAAGGGATTTCTCAACACCTTTATATTGCATAGTTGAGTATGTGATGAGAACTGTAAATGCACACACTCTCACACACACACACGCACGCGCACGCACGCACGCACACACACACACACACTGAAGTATGTACGGGATCAGTTTGCCTGACTTATAGCATGACCCAGCTTCACACACTGAACACACTGTGCAAGCATGTAGTCACATTGGTTATTTTGATGTACGTTAGCCATCAATTTTGACCTTTTTTTGTCTAAAACACAAAAGAAAAAAGTTTTTCTGCTTTTAATACATTGTTGTAACGTAAACGAGTATCCACATGTGAGGAGTCATTACTATTTCTGTACATGTACTGTACAATATGTGTTAGTGTGTCTCCAGGTAAGAAGGTCTCATTCTCATCTGGACAGAGTGAGAGAAGCTGGGTCATGCTATAATAAGTCAGGCAGACTGATCCTATAGTACATACGGTCGAGTCATACTTTATTTACATTCCCCTATATGACACACTTAACCAGGAGAGAAGGCTTTCACAATCTATGTGTACCGCTTCGAAAGTTTTATTTATGCAAAACACAGAGAAAGAATTAACTAACTGTGGAGATGAAAAGAGAGAAGATTTTACGGTAATAGATGGAAACTAGTTTGGATAGTTTTGTAGCAGTCTGTATCTCTATGAATATCCCAAGGCCTTGATCTGTGGTTTGAATACAGATTCTTAGAAATGTTTTTATTAGACGTGTAGAGATTTATGCAAGTGGAATCCTTTGAAATGTTGCCTTTTGTCTTCAGAACTGCCTTAATTCTTCAAGGCAGAGATTCAACACAGAATTGCACACATTTTTTTACAAGAAAGGTTGATCCTTGTTGACAGCATTTGTGTCACACAGTAGCAGTAGATGTGTTAGATGCACATCCATGATGCTCCCCTTTGAATCCTATACATCTGCTTCAAGGTTTGATGTGTTGTGTGTTCAGAGATGCTCTTCTGTAGACCTTGGTTGTAACAAGTGGATTTCTGAGTTACAGTTGTCTTTCTATTAACTTAAACCTCTGACATCAATCAGTTCTGTGGACAAAAATGGCTGAAAGTTTCTGGGTATGTTTTCTTCTCTTTTTTTTTTGGATGATTCTATGTAAACTTAAGAAATCCCAGTTGATTGTTTTTTAAATTTCTTTTTAATTTCTAATGCTTAGTTTAAAGTTCAGCAGATCACCTTGACCACAGCTACTTTACATGCCTAAATGCACTGAGCTACTGCTATGTGATTGGCTAATTTACTTTATTGAACAATTAAACAGCATACCTAAAAATAAGCCTATTACTGTGTATAGGCATGCAATATTTATATAGTACTTCATTCATCTCAACATTAAAAACAGCAAAAAAAAACAAAAAAAAAACTATTATGACAGCACCTAAGATACAGTACATGTGAACCTAAAACATCAGGCCCGTAGCCAGCCTAGTGAAAGGGGGGTGGGGGCTTCTTTTTCTCTAAAAGTGGATTTTTTTGGCATTTTTTCCCCACATTTTGTATTTGATTAAGAAGTTTAAATACAGCATTTTGGTGACATTTTATGAAATATTTTTTGTGCTGGATTAGCCTGTCTTCTGGAATCATGTGCATGCTTTTTGCAGTAACAAAATTAATGATTGTTTTATTATGTTGCTTACTAAGATCATGTGTAAATTTTGTCAGTCCAAACACACACTACATGTTATTTATTTATTTCATTTTATGGGGACTTCCCTTAGAGGTAGACATATGGCGATATTCAATAATGAAATATGTTGTGATAATCAATATGCACAATATTGATAACAATTGTTTTAACTTTTGGAGTGCTTTTTAAATATATTCAGATTGTATTAGCGGTTGTTGATCACAGCACCGCATGTTTGAATATTTAATAGGTGATTTATATTGAACAGACATTATTATTCAAACATTTTCAAGGAATGTGAAATTTTGTTCATTGACACATGTAAAACACATGTTTTAGGTTTATAGTAAATAGTTTATAGTAAATGTATAGCGCACCTACAAATGTTTCTCTAAACAGGTGCAGGTCAGATTTTCTTCAGGTCATAATTTGTTTTATTTAAATCAATTTTGTCAAAAAATAATTAGACCTGTCCAGTTGCGTCCCAGACCACCTTCTGAAGTTGTCCAAGCGATCTGATTTATATCCAAACAGCCTCAAAAACACAGATGTGATGGGATTAGCACCTTTTGTTATGAAGTGAGAGCTAACAGCTGAGGACTCCACTTGGTAGTAAAGGCTTCATTGGACAGTTATTTTCAAAAAATGTAATGACAAAAATAGAGAATGGGAGGTCACGGGACAAATCAATAATGCCCAATATAGAGGACGTCCCAGCAAATTCGGCCAGTTAGTCTAGAACCTCATGGTAGCAACAGATTCTCTTCTGTTAGGAAATAAGTAACGTTAGCCTTACCCTGTTTAGCAGTCTTTTGAACATATGTTCAATATTTTGTGACAAATTATCTGCTGCCTGCTTTCTCTTTTATGTCTCTCTCTTTCTCGATTCAACCCATAGCATTACTAAGTGTTAGTATAGATGAGAATGTTGCATTAAAGATTCAAACATTACAGCTTGGTGGGTTACGTCACCTAAGGCTTCATGGGATTTGAATTACTGGTCATAGTTATTTAAAATTACACTTTATTATAAAATATATATTTTTCAAAAATTACATAAAATAACTAAAAAACAAATTTTTGACTTTTTGGCCATGGAGAGTGGGTCACTCGAACCACCCAAACTCCCCCTGGCTACCGACATGAATATTCATATTGTTTAAAAAAGGGCAATATTAGTCATTCGGAAATGAATTTCTAGGATCTAAAAAATATTCAAAGTTGAATTTAAGGAATGAGCTAACTGATAATTTATTTGAGAAATGAATCCCAATATTTGTACATTTTATCAAGAAAAAGTAAAAAGTAAAGTTGATGCTTTAAAAGATTTCCTTATGGACACAGAATGATTTATGAAACACGATGGTAGAACACTTGATTTCTCAAAACCACATTATACATTTTTTTCCCTAGTAAATTAATTTCAAACGTTCAACTTGTGGTCAATTACGATTCCTTCTCTTGAACTAAAAGGGAGCCGTTTCTACAATAAACGTCAACTTCTTCCATTCAAGAGTGAGGAATGTAATTCCTGCACCGCTAGCATCACCAAATGAAACTGCGTGACATATTGTAGCCTTTAAATTCAAAAGTGTTTCTACTATGAGCTGAATCGCAGGTTGTAAAACAGCTCTGATAACAGTGAAACATCAGTAACGACAGTAAATGAGCCACTCACTACAGCAACAGATGAGAAGAGAATCAGCGGTAACAGGTTTGACCATCATATCCACTTCATTGCAAATACTCTACAGCTATTAGCGGGAAAACGTTCCCTGATCTCAAAATTGGGTTTTCTCAGCCTCTTTCCTCAATCTATATTGCTTTCTTGCGATCTCATCTTCTCCTGCCCTCTCCATCACTCGCTCCTCTCAGTCAGAATCCACTCTATTTTTCTTCATCTGTATCACACACAGGGCTATCCACCTTCTTCACTGCAACATTCAATCTTTCGAACAACCAAAAAATGATATCGCTGCAGAAACCTAAAAGCCTCATTGAGAGAACAGAGAGCAATGATGTTTTCCTCATGTTCTTGCATTGACCTCCCTCTGGGGATTGCAGGCTGCTTGTGTTAAATGATGTGTTTGCAGGCCTGCTTGGCCTCTTTTAAAGCTCATACTCCTCTCTCATTCTGTAAATGCATACAAGAGCCTTTGTAACCTGTCGTGTCAGTAACGGTCCAGGGATAGCACTTCATGCTGTTTACTATAGGGCTAAAATATTGCTTTGTATTACTGATGAATTATTTTTTCCAAAATTATGTCTGAAACTAATTGTTGTGATTTGTGTTGTGCATTTTTCTAAGCAATGAATTAGTGTTAGGGGGGTTGTAGGGGGGTCATAAACTTTGCTTATTTTCCAGGAGAATTTATCAAATTCCTTCAATACAGGCTCATTCTCAAAACATAGCCCTATATATGTTTCTGAAGATCACAAATTATGTAGCCAGAGGTGCGTATGGTTGCATTTCATCTTTAAAACGAACACTACGAGGCATTATTACGCCATTCCCTATCGCTCTTACCAGCTGACTGCTTACCTCCATATGGATGGCTTTCCCGCTGTTACCATTTTGTCCACTTAACTCGCCATGTACGCAGGGGGACATGAGATGCAGAGAGGAGTTGACCACTGTGACGGGGTTCGAGTCCGGCAAAAACCGAAGCCAAAGATTTAAATTTTAGATATCTTTTATAAAAAGTAGATTTCAGGGTGAGATTATGGTCAAATCTGAAAATGTGGTAAAAAAAAAAAATCAAGAGAGGGCTTTTTTCTGGATTGCTTTTTAAAACTGTCTGTGGGTTTAGGGAAGTTGGTGAGCGGGTCAATCGGTGGTTTTGAAAACACTTATTGGTTGGGTTTAGAAAAGGAGGAGGGTGGGTCAGTCGATCAGTCACTCACAGTCAGTCAGTCATTCAGCCAGTCAGTCAGTCAACAGCGGCCTCTGGTGGATTTACGTGAGAACAGCAGATGTGAATGGCACTCACGAGAGAAATTTGACATCTGAAAAAGCGGCCTCTGGTGGATTCGCGAATATAAAAACTACAACAATAACAAACAAAAAAACGCCTCCTGGGACATATTTGGCACTCTTCAGAAATGTATATAGATGAACCTAGGTTGAATTACTTCATCATGTAAAAGCAATGTTAGTATTTAGACATGCTTTACCTATTATCTGTCTCTGTGTGTTTTGGAAAGTCTATACATTTTGGAAACGAAAGTCTTTCTTATGGATTAGTCCAAGAAGTTATCACTGCAGCCCAGAGACCTCCAAGTGGGAGGAAGTTGCACAGCAACTAGGTTGAGTTTAGGTTTGTGGTAAGTGTAGACATTAATAAAACACAATAGGTTGGACTACATGTCATGTACAACACATTTAATAAATCAATTATATCTCCAGGCGGTTTGTACAGCCCACATTCTGTTTATCCCCTGCTTGTTCAGTCTGCCTGCTACTCCCACAACTCTAGCTATTGGTTGAGCTGGAAAATTTTTGACAGATATCAATGGACCACTCTAAATCTTTTGATGATCCTTAGGATTTTTAGAGTTTACAGATCTGGTAGCCCAGCACAAGTCCGAATGTGGGTTTTTTTTTCATCTGCAACATTCTGTATTTATATTATTTTATGCACTGTGTTTGTCATAAAGTAATTATGCTGGTCAAGTGATGGAAATTTGTATTTTGCCTTTCACTTGTCTGGTGGCTCTGAACTGTCAAAACCAACATAGGCTTATTCTGAAAACTTAGCCCTATATACATTTTTGGAGATTGTGAATAATGTAGTTGTAGTGGCTGCATTTCTTCTTTAAAATGAACCATACGAGGTGGTATGATGCCATTCCTTGGTTAACGGACTTGAGACGCAGAGAGGAGTTGACCGCAATGATGGAGTTTGAGTCCAGCTAAGAACAATTCCAGAAAGCAGGTCAGGCAAAAACAGAAGCCAAAAAATAAAATAAACAAGTAAACAATAGGGAGATAATGTGGTAAAATCTGAAAACGTGGTAAAAATCTGGGTTTTTTTCTTTTTCCTGATTGCTTTTCAAAACACTGTCAGTTGGATTTAGGGAAGTGGGTTGGTGGGGAAATCAGTTGGTCAGCCAGTCAGTCAGTCGACAATGGCCTCTGGTGGATTTATGTGAGAAGAGCAGGTGCGAATGGCACTTGTGAGAGAAATTAAGATCTCAAAAAGCATACACAGCGGCCTCTGGTGGATTCACAAAAACAAAAACGGCAAAAAAGCGTAGCTCCAGGGATGTATTTGGCACTTCTCAGAAATGTATACAGGAATACGTTTTCACAATAATCCTGGGTTGGTCAAAATCCATCTCAGATGATTTTTTGCATGAAAAAAAAAACAAAAAAATCGAACCTTATTCAAGATTTTTTTTATGGACAAAATAGTTTTAAGAATGCCAATTTGATTGACACAACGTGAGGTCAAATTTATTTTTAACCTTAAAAATGATAGGGAAAATTTCAAAGTCATACTTAAAATAGTCAATAAATATTAAACTTTGCATATATTTCTTGTTGTTTGATAGTGATCTTTAAAATAAATGACATTTTACCTCTAAATTTAAATTTTTGCAAGTGTAAAATGTAATGCAGATTATGTTTATAGAGCTATTGTGTTTAGATCATTGTTTAGAAAAATTCAGATTATATTAGCCAACAATCAAATTTTTTTAAATGGGCTGTGAATTATATATAAAAAACAGGATGTTAATATCTTGTATAATATGTGTGTGTGTGTGTGTGTGTGTGTGTGTCTATATAGAGCATGTATGCAAATTTCAGTGCCTTCCAGACAGCATGAATATAATTGCAACTGAAAACCATTAGATGTATAATTGCAGCATGCACAATTCAAAGATTAACTAAGTTCTGTTGACAGCTGACTTCAAAAGCACCTTTTATGCCAATCCTGATTTTTCAGGTCATTTAAGAGCATTATTATTTCTCTGAATGAATACGTTAGCAGCTCGGCTTTAGAAAAGCTCTCACACTGGAATGAAACTATTCTCCATTTTACTGGACAAATGGGATTACTCTCCACAAAGTCATTGTTCATGCAAAGTGTTTGTCCAGTATCTACTTTATTCAGGTGGTACTAGAAACGCAGCCCACGTGGCTTTAAATAAAGACTTGTGCTGCATTTGAAACTCATTTTACTTTTTGGAGTCATTTAATGGAGTGAATGGCAAATATTGTTCAGTGTTGTGATATGAATATGTGTGTTATGACGGTGCGAGTGCTGTGCTGGTCTGCGCTGATAGTTCCACTTTACTGATTTCAGCTCTCACAGGCCAAAGCCGCAGCGCTGCTGTTGAGCTGAGATCCACTACAGTAGAGCTCAGGCAACATAATGCAGTTATCACAGCCTCTCTGAAAGCCCAGCTAAAACAAATCGCTCTCCAGGTACGAATCTGTTTTCCTCACTGCGCCTGCACTGCGCTGTTGCTTCAAGACTTTGATCTCCTTGCAGGGATCCTTCCATATCTGTTTTCACGATTTTACGCAACGTCTCTGAAGCACACATGCATTTGTTGTTTCCTTTATTTTTTTCTGTAATGGCAACTGTTGTGCGTATGTGAGACAAATGTCAGAGACTTATGATATGCTGTTTGAATTGGTCGCTGTATGATACTCTGTGAAACAGAAATGCAAATGTACTCCCAATATTTGCTTATTGTTTGGTTATTATTGTTCACTCACACAAGCTTTACACAAATAAAGGTATTTTTGTGAAGATGTAGTTATTCTATAGCATTGCTTCAGAAATCATTGGATTTTTTTGTATTGTGCTATTTTAGTCCCTTATTTCAAAGGTCTCCTACAACACTGTAGATATACATGCATCCAAGGTAAAAAAAAACCTTTAGTTTTTTTTTTTCAAAACCTCTGCTTAACTTGTTTCTCAGTGATAAGGTTATACTTTCTTTTGGTTGTACATTTTGAGATCTTGTTATTCCTCTACATCTGCATTAACAAGTACAGTATATGTCCATTTGGGAATACACTCACTGGCCACTTTATTAGGGACACCTTACTAGTACCAGTTTGGACCTCCCTTTGCCTCCAGAACTGCTTTAATCCTTTGTGCCATAGATTCAACAAGATACTGGAAAATTCCTGAGATTTTGGTCCATATTAACATGATAGCATAATGCAGTTGCTGCAGATTTGTCGACTGCACATCCATGATACGAATCTCCCTTTCCACCACATCCCAAAGGTGCTCTATTGGATTGAGATCTGGTGACTGTGGAAGCCATTTGAGTACACCAAACTCATGGTCATGTTCAAGAAACCAGTCTGAGATTATTTGCGGTTTATGACAAGGTGCGTTATCCTGCTGGAAGTAGCCATAAGAAGATGTGTATGTCGCAGCAGAAATTGAGACTCATTAGACGGCAACATTTTTTCATACATCTATTGCCCAATTTTGGTGAGCCTGTGCGAATTGTAGTCTCAGTTTCCTGTTCTTAGCTGACAGGAGTGGCACCCGGTGTGGTCTTCTACTGCTGTAGCCCATCCGCCTCAGGGTTTGACGTGTTGTGTGTTCAGAGATGCTCTTCTGCATCGGTTGCAACAAGTTATTTGAGTTACTGTTGCCTTTCTATCAGTTAAAACCAATCTGGCCATTCTTATTTGACCTCTGGCTTCAACAAGGCATTTGCATCCACAGAACTGCCACTCACTGGATATTTTAACTTTTTCACACCATTCTCTGAAAACCCTAGAGATGGTTGTGCACAAAAATACCAGTAGATCAGCAGTTTCTGAAATACTCAGACCAGCCCATCTGGCACTAACAACCATGCCACATTCAAAGTCACTTAAATTACCTTTCTTCCCCATTCTGATGCTCGGTTTGAGCAGCAAATCTCTTGATCGTGTCTACATGCCTAAATGCATTCAGTTGCTGTCATGTAATTGGCTGATTAGAAATTTGTGTTACAATAAAGTGGCCGGTGAGTGTAAGTGCAGCAAGATAAAGATAAAGTAGCAAAAAAATAAATCTCCTGTACTACACTAATTAAAAAATGTGAAAATTATTGATCAGTGAACATTTTGCATTTTGTTAAAACATGAACCAACTTACATGGAAGTCTTTTAGGGTCAAAGTAGACATTGTTTGCAGATGTCAATTGTTGAAAACTTGTTTCCTGAGATCTGAATTTTTCTTTCTTTTTAGAGACAATAACTATATTAGTTGTTAACTTTTAAACTTTACAACTACAGACTTTTACATTCACAATCAGCTACATTACATGCTGTGTAATACAATGGATGATAGTGTAAAAAGCATAAAAGTGGCACATTCAGTGCTATGACAACAATATATAACCATTTTGTCTGAAAAATTATGCATCAAAGAACTTCTGGTCTATATATATAT
>CAIGQZ010034880.1:8075149-8093991 GCA_903798205.1 Danio tinwini
ATATATAACATTCAGTCAATCACAGCACAAATCTCTTGGGCACGTATGTCTTGAACTTTAAATATGTTTGTGCTTGCAAATTTTCGTTATTTCATTCATTTTATGGATTAGCTGTCACAATGTAAGTATGTGATACAGTATGTCACGGTTAGTTATTTAAACCCAAATTGGATAAAATAGGGAAAACTCCAAATATTTTGTTAAATTTAGTCCTATAAATTTAATTTTAAAAGTTTACCTAGCCGTTGGTTTAGTCTGTATTACACCCAGAATTGGGTTAAGATAACCTAGCATTTTTTAGAGTGAAGAATCACACTTTTCCTTGTTATTATTTAAAGAGCCCTTATTATCTATTTAAAAAGGTCATAATTTGGTCATTGTCTTATAATGTGAAATTTTTTTTCCTAATTACAAACGACTCACATATGATTCGTACAGAGATTTATTTGTTCCCAAACCCCTTGTTAGCGCGATGCCAATCTGCGCTGATTGGTCCGATGATCCAGTCTATTGCAATTGGTCGACTGCGTTCAGCATGAGACAGAGAGAAATGTCCACCACGGCTTATCAACAATTTTGAAGTAGTCAGAGTGCAGAGTGTGTGTGTGTGTGTGTGTGAGCCCAATGCAGGAGTGCATTAAAGCAATGCAGTTTAACACCAGCATATTGCTGTTCTTAACAATGACACACATTCAGTATTAATCCACACAGTGGCAAAAGCTGAACTATTTTGAAACCTGACCGCCACACATGTGTAGGAACAGCTGATGGTGGTCATATTAACGGCAAACGGCAGTAGATCGCTAGCTCACAAACTCATTGAAATCCGTAAACAGGTACGCGTTGTATTTTTAACGTGGTTTTATATGCGATATATATGAGAATATAAAGAGTTAACCAAATACAGTACAAGCCATGTGGAGCAGTTACAAGTAACAAAACACATTTAAATATATAATTTGCAAGCTAGAGAAAACAAAGAGACAACCATTTTAATCGCACTTAAGTTACTTACACTTGTGAAATGGAGGAAGAAACTGATCCATGAACTGTGTACTGTAAAGTTCCTGTCAAGCTCTGACAAAGTCCCATACATCAATAGTCTTTTCTGATCCTTCCTTTAATAAACGGCCAATGAATCCCTCGTTGTAAGCTTGTAGATTGCTAAAAAATAAACTTTTGCAAAAATAAACGTCAACCACTGATTCTTCACAGCCTCATCTGTGGGTAGGGTAAATAACACTAATATTCCGTAACAGTTCCAAGCACAGCGTCTTCACGACATGATTCAACCAGGATCTGCTACAGTGTTTGTCTTTCTCTTTTTCATTCAGTGTTTGTGGGTGAGGCTGGGGGGTTTCAATTTTCGGGGCTTAAGTTCCGTATTGACGTCACGCCGACACGGCTAAAGATTTGTTGCCAAGACAATTGATTTGAACCACTCTGAGCCTACTTTTTTATAGATGAATCAATAGTTTTAAACATGGCGCACTTTCAGATTTAGGTCTCAGCTGGATATTTCACTTACTTAGAGCTGTGTTACACACTGCATGGAAGGGCATTTTCAAAAACCCATAATAGGCTCTTTAATGTAATGTAATGTTAAAACACAACAGAACCTGTATGGTCCTCATCACGTCACACATGATTTAGTGTCTTCAATCAAAGTTCCTTAGTTAGGCTATTATTAATTCCTTTAAAAAATAGTTTAAAAGAAAAACTCTTACCATTTTTTAGTGTATGGAGGTAATACTGGGCATCTTGATCTGAATGGGACAATCAAGAAATTTTCAGGAAATGAAAACTACACCAGTCCACGTAATGTGAGCACATTTTTTTTGCCAATTAAAAAGTCAATTAGTTCTTACAAAGCTGAATAGTGGGATTTTACTGCATGTTATGATTTGTCTCATTAATGTTCCATGAAGCACTACTGTACATCTCCTCCCTTTTACTTTTCCTGAAAATGTGTAAAAGCTTGTCTGATAACATTGTGCATGGTAACAGTTGCCAACACAGGTTAAAGTGATAAAAGTAGGGGTTTATAACAGGTTAAATTACATGGGTCTGGGCACTGTGTGGCATTAAAAAGACAATAAACGATTTCCAGAAGCATGTCCTGCACTGCATATGGCTATCTGTCCATGACCGCATCTTTTCACTTGCATTATTTAGCATAATAAAAAATGTCTCTGCTGCTGACTGGTCTGGCAGATTGTCCTCTGTAGTATTTTATGAGATGTCAGAATCGAGACTTTACTGATGCTGAAAATATTTAATTAGGGACTGGCATTCTGGCTAATGGTGCAGTGCTCCCTGCTTCCTCACTGGAAGAGATGTCAAACTTTGAGTTTACAGAGAGTTGCCCATTTAAACGAACACAACTGCAGGAACAGACTTCAGCATAAATTGCATGGAGGAGCTATTCACTGTAGACGAGATCTACTGTGAGAAACATATTGTGATGCCATTTATGTATTTGAGCTGAAGCAATTAGAGTTGATAGGTCCAGAAGGAATGGCTTTGTTTGTTTTGTCATGATGCTTTGGTTTACTGTATATTGGTTTAATGCTGGTCTAGTTGGAGGATGAGCATTAAAGATAAGAAATAGAAATGTTTTTGTTGCCTCCATATAAAGAACAAATAATTATGTGGAAAAATCAAAGGAATTAATAAAAATGACAAAATTAATAATTAGGATAAAATTCACAATGTTCATCTTAATATTACTTTGTGATATAAACAACCAGTCTGATATTTTATCAAGTCTTATATACAGATATTTTAAAAAGTCATTAATTTGCATATTAGACTATATTGAACCTATTTTTGATTGACATTGAAGAAAAGAAAATCAAAATGTGATTTTTTTTGGGAGTCTGACTTCACTGGTTACAGTGTTTGTTTCGCTTTACTAAAAAGAAACAAATCATATAATTGTTTGCAAATTAGACTACACTGATCAAACTATCTGTTTTCAATTCATTTAAAAGGACCAACTCACAGAATCATTTGTTCGCAAATTAGACTACATTTGTCAAGCTACATTTATCTGATTCACTAAAAATAATGGGATACTAGAGGCATTTGTTTGCCATTCTGACTACATGGATCAGGCTATTTGTTTTTGATGAATCAAGCTGTCCCTTATAGTCATTTGTGAATCTGACTGCACTGTTATTGCTGTTGGTTTTGATTCAGTAAAAATAACCACCTCCATCCATTTATGAATTAGACTAACCAGGTCATGCTACCTGTTTTTGATTTACTAAAACAAGAAGAAAAAAATCACAGAGTAGAGTCATTTTTCTTGAGTCAGACAACACTGGACATACCACTTGATTTAGTAAAAAAAAGTCATGAATCATAAATACTGGTCACATAGTTGATTTCTGATTTGCTAGAAAGAACTGCCTCATAGAATTTGGTTTGTAAATACTTACAAATAAAGATTTTACTAGTTAACACTTTCCAATTTTGATTCACACAAAAAGTCATAGAGTTATTTGATTGCAAATTAGTCTACACTGGTTACACTACTTGTTTTTATTCACTAAAAAAGATCATGCAGTCATTTGTTTACAAATCAGAATTATTGAGTTACACTTTTTTTTCTGATTCATTCAAAAGATCTATCTCACCCTAAGACTTTTTATTTCTGACCTGTAGCAGATTCACAAGATTTCTACAAGTAAATTTGTCTTCCACAGTAAGTTCTTAAATCCAATATCCGAAGTGACATTCACAAGTTGCATATGTAATTTCCTGTGCATGATCAACTCCATGGAGAGTTGTGACATAATAAAATTAACCAAGCCTTTATATGGAGAATGATTACTAAGCTTTAGAAAATCCTCATTCAGTATGTCTTTACAGCAGGCCCATAGCTGGAGCAGTACAGGGGTTTACACCTTTAGGAATACGGCCATCAATCTTTTGTGTTAACATCAAATTTTCCCATTTAATGGGAACAGGCTTTAGCTTATTGTTCTAGTGTTTTTATGGCTCTAAGCCAGAGCTCTGGGAGTAAACCTGTTCATTTTGATCCCCACTGCCTATCCTTCATATAGCGAGATCTGGCCCCTAATGTCTACTTATCGACCGCTTGAAGTGGCCAGATCCCCTTCACTCTAGTGAGTGATGGAGAATAAAATGGACGGCTAATTCCAAACTTCAGGTGGACATTGCTCAGTGTCTGTGCACCAGAGCAAGGGCTCCTTCTAAATCTTTAATACTAGTAAACATTGAACCAGTTTAATTAGTTTGCTCATTAGTCACACTGTCAGAAATAGGTTCAAAAAGGGTCTTTTTTTTATAACTTTTCAAAAAGTAAATATTCTATCATAAAGGTTCATATTAGTACCTAAAAAAGAACAAAAGTGTACCTTTTGAAAAAGTAACACCCCAGTAAAAGCTTTCCTCCCGTTGTTTATAACAGTGTATATTGTAACCTCCAAAGTTAGCTCCACATACATTTGTTGTTGCCAAACATTTTAGATAATTTGCCCTTTAATATTTTGTCAATCATTGTTACATATTGGATCTTTACCGACCTGGATCTATATATTTATGCTGATGGATCTACAGTATGCTGCAATGGCATAAAAATGTTGATTTTTTTTAATAAAAATTATAAATCACTAAAATGTATTATTAATTGTGGTGGGGAGAGCATGGTCGAACACCCAGGAAGGGGGGAGAGCAGGTTGAGATACCAGCGGCTGGTCAGTGGCCCAATCAGAAATAATAAATAAGACCTGTTTTTCTCTACACTCTCAAAACTAAAGGTACAGGAGCTGTCACTGGGGTGGTACCTTTTCAAAAGGTACAAATTTGTACCTAAAAGGTCCATATTAATACCTCAAAGGTACATATTAGTATCTACAAAGTACAAAAGTGTTCCCCTTAAAATTTGTAGGTACTAATACGTATATACTTTTGAAGTATAAATATGAACCCTTTAAGTACAAATGTGTACCTTTTGAAAAGGTACCACCCCAGTGACAGCTCCTGTACCTTTGTTTCTGAGAGTGTAGTGATTATACCAGAAAGACACCTAATTAAAGCTCTGCTCATCTGAGACAAATTTGGGAAATCCTAAAAGATTTCTGAACTCTTGGGCTAAAAACTTGGAACTTTTTATCAAATTCCCTAACTGTTACATTACATTACATACATTACATTACAATACTTAGATTGCTAGCAATCATATACATTTTTACATTGTACAGAAACCTGAAACAAAACAAAAATGTTAAAGCTTAATGAATGACATTTAAAGTCGCTAAAGGTCTAAAATATGGTTTAGAAGGTTACATCTGTGAAGCTTTATTTACAGTTATACTGCGGTCACACTGGACTTTTCTCCCCATAGACTTCCATTCATACGCATGCGAATGCGCTGGAAATGCAAGGTCGTGCAGCAGGTTTTGCAGTTCGCTGTCTTAGAAAGTTCAAGCTTGGTGAACTCTGACCTGCAAAATGCATAATGTGATTGCGTGAGACCAATCGAAGATCAAAACATGACCTCTCTGGACAGAAATTTAAAATATGGAGCAATCGCTTGCTTTTTAAACGTATAATCATCTTGTTTAATCCCGCTCCTTTTCGCAGCACCATATGACAGAATTTCGCATGCTCAAACTCTAGTATGACCGCAGCTTTAGTGCATTAGTTTGATTCTTCCTCCATGGAACATAATAATGTGTTCACAAAAAAAACTCATGGGTGTCAGATAGATGGATGGGTGACTGGTTGGTTGGTTGGTTGGTCTGTCGATTAATTGACTCTCCTAACTCTCAAACAACTTCCACAAGCAAACAGACCATTAATGGTGGAACAGATGGACCACCTGGTTAATACCTGGTTTTTGCACCTGTGATGATTAGACACTCAGTTGGACATTGTAATTCATTCATCCACCTCCTGAGTCCAAAATGGTCATTTCCAGGTTAGCATATGCTCAGAGGGGCTCTGCTCTGGAGGACTTTTTGGATGAGATTCACTTCTGGCAGCAAGGCAGGAGACCTCCTTTGCACTGAGCCAAGAGAGAGGACGATATCCAAGGAGCTGTGCTTTTTTTTTTTCCCCTGCAGATTGGTGCCATGTATTATTCATGCTTTATCTTCCAGGCTTAGACCTGCGCCCTGGGCCTTTAGACCAGTATCATCCCTCCATGAAGTTGAGCTCGAAACTTTAGGTCATTTCTTCTGTCAGTATTTGTGAGACCAATTCTAAAGCTCTAAATCAAACCGAAGTCTCCTGACCCCTGGCTTCTAGCACTTGCGGAGCACGATGGCGTGAAATTGTACAGGCTTTAATGTCTACGGAGACATTCAGAGGCTATTACGAGTTTGAAAGCAAAAACCAAGCTGTTAGTGGCTTACTGTAAATAAACACAGTTAGGGTCAGATGGGAGGACGAATGGCAGTATAAACATCAGTGTTATGATCATCACATTCTCTCATGACTTTAACTGGTCATATTTTTCCCCCTTCACTCTTTTCCATTGTGGTGTTACAGTTTCAGGCCTATATTATCACATTCTCTTCCTGACACAACAGAGCAAGTCTCATATGTGAGAATTGAGTTATTAGAATGGCTCTGTTTAACTGCTGCTCTGATTCAACACTTTAGTGCATTAGTCTATAGTGTCCTATTATGTCTCTCACATTCACACTTTCATTCTCCCAGTGATTAACTTTCCTTACAAAGCAGCAGACACACACAAGTCTCTCTTTTTGGACATACACAAAGATGTCTTACTGTATGTTTGCTTTGCATTTCAATCAAAATGAGATCTAATTTTCCAACTCAGAGGAAATGTTGCATTGCTCTGAGGTTGCTCTTCTTACGGCTTTCGAAATGTAATGGAGTTCTCAGTAATGTTTCCTTTTAGAATCAATTTGACTGTGCTGTTCAGTCAGAATGGGATATGCATTCTGCTGCATTTTCTATTATTTTTCTGTGCCTTACATGGATCACGATATGATCACTGCACATAGAGCGTGTCGGAAAAAAAAAATGTGGCTCAGAAGTGAAAATAAGTTCAACTGGTAAATTATGCGTGTCTAGACCTTCCTGTTCTTTCCATTATCCTGTCCTGAGTTTCACATTTTTAAAAATGCATCTCTGTACTCACTGACGTAATGTTCAGTTACGTTCTGCTGTGTGTTGCATTTTAATTTAAGGATGTATTGTAGCATTACATGTCTAAGACTTTGTTATTTGACAAAAGACAGCACAAAACAAAAGGATCTTGAGCATTTAAGAAAATTGGATTTAGTTTACACTGGCTAACTAACTATAAAAAGCAGAACCATGTCATGCAAAAGTGTGTTTTTGTTAACTGATAGATAAGATCTTCTAATACAGCGGGGAAAATAGGTACTGAACAGTCATCATTTTTCTCAGAAAACATATTTATTAGGGTGCTGTTGACTTGAAATTTTTACCGGATGTTGGTAACAACCAAATAAATCCATATAGAAAACAATATAAATTAGTTTACAAATTAAGTTATGCATAATAAAATGAAATAACACAAGGAAAAAGTATTGAACACATGAAGAAAGGGACGTGTAGAAAAACAGTGAAAGCCCAGACAGCAGCTGAAATCTCTAAGTACTTATTCAGCAACACTCTACCCTTCTTCAAGGTAAATTAATATTATCTGCTTCAGTCAAACATCTACATTACCAGAATGATGTAGGTAAAACCAGAGAAGACATTTCAGTGATCCAAAACACAGCCAAGGAAACTCTCAAATGCTTTCAGAGAAAGAAAATAAAGCTCTAGAATGGCCCAGCCATTCACTTGACTTAAATCCAATTGTTATGGTCTGTGGAAGTTTGGATTTTTGTCGTATTCTCCCTCTCTTTTGCTCTCTCTCCTTGTCTGTCATTCACTCTTTGTCTCGACTTATCACCTTTTGTTCCGCTATTTTTTTTCCTTCTCAGGTATCTGCTGATTGGATCTCAAGCCTGTCACTCCTTATTAGGGTCCTCATGGACTAATCAGGCATTGTTTCGCGGACTTTAAATTTGACTGGCATGCCTTGTTTGTTCAGTGCTGTGTGTGTGGGTTTGGGGTGTGTACGCTTGTTTCTGTTTCTTTATTATGATCTGTTCTGTGTCTCTGAACTAATCCAAACAACTGTAAATTCAATATAGTTTAAGAGTTTATTATTCCTTTTTGGGAAAAAAAAAAAGAATAGGTTAACAAGTTGTGCGACATACATTTTGCTCGTAGTTACTTGAATTGTTCAGTAACACTACACTGTAAAACTAAATAGTCAGCTTTATCAAATAAAATGAGTGTAGTTAACTCAAAATTGACTAAAAGTTAATTCTACTCATTTAAAAATAGTTTTGAACTCGTCGTTGAAGGTAATAAGTTAATTAAATACCTCATTACTTCAACTTAAATGGAGTAAGTTCACGGTACTCATATAGATTAGTTTTTTTAACTCAAATGGTTTGTAGCAATCGGTTTCCTTAAATGGTTTGAGTTGCCTTAAATTACTGGGTTTTACAGTACTCAGTTGATTTGAGTTCTCTTTATTTATTGGGTTTTATTGTGCTCAAATTGCTTCTTTTACTCAAATGGATTAAGTTAACAGTACTCAGGATTAGTTTTTGAACTTAAATGGTTTGTTGCAATCGGTGTCCTTAAATCGTTTGAGTTACCTTAACTTTTTGGGTTTTACAGTGTAGTGGGTGAGCGCCACTTTTTGTATTTTTGTTTATTATTTCAGAGAGTGTACTTTATTGGCATCGCCCCTGTAACTTTTGGTTTGATTATATTTCGATGATTGCTTCTGTTTATTTTCAAATGCACTGTACAACGCTCATACATGCCTCTCTTTTGTTGGCTTTATTATTTTTCCTTATAGAGGAATAAACGAATTAAGTGTTACAATTGTGTGTCCTTGTGTATTTCCATCCATTTTCTTCAGTAATAATATAATATTCTAAATGTTACGTTTTCTCTTCCTAGACAACTTATTAAATTGTAACACCAGTAGAAAATACAAAATAAAGATCAGATTTGATAGACGAGACTTACAGAACCACCCAGATTTTTACACTCTGTTGAAGTCTGTAAAAAAACTCACACCTGAGCAATTCGTGTGACTTTATTCTCCACATGAGAGGCATCTTTAAGCTCACCAAAATAGCCTTTTATATAAAGCATTAAATACGTTTCAGTAGATCAGTACTTTCTCCTTGTGTCATTGTGTTGTTATAATGTGTTTTATGTTTAATTTTTTTGTTTGTATTGTTTGGGTTTTTACCAAAATCTGTTTCAGTTCCATATCAACAGCTCCTTTAGAAATATTATTCCCTGGAAGAAAACATGACGTGTTCAACACTTATTTCGCTCGCTGTATATGAATATTGCTGACATACAGTAATGTCCATTGCATTTTGTAGTTTACACAGAGACTATTTTTCAGTCATTTTCAAAAAACGCACCTTCGAACCTGTTTTTAAAAGTCACCATTTTCATAAAATAAAGATTGGTAGATGCCCCAAGAATAAAAAAATAACAATACTCCTGATTTAGATATTTTAGTAATCTCTGTGTTTTCTATTTCTTACAGAAACTGTGTAAAAACGGCAAGAATAAAAAAAGCCATAATACTCTCCATTTAATCTCATTGCTGTCTTGGACAAATAAATACATTGAGAGATCTGTTTGTTCTCTTTCTTATTGACACTGGTCTGCTACTCTTTTAAATGCCCTAGCAAATCATATTAAGTTGTACTTTGCAGCTGTAAACTTTCTCAACAAATGCTCCAATAAAGTCAATGACAGCAGATCCTAACATCGGTCTGTATCTCATAAAGCAGATTACTCACATTTAGACTAATCACAGTACACAGAAAAAATAATGCAGCATTCCCTTATGGCGTACGGTATATGAAGATCTGGACAGGTGTGCAGGGTAAGCATTTTTTACAAGCCGCTCTGCACACAATAACCTTATACTGTAATTTCCATTAAAGCTCCTCAACCTTCTGTTGTCACAGACGTTCTACAGGCCTTGTTAAGTCCACTGCTGAGTCTGAGTGTCCTCATAAACATTTCAAGGGTTGGGGGCACGAACCCCGGCTGCTTACTTTTAGAGCCCACTAAGCTCAAGTCCTCTATCATTTATTAATGAGCTCTTAGGAAACCTTGAATTTTTAAAGCAGTGCGGGATGGAGATTAAAATTTAGCCCAAACCGGTTGTCGACAAGTCCATCCGGCTTTTGCTGACTAGCTCATGCTCGCTCGCTCTCTCGTTCTCTCTATCATACTCTCTCTCTCCTCTCTTTGTAATTACTCCTAATGCAAAAGCTTAATTTATTAACGAAAGTGCTTTGAGCCGCTCACTGTATTAATTGCTCAACCTTTTCCTGCTGTGTGTGACGCTGTGTTTATTTGTGCTCTTCCGACTCACTCCCTTTATCATAGTGTTTTCTGTTTGACCACAGCGATGCAGGTAAAATTGCTGAGAGTGAAAATCAAGCCTTCAACAGCCATGTAGTATGAGGAATTATTTATCATTTGGATTTTGAGATCATTTCAGGGGTGACATGGTGGCTTAGTGTGTAGCACTGTCGCCTCACAGCAAGAAGGTCGCTGGTTTGAATCCCGGCTGGGTCACTTGGCATTTCTGTGTGGAGTTTGCATGTTCTCCCTGTGTTGGCGTGGGTTTCCTCCGGGTGCACCCGTTTCCCCCACAGTCCAAAGACTTGCGCTTTAGGTGAATTGATTAAACTAAATTTGTAGTGTATGTGTGTGAATGAGTGTGTATAGATGTTTCTCTGTGATGGGTTGCGGCTGGATCTGCTGTGTAAAACATATGCTGGATACTGTAAGTTGGCGGTTCGTTCTGCTGTGGCGACTCCTGATGAATAAAGGAACTAAGCTAAAGGAAAATTAATGAATGATCATTTCATTTGCATGATATTGTAAGGACTTTTCCTTTTTTTCTAAATCTACATAATCAGCTTTTATGTTGTCACTGATCGATTGCTGAGACAAATTATTTGAATATTTTAAATTTGAATTTTTTTGAATATTTTTATCTGTTTAACACATTTTTTTCTGTTTTTAATCATTCTTATTATTTGCTTTTTTATCTTCTAACACTTGTCTTTTTATTCTTGTTTATGTAAAGCACTTTGAATTGCCACTGTGTATGAAATGTGCTATATAAATAAACTTGCCTTGCCTTGCCTTATTATCTGTAAATATATGTTTTTATTAATGATTATACTGCTAAAATAGAACAAAAATATGATTAATCTTATTACTTTGTGACAAGTCTCTTGTTCTTCCTGCTTCAGCCAGTCATTAGGCCTTTTCACACATACAGACCTTTCCTGAAAATTACCGGCAATTTTCAAAAAAGGTCTGTATGTGTGAACAGCCCCTTTTGTGTGTGGTGTGGTGTGTGGTGAGCTCACTGGTGCCATTGTCCTGTGGCTGCCATCGCATCATCGCATCAACCATGCACAGTGGTGGTGGTGTGGAGGCCCCCCCTCATGATTGTGAAGCACTTTGGATGTGACCATACACAATAATTGCAATAATTACAATAATTGTGTATGTAAATACACATTTCATTACAAAATAAAGCATTATTAGACATGAAATAGTCTACTAATACTCAAACTAATTACATTTTAATGAATTGTCACCACAATGATTTGTCAATTTACTGTAGTACACGTTTAAAAGGTAAATTATTTATTTAAATGTTTGTTTAAACTACATTTTCAAGATCTTAATTAGTTAGAAAATTTCTGGTTTATTTCACAATAAAATATTGTCATTCTGTGGTTTACAGTTATTCAGTAGACTACAGTTATTAATTTGAGGTCATGGGAGCAAAGCTGGGAAATGGTTCACCGCTAAATCTTTCTTTATAAAGGCCAGTGGCGAAATATGGATTTTGTCAGACACGCGAGGCGCTCAAAGCATGAGCAGCTATTGGGAAGATTACAGCTGGCCCATATGCTGTATAAGATTTATCCCCAGCACAAACCTCTTTGAAATGAGATCCTGTTATCAGTTCACTGGTAAAATAGTGCCACCATCACAATCCACAGACTTAGTGCCGTAGTTTTTGTGAGGATAGGTAAAGAAAATAAAAATTCCAGGGCAGTGTCTATATCTTAATTTAATTTAAAAAAAAAAAGAAAAAAAAGAAGACTATGAAAGTAACTGCACCTAATTTTTAAGTTGCAGGTATCTGTTTTAAAAGGTCAGTCACAGTATTGTTTGGGGACAAGTTTACACTATTAATTATTGACTACGACTTTAGCCTCAAATAAACATCCAGTTTGCTGCATATTAATAGGTAGTACTGTTAAATTTAGGTATGTGATAGGATTATGGAATCTAAATATGGTAATGCAGGATAAGGCTTTAATCAGTACTAATAAATATCCAATATTGTAATAATATTCTGCTAGTTAAATAGTTAATAGTAAAAACTGTTCCCCAAATCAAATTGTTACCAAAAAGCTTTTTAGCAGGACTCCTTTACAAATCTGTTCAGAAAGATTTTGTGGGCAGAAAACATCATTTTGGTCTCACAACATCCATGCACTAACTGTTATCAATATTCAAATGAGGCTGTTTGATCATAAAATAAGTCTGGAGAAATTTATTTGCAGCCGCATCCCTCCGATGGGTCAGTAGAATTGCATTTGCTCTGTTTACGTTAGTTATGTTTGCAGAAAGAGTTAGAGGAAATATTTCAAGCCCTTGAGTCAAAGTGACTGACGGTCTCTTGGCAGCAGGTGTTCAGCTGGAGGCCGTCCAATCACAGAGCTCGCCTGTGGAGTGTGCGCCAAAGCTGAAGCCAATCAATTTTAGAGAGAAACGTTGCAACCATCTCATCCTCCAGCTGAGTCCTGTTCAAAGCACTATTCAATCATCTTCATGAATTGAGTATCACCGCCGCAATCCACTTTGCAAGAATCCCAAAGCAGCCCGCTCTCCTTTGGTCTTACTCGAAGGTACGGCATTGGGAACAGGACAGTCGAGGCACAATATTTCACATTGGTTTCTTTATTGTAAATGCACTGTGAGTAGAAATTGTATCAAATGTAATATTGCACAATATAAATCAATTGCACTTTCTCAAGGTATAATAATGCATCTGTGTTATGCTACAGGAATACGTTATGCAGGTACTGTGCTCCAATTAAACAGGAAGATGTTGTGAATGAAGATGTTTTTTTTCTTAACCTATTGTTACTTTCAAATACATAACTACAGTTATGAAAACATCCTGCAAATATGAAGGATCTTGGGCTACTGTAAATACAGTGTTTGGCACTGTAATGACAAGACATTTGACTCGTAAATCAATCTCCATTCAGACTCATTGGAAAAATGGGCCTCTACCAACATTTCTGCAAAACACAGACAATATACCTATACACAGTGTACATTTAGCAGATATAAAATGATATTTTTTTTTCTTTTTACGCTAATTAAGATTACGGAGCAGAATACTAATTAATATAGACTCACTTCTGCACAGTTCCTTTCACAATACCATGATATCGCCTCATAACACTTTTGCATATAGTACATTTTAATATTTCTATAAAGGGTTTGAAATTAACTTGTTTACTCACCTGCCAGTTTGGCTACAAAATGTTTTGTAACAGATAAGTCATGACTTTCTCAAGCCAAAACATTGTCTTAAATGACTACAATAGTGATGTCATAGCTTAGATGTTTAATCATTTTCCTTCAGCGTAGTCTTTATTTTACATAAAGATACATAAATGACAACTATTCCAGCCAACCCAGGCTCATTCTGAAAACGTACTGCTATATACATTCCGAAAATCGCGGAATACATTCCAGAAGGTATGTTAGTTGCCGTTTTTATTTTTGCTAACCAAAAGCCACTGTGTACGCTTTCTGATATCTCAAATTTCACTTGTGAATGCCATTCGCGCCTGCTGTTCTCGCGTAAATCTATCAGAGGCCGCCATACCTGCCAACATTTTCGTTTTTCCCGGGAGTCTCCCGTGTTTTAGACCCACCTCCTGGTTTGTCATTTCTCCTGGAAAACTCCTGGAAAACCTGAATTTTAACCCCTTCCCCCAGTCCTCAGGTGATTGGTACAATCTGTAACATCCCCATTCACATGGGGCTTCAGCGTCAACGATTGACAGGGGGCGTGTCTGAAGTTGGGGTTGACGTGATCGTCATAGCAGCGTCAGCCAATGAAATTAGTTAGCAATCGACTACTGTCTGAGCTGGTGTATTTGTATACAGTGAATGCAAATTGAATGGGAAGCTTCGAAGCTGACGCCCCTGCCTTGTAAATAAAGTGTAACGCCCCATTCACACAAGGCGTCAGCGTCTTAAGTCCGCCAACGTACATAGTGAGCTACTGGACAAACTGGTAACAGTGGTAAAAACCATCCATACTGAGGTAAGCAGTCAGCTGGTATGCATGATAAAGTACGGCGTCATACCGCCCTGTACCGTTCGTTATAAACATGTACTTCTGGATACAGAATTTGCAATCTCCAGAAATGTACAGTATATAGGTCTACGTTTTCAGAATGAGCCTATGTTGATTCCAGCATATGTTTTATGCAGCAGATGCCGTTCCAGCTGCAACCTACAGTAGTACTGGGAAACGTCCATACATCATTCACACGCACTCATACACTACGGCCAATTTAGTATATTTGGACTGTGGGGGAAACCAGAACACCCATAGGAAACCCACAGGAACACAGGGAGAACATGCAAACTCCACACAGAAATGCCAACTGGCCCAGCCCAGGCTCAAACCAGCAACGTTCTTGCTGTGATGCGATGCTAACCACTGAGCCACCAAAAAATAGACCTGATAATAGATGAAGGCCAAAGGGGCGACCCTTTTAGCCGTAGCAAGAGAAGCTTGTCAATCCAAATCAGTAATTTCTAGAGTTTAGTCAGGGGATAAAGCCCCGCTCATACCTGGATTTTGGCTATGATTTGGTTGTCTGAGACAAACAAAGTAAATTCTAAAAGATTCCTATAATCCTAATCTTAATTCGATGAACTTTGATCATCGGTTTGACAGCTGATTAGTGGCAATTGCAATCAAATTTTTTACTGCTATTGTGGCTGTATCTGAAGTCTTAGGCAGCTGACTTGTTGCCTACACTCTCAGAAATAAAGGTACGCGAGTTGTCACTGGGGTGGTACCTTTTCAAAAGCTACAAATTTGTACCTTCAAGGTCCACATACCTCAAGGGTACATATTGGTACCTAAAAAGTACAAAAATGTTTCTCTTAATTTTTTTAGGTACCAATATATACTTTTGAGGTACCAATATAGACCTTTTAAGTACAAATGTGTACCTTTTGAATAGGTACCACCCTAGTGACAGCTTGTGTACATTTATTTCTGAGAGTGTAGCTTCCTTTCTCACAAAACTTACAGACAGACTTTTGAAACAGCATAACTACTTAACCATGTACAACAAAACAAAAAGAGTTTTGCTGAAAACCAAGTGAAAATTTGCTTACTACAATACGAAACTTCCCACTAGAAATGCCATCAAAAGTGGAAAACATTGGTCCAAAATACATATTTACACTTTGGAGATGCCTTTTTTTTTTATGAAAAACAAAAGCTGTCAGAAAAAAAGTGCACAGGATTGTGGGATTTCGAAGGCAGTGAATGACACATCTATGTATTTTGTTTATGTCTTTGAAATTCGATCAGAAAAAAAGGTATCTCCAGAGGGAGGGAGTGAGGCAGGATTTGTTTTCAAACCTGCCTTGATGAATTCCTGCCTTTGGAGGCAGCATTTTTAAGCTTTCAGACAAACCCTATGTTAGCTGTGAGATATCAGTTTAGTATGTTTGTTAATGAATGTGTCGGATTGATGATGTAAAACTCCAGATAAGTCTTTTATTTGTCTGTGTTTGGTGTGTCTTGGTTGTCGTTCAGTCTGACATTATTACAATTGAGATCCTACTTGGGGATCATGTTCGTACAGTCTGACAAGCTACTTTCCTGAAGGGTTATACTCTATACACTACCTGACAAAAGTCTTAGCCTATCCAAGTTTTAGGAACTACTTGACTTCTAGTTAATCATTTGGTATCAGAAATAGCTTATATGAAAGGCAAAGTCCTCTAGATTACACTTATTTTACCAAAATAAAATTTGATCATGCCTTGATTTAAATCATTTGATTAGGGCGGTAATGTCTGACTTTTACTTAGATAAAAGTCATGTCACATAACAGAAATAATGTACAGTAGAATATAAAGTCACGTGTATGACTCTCATCAGCTTGGACAACTGCATCCAAACATCTCTGCAATGACTCAAATAATTTATTAATAAACTCATCTGGAACGGCAAAGAAAGCATTCTTGCAGGACTCCCAGAGTTCATCAAGATTCTTTGGATTCATCTTCAATGCCTTCTCCTCCATCTTACCCCAAACATGCTCAATAATCTTCATGTCTGGTGTCTGGGCTGGCCAATCCTGGAGCACTTTGACCTTCTTTGCTTGGAACTTTGATGTGGAGGCTGAAGTATTAGAAGGAGCGCTATCCTGCTGAAGAATTTGCTCTCTCCTGTGGTTTGTAATGTAATAGGCAGCACAAATGTCTTAAAACCCTCAGGCTGTTGATGTTGCCATCCACTCTGCAGATCTCTTGCACACCCCCATACTGAATGTAACTCAGATCTGTGGTTTTCAAAACACTATCGGTTGGGTTTAGGGAAGGAGGAGGGTGGGCCAGTCGATTGGTCAGTCAGTTGGTCAGTCAGTCAGTCAGTCAACAGCAATGGCACTCGCAAGAGAAATTTGAGATCTGAAAAAGCTTACACAGCAGCCTCTGGTAGATTTGCGAAAACAAAAACTGCAAAAAAAAAGTACCTCCTGGGACGTATTTGGCACTCTTCAGAAATGTATATAGGGTTACGTATTCAGAAAGAGCCTGGGTTACTATTCTGAGATCACAGTGATTTGACGATGCAATTTTAAAGGATATATTTCAGAATGCACAGAAACAATTAAAAGTGTATAATATTCTGTTTATATATTTGCAAAATACAGATCTAATTAGAAAAAAATGTGTAGTGGTTTTTAATTTCTTCCTTTACACCTGGGCTTCACACTCCTTCCAACCAGCATTAAACGAAAAAGAAAAAAGAGGTGTGAAGTGCCGCAAAATAATGCGTCATGAGTACAATTATAGTACCCCAGCATATAATTTCATGATAATAAAATTACAATGCCCTCACAATCAGTTTTGTCAGTAAATCTATCTCAGTGAGAGCCAGTATAATAAAAAAAAACAGATTGATCTTATTCTATGTTATTACGTTGAAAGATGTGTCACTTATATCAGTTTGCCTACCCTTTTCAGACTTTGCTTTGCTAATGTTTGAAGCTCCCTTTAGGGGAAGGCACTGAAAGTGATTACACATAAGTGCTAGAACATCATTTACGGCCAAACTGGCTGCAGTGTAAATACGCATTAACCACCACGGTCAATATTCACCAGCAATTGGCAGGTGTTAATTTCAAACCCTTTTTGATTCACTTACTGTGTTTTTGTATGCACAGTACACTGTAGATTTCTAATGTAATGAACTTTCTCAAAAACTCAATTGATCAGAGATGAATTTAAGATGCAGAGTGCTTAGGTTTTGAGTTTTGGGAATCCTTCAATGCTGTTGGATAGTTCTTGTGTAAGTTATTTAATGCTACTTTCAGTAACACTCATTATCTTTTAGCAACACTCATCCATCATTTGATTACAATACATTGATCAACCAAGCATGAACCAACATAAAGTTCATTTCACATTGAAAATTCATACAAGAACCAATTATTTATTTATTTATTTTGCAAAAATGCCACCACAGGCAAATATTTTTCATGAGTCTGAGTTTGAATATCTAATACAAATATAGTTTAAAGCTAAATAAATGCTAAGTTTGTATAAACATAGCCCTCTATGTGTTACCTGCATGATTATACTCACCAGTCTGTGTTGTGATTGTTTCATAACTTTGCTTCGGGTGGGTAAACAAGCACAAGATTTCAGTGATTGACCACTATCATATTAAAATTTAATTGAACAACTGACATGTCAGCTTGAACAGAGTGGTGTGTGTTATAGGCCAGAGCCTACAGTATATCTGCTGTATTGTGTTCTGAAGTTGAGCACTTTCCACCAAATAACACGAAACAAGGTTCATCTAAACAGATTAAAGGTGTTCTCATACTTTTTCCATCATGGTATATATTGCCTAGAACTAATCTCCAGCCAATTCAGTCACATTATCAAGCATCTTTAAAAACACATTTACTGAAAAAAGTGACCTAGGGTTCATGTTTATGCTGTGAATACAGTGTCATATTCTCATATTTATTTCTGTGAATGTTTTTCTTATCAAAGAAATGTTAATATCCCAATATATCTGCAAAAAGAAATCTGCAAAAAACTGAAAGAAAGATTATAGTTTGTGTTTTCATATATTATGAATGCTTTTTTTAGAACACCAACTGTGTAAACCCATTTACACTCACACATTCACAGCCTAACCAGTTCTGACATACTAATTGTGCATCCTCAACATTTTCCAAGAAAAAATATCTCTACAAAACCAATGATTATTAGTGCATGCAGTCAACTGATTCTGCATTTACTCAAAATGTTTAATTGAATTTGTTCTGTCGTAGAATGATTATTTTCATTTAAAACTGAAGTGAGAGTTTAGAAAGAAAGAAAGAAAGAAAGAAAGAAAGAAAGAAAGAAAGAAAGAAAGAAAGAAAGAAAGAAAGAAAGAA
>CAIGQZ010034880.1:8101654-8114761 GCA_903798205.1 Danio tinwini
ATAATATAATATAATATAATATAATATAATATAATATAATATAATATCAAGTCAATATGTTTTGTAAAACCACATTGGTACTTTTTCTAAACAGGAAAACAATTTTGAGGTTTCTTAATGGAAACACAAAAACTCCTCATGATGGTATTTTGAAAGCAGCAGACTGTAAATAATGTAACATATCTCCTTACGTTTCAAGCAAAGCCAGTCATATTGCTTAGGAACCACATGAGGAAAAGTAAATGAATTGTAATTTTTGCATGAACAATATTTTTACAGTAGTTTCCAGTGGGTTCACTTAAACTTAATTTCAAATAGGTTTTTAATAAACTGCCGTGGGTATGAATAGGTGGATGTTAAAATAACTCGCAGTTGTTAACATCATATATAAGTGGCCTGGGTTCTTGCTCAATTATTTGCTTCACTGCATTTCTGTAATTCAGAAACATAACACACCCACACACACATACATATGATCACACTCAAAGAGAGCTAAATATTTAATCACAGTAAAGACTGAACATTATCCTTTATACAGGTACACAAATGTTCAGCTGTGAACTTCAGTCAATGGCAGTGTCAGATGGCACAAATATTATGTTCAAGCACTTTACCGCAGGGACAAACTGTAATAGGTTCAGTCAATGAGAGGCTGTATTAAAAGAAAGGCTCAATCATGGACACAACAATGTCAAATATTATGTTCCAGTACGAGTCAAGATCACAATTTATTTCAGAAGGAGGCCTTAAGGTTTTTTTCCAAGTGTGCAGAGGCTGGTGCGAGAGATCAGATGGATCATTTCTGAGAGCTTTACTCAAGTGACTGGTTTACCAATGATTGCAGATTTTTTTACAAGCAAATTGGCTGATTCTATGAGATATAATGAAAACTGCCCAGACACATAAATCTGATTCATACAATTGTTTCAATTAGTGTTGAAAACATTACAAAATAGCATAAGTGTGATTTGAATAAAGGTCAATATTTATTGCATTTGTGAAAGTTAAAGATGCAGTTTGTAAGTTTGACACCCAGTGGTTGAACTAGGTATTGAATTCCTGGATTTAAACAAACGCAAGCGCAGGTTGCCAGATTGAGAACCAACAGGAGCGACCCTGACTATCAAGCCTAAAGGCTGATTTAAGGATAATTTAATTCGTGCTCTATTTAAAAGAAACTGCGCGTGATAGAAGGAATATTTTTCATATTAAAAGGAGTTTTTGTTCTAACCAACACCTAAAATTTATATTTTAGATACGCCTTCTATTTTTTGCAGCTTAACAACAAAAAACTGACAATGATCACCTCAGGTAAACCTCATGAGCTTTATTCAGTGTTAAATGCTAATAATGTGAGTTAAAAATGCCATTTTACATGACATTTATTGCCATATACTGTAAGCAGCAGCAATATAATAAAATAAAATAAACCAATTATAAACCGAGCTGTGACTCAAAATCAACACATATCAGTGATTCAGCATCTACATTTAGTAATGTTAAATAGGTTTATGTATTAATTAGACTATAAACCTTACCATTTCATGAGTAAGTGCATATTGTGTACTTCTGAATGGCTGTATTTAAATTTCCGTTGTATTTCTATCTGGTGCAAACAGGCAAATTGATTATCACTGCAAATTTTGTCATGCAGTGCGTATTTAGGACATAGGGTTACAATGTAACCTGCTCACCTAATGTTTACGTTTGTAATATTAATATTATTTGCAGATTAATAACCACCTCATGTAGAACTCTGAATCTGCGTCTCATTTCAGAGGCTGTTACTGTCCATCTGAGGTCGCATTTCGGTTACAGG
This sequence comes from Danio tinwini, assembly GCA_903798205.1. Lineage (NCBI taxonomy): Eukaryota > Metazoa > Chordata > Actinopteri > Cypriniformes > Danionidae > Danio > Danio tinwini. The sequence goes on from CAIGQZ010034880.1 coordinate 8,103,474, forward strand.
CACAAACTTTGAGAGCCTTTCTGACTGACTGAATGAAATACGCGATTTTCCATCAGGGCAACCCGGGGAGCTAAAATTTAATTGGCTGAACAGGCAGTAGACAGGTTAGAGCAACCAAAACAAAGACAGCGTTCCAGCACATAATGGACATTTTCAAAGCAGAATATCTAACTGTAACATTGTTTTTCAGATAAACAAGAATGTTCACTTAGCATGTTTCCTAAATATCTACAAACATATTATGATATTTTTATGCTTTAGTAGAGTCAAAAACGTACATATGTAACACAGGCCAGCTAGTGAAGTGCTGTGCAGTAAACCTCACTCCTCTGACCTCTAAAGGTGCTCTAGCGACCGACGCTAGAGGCCATGGTTTTTAGCCTCCTTGGTAGAGCTACCGACTCCCATGCAGAAGGCTGCTGGTTCGATACCAGGTCAGAGCGGGTTGGGTGGTGTAGGACCGGGGGGTCAAACATACAGCACCTTTAATGAAGAATATCTTGAATTTTCAGTTTTGTTTTTTATTTTACACTAATGTTATTTCCATGGACATATCACCGAATAAAGGATTATTTCTGTGCAGTTATTTGCACAAAATACAAATAAATACAAACAGAACAACTTAACAGTGTCAATATTTGTAATTGTACATGTGTTTGCCTAACCTATCTAATTCCATATGGGCAACTTTCTTCTCATGATCAGTTTGCTGAGTAGCTCATGTTGTAGAGTGTTATATTGCAATGCAGAGTGCTCAAGTTCTATTCTGTTGAAGCACGGTTCCACAAAAGAGATCAAATCCAGGTAAAACTATGTGGTTGCAGTCCTATTTTCTCATAAGTTTGCTTTTGAAAACACTATTGGTTGGGTTTATGAAGGGTTTAGGTCAGTGATTCACTAGTCTAGGTGATCAATATGACAAGTGCTGCCTTCTAGTGGATGTGAACAAGAATTGTGTATTTCAGATTAGCAGAAATATAGACACTGTCTTCTACTGACAACCACATCTGAAACGTGCAATTAAATGTACCAAGCATAACGTATTTTATGTTTTGCACATAAAAGCTGAAGGCTGAAGGCACTTTTTTCCAATGAACCTCGGTTGGCTAGATTTTTTTATAAATTAATTAAATTATTGATTCATTAATTTATTGTTTCCAGAGACTGGTTGCATGTGGTTTCATACAGACAGGTCAGGTTGATTTTAAAAATGAAAGACGGAGACCTTCCAGTGACTGATGGCCTCACAGTAGTTGCAGCCTTGAAAAGCTGCCGCTCATCCAGTCTACTATGCCAACCGCAGACATCACAATCAGCACCTCCTCGCCAGTCGCTCTGCCAGCTCAGGGCAGGAAATGAGATTTTTGGCAATCAGACAATCAGAGTTCCTCTTGTCTTATGTTTCCTTTGCTCTGTTTGCTAGTGAAGAACTGGTCTGCTCATTAGTGCTGAGAGCAGCACAGTGTTCAGCACAGATGAGCAGCAGCATCCAAACACATGAATGTTCGCTTTCTGAACCAGTTCTTTTCAAGAGCATGTTCACTTCTCATCATACATGCCTTGCTGGCGAGATTTCTTGGTTATTTTAGTACTGCTTGTACATTCAAGTCATAATGCAATGGAATTAATAATTTAATGTTATATATTTTGAATACTTTTCTATAACATTTTGTATTACATTTTACTTGAAGGGTTGGTTCATCCCAAATCTGAAAATTATGTTATTAAATACTCATGTCATTCCAAACCCAATCCAATACAAATTGATATATTTTAGGTGAAATCTGAGAGCTCCCTTATCCCCTATAGAAAGCAAGGTTTCTTATTGAAAAACAAAAATAACAACTTTATTCTTCTCCTCAGTGTCAGTATATTTTGTGCATTCGTGAGCACTGTGAACTAACACTTTAACCTTGATTTTTACATAGATTTGAATGGGATATTGTTGCACACATTAACCCTTTTTATGCGGGAGTTTTAAATACTCCAGCTGACCCAGCTGTTTTTATTGTGATCATTACTTATAAAGCATTGTGTTCCCATACCGAGTCTATTAAAGTAAGTAACCCTTCACCTGGGAGAGGAATAGAGAAAATAATTGAATGAAGATATTGAAAAATAATTACTATACTATCTCCATAGACATCTGCGTGCATTTTACAGACTTTAAATGTTATGTTTTAAGTATTGCTTTGTTTAACGTTCTCATCACAGCGCTTTGATAGTACACCAGAGACCGACCAAGGCTGATCTCACTGGTGTGATCGTATGAGAGAAAAAGTTAAAGAAATTTAAAGTAGCCCTAAATAACTATTTAGATAGTAACTAGTTCACTCAATTTCTCTTTTCAAAATATTGCTTGATTTTTGTTTTTGTTGTGGTTGTTGGACTAAACTTGACTTCCAATTTTAAAGGTTTAAAATATTACAGGGCTTTTGGTTCAACATTAACCAATCTGAATTTAACCAGAATTTGAAAATCATGTGTATTTTGTTGACTTAATATTAGTATGTCTTCCTAACTATAAGAATATTAGATATAAGACAGATAAGAATATATACGTAGATATACTTAAATATTTATGCTCTTCCAACATGAAGGTCAAAACTCAATACTAGTCGATTTTGCAAGTCTTACCTCAGGAATGCTAAGTTTTTCATTTTTTTTAAATATACATGTTCTTGTGCTGCAGCATATAGGCTGAAGGCATGTAACATAACATCAGAAAATCCCATGTTTAACAGTCAGCTAAGTCTGAGTCTAAAGTGAAAGTAAACATTTGTGGATTTTTTGGGATAAATGACAGCAGACAAAATTAATGCTCTGTCATCATTGTCATTAATCAACAACAAAAGACAAAAATTAAAGCTAATACTGAAATTAAAAATTGTAAAATGTATTAGCTACATGCGTAACCTATTAGAATGTTACATGGTTAAAAAAAGTAAATGTTTTACTACATTGATTTGTTAGTATGGAAGGTCATTATGATCACCTACTATAAAAAAAACACTCATACGACCAACTGAGAAAGTAAGTGGCACCATTGTGACCATATAAGAGTATAGAGCCCTGGGCTACAGCTACTGTAAAACAAGAGTCTGTATTTTTATAGCAAAAGAGTGGTTTTGTTCTCAGCTACAGAATGTACAAATTTAAAGCCAGTTGGGATTAATAACATTTTTCCCCTCTCACTATATCAGAATCTCACCGATTTAATTAATCAAAAATAATGTGTCTATAGACCAAGCTGCCTCATTCATTCTGTTTTTTTGTTACATGTAAAGGGTAGAATATAAGGCCCTTATCATGTTTTTATGCTAATGGTGTTTGATGTATACAAAATCACACTAAAAACCATGACCACAGAACCATAATACAAACCAAATTGACAATTTATTCAACCATCCCACTACTAATAAAGAACCTTTATTTATATATATATATATATATTGTTCTTACAGAAACACCACATGAACTATTCATGTTAAAATGATAACACATGTTAAAATGATAAACACATATGGAGTGCAAGAGGTTTTTAAAATTTCCAAATGAGAAGCTCATGTGACGCTCGTTTTTCTGTGAAGGGTTTAAAAAATAAATAATTAATTTAAAAAATATCCCTTTCTTTGTTATTAATACTATGAAATTCATTAAAGCCTGTCTTACACCAGTTTACTGAAACTGTGGTAAATGAAAGAACCGCAAGGAGTTGATGAAAGCTAATAATTAATTAAACTAATTAAAGTGAATAAATTATTTTTAAGCCACTTGACTTGGAAATAACGAGTGTGTACCTGCATGTCTGCGTGACCATTAACAAACACCAGAGAACTGTGGACATGCAAATGTGTTGTTAAATTATTAAAATATCAGTAAGTTACAAAGTTTAGTACCAAATACAATTATTCATCTCATACGTGGTACTATAAAAATGTGCTTCTAATGGCAGAATTAAGAACATATTGCAGACATACAAAAATGACAAAGGCACCTGCTAATTAGCCTATGATTTTTTTTCAGCAATTATTACTAAGATGTTATTATTATTATTATTATTATTATTATTATTATTATTATTATTATTATTATTATTATTATTATTATTATTATATAAATTATACAACATTTTAAAAGAATGTATTGGTATTTTAAAGCATGTTTTGTGTGGGTGTAATTTCAGGATTTCTAATGTTTCAAGTTCTTGAAGGTTTTAGAGGCCTCTTGTTGACCCTGGCTACATGGTTAAAATGTTTTTTATTGATTTCTCTCTTTTTTTATTTTTTTAACTAACAAAAGCTTCCAGGATGACATTCTCCTCCAGAACTCCATGTTGAAAAAACACCAGCACCTTTTTGTGTACGTTAGCACTTCAGTTTTGTGATGTTTCCAGTAATTGTCTCATCTAAAAAAAAACATTTACTCAAAAACATAAATAATATGGTTAAAATGAATTCCTATGGATACAGAAAATGTGTTAGTGAGATTCAAGAATCAAAAGGTAGCCAGTTTAACTCTAAAATGTGATTTTTCACACCAAACAGCATGTGAACGAAGCCATATTTATAACTCCGGCGCCTATATTCTGCTGCTGTGTGAATCTCGCCATTGTGATTAGATGCAATTCTCTGAGCTGCGAGCGAGTTGAGAAATCGGAAGAGAGAACAGGGACACTTTCCTACATTTTGAGAAATCATCTGGAGTCTGTACAAAGCACACGATTTACCCAGTTTATTCCTGCTTCATAAATTCTTAATGCAAACCGACTCGCTGCTTATAATGAGAAATATTGCAGCCCTTTGAAAAAGTGAGAGGAGAATATCTGCATCACACCATCTCAATAATTGATGCGCGCAAGAAACTTACAGTAATCCACTCAGAAAGAAACAAAGACATTTAAAACATAATGTACAGATCCAACTGGAACACATCGCAACTGTATTTGGCACCATTAATGGGACTTTTTCATAAGCAGGAAGGATGTTGCCAAACGTCTATAGACACCCACCGGGCCACCGTTAGACGTGACACAAAATAAATGAAGTTGGAAGGGAAAAGGTGCTAAATGAGAATTGTAGGAATACCACAGGGAATCATCTTGGACGGCGTGCAAGAAAAACTGATGGTTGTCACTATTTCAAAACTCTAATGGTTACTTTTTTTTCCTACTTGTGATGAATGAGTCATACCTGTCTCCCGTCAGCGAACCCTGAGGACAGAGGCTGCTGCTGCAGGACGGCCACGGGTCGAGCTGTTCATTTTGTCTCAATCTGTCTCTCAGTATGTGTCTGACTACAACGACACTGCGGTACGATCACACCGTGACTCTGACATATGAGAATGTAAAAATATACAGGATGGCATGTACACAGATGTACACACAGGAGCAAATGTTTTGAGAAACAAATACTATTGTTTTTTTACATGCATAAAAGTTTTGAAAAAGTGTGCATCAGCTTTTTGAGCTGCCATACTGCACTGTAAAACCCCAAAAGTTAAGGTAACTCAACCCGTTTGAGGAAAACGATTGCAACAAACCATTTAAGTTTAAAAATGAATTCAATACTAATGAGTACTGTAAACTTAATCCATTAGAGTAAATTAAGCACTTTGAGCACAGTAAAACCCAATAAATGAAGAGAACTCAAACCAACTGAGTATTGTAAAACCCAATAAGTAAAGAAAACTTAAACCGTTTGAAGAAACCGATTGTTACAAACCATTTGAGTAAAAAAAAAAAATCTATATGAGTACTGTGAACTTACTCCATTTAAGTTGAAGTAATGAGGTATTTAATTAACTCATTACCTTCCACACTGAGTTCAAAACTATTTTCAAATGAGTAGAATTAACTTTCAGGAAATTTGGAGTTAACTACACTCATTTCATTTGATAAAGTTGACTGTTGGGTTTTACAGTGTGTATATTATGCTGTTGAGCCATTTATTTAGATTTCTATTTCTCTAAACAACTGGGTTATTTATTAATTTATTATGTCTTCCTCGGAAAAGATGAAGTCAGTAAAGTTTCACTACAAAAAAAAAAGCTTTTTACTCTTATTGAGCTTTTCTCTTATTTCTAATTACTTAAAAATCTTAAATCAAAAATGCATTTTCTAGACAAGTTAAAAATACAATTATAAGTAAAATACAGTGTTTTAAGTGAATTAAACAAAATATCCACAAATAAGGTATGTAAAATAATCCTTATAAACACTTTCAATGAAGCCCATGCTCATAAATGAATTATAACTGTTTATAATTATTTAATTATATAATTATATAACCCTTCTATAAATGTATCTATTGACCTTATTCTTCACATACTTTACATCTTTTTGGCTCGAGACTTCTGGTCTCATTCACTTCAATTGATTTTTTGATGTTAAAAACAGTTCATTCTGCTGCATCATGTGTAAACTGATATTTTCCCTTAGGTATTCTTCTTTATTTGTAAAGTCATAAACACACTTGATTGTAAAGCAAGTAGTTGAATCATTTTCTACCGTTTATTATCATTTCTCCCATAGGTTACTGATTTGGAAGTTCTAAAACAAATTGCATGAGCGCACAAATGAGTGCACTTACAGTACACATCGCAGAATAAGGTCAATAAATTCATAACAAAAAGTATACTGTATTACAAAGACAGTTTAGAATAGACATTTAGAATAGACCATTTTGAGGGATGTAAACAAAAACAGTGATCCCAACGTATTTCTTGTTTTACATTTTTAATTTCTCTAGTTTCTGAAAATCCATAAAGAGCCACATATTGATAAATAATGTTATGATAGCTGTTTTAACATTAAGTTATGATTGAATTGCCTCTTGTCTTGTTACAGTTATGAAATAGTTTGATAACAAGCAGGAAATGGTTATGGGCCAATGACTTGAACACATTGAAACTGTGTTTAAACACTTAGTGATGAGTTTCATTTTTCAGTGCATATTCATAACACATTATACACGTGCATGAGAAGTAATTTACATTTTAGATATCTACTTAACATCCGAATACTTATGTCTGTTAATACTTATGACACATGATTTCTAAACATTTGCATGTGGAAAATCATCATATTTTTCTTTACTTAAAGCCATCATTGATACATTTATACAATTAACTAACTATTATGACTCAAAATAAGTATTTATAAGGCAACAGGGTGCTTTTCAATAACATTAAACCCTTCAAAAAACATAATCTGCGTTTACTTACTAATAATGAGACTTTGTAACTCTAACATAAAACATTTTAACATTGCAGACTAAATTTTTGTAAATAGAATCATGACCGAATAATTAATCCTTATAAATCAGTGTATAATGCGTTATGAACATGTATTTTGACAAACTTAATGCATCAAGTATTAATAATAATATTATAAATGTAGCTATAAGGATCATTAAAATACATTATAGGTTTTGTTGTGTCCTTTTAAATACATTTATAAAATTGCCAAGCTTGATTATAAATAACTATTAACTGCTATAATTAATTATGAGCATGGGCTTTATAAAATGTGCTACCAACATTATTTTACTTACCCCACTGGCAGATTATTATCCTATAATATATAAGATAAAATGTTTTAATATATATGTTGACTTCAGAAAACAAAATATTTTTCACTAATGCTTCTTGGTTAAAGTTTGAGAAACAAGGCACAAACTCTAAGCAAGAAAAGCATTGCAGTGTTGGACATGTGGATGAGTAAATGATGACAACGTGTTCATATTTCTATCAATGCTTTATTGCATTAGCAGCATTAACTGACAGTGCAAGTACACATCTTGCAAAACAGACTTGCTTTTTTAACCAATTAATGCACTAGCTTAGCTTTCGAGAGCATATTAAGCTAGTCATATGGTTTAGTGAGGAAATAAGTCCTTGGATTATGAGGCTGATGCTGTTTTTACCATATGTTCTGGAGCATTGGGCTTTTGATAAGAAAATGTGTTAGTGGCAAAAGAACGATGTAGTGACGAGTGTTTCCCAAAACCCGTAGTTTCTCTGTCGCAGATCCATTGCTTGAACCACGTTAGTTATAACGTAAAATGCCCATAATGATGCTCTAAATGGGTGGAGCAAGTTCTTTAGAGAACAACCCCATCATTTCTTTGTGCAAATTAAATTGTTTTACACAAACACACATTTAAAATAAAATCCAATATTAGTTTTGGTAAAAAACATGCACTCGTTTTCCATATTAATTAAAATATATGTAAATGGCAAATATAGGGCCTGTGTTTGCTTTACTAATAGTATTGAGAAGTTGAACATTACATATTCTATTCTAAAACATAAAATCACTTACAAAAGCTAACACTATTCTAATATCATATATAAATCATATAAAAAATAAATAATGAGGCTATTTATTATAAATATATTTACTTTAATAATAATATTAATGATGATGATTATTATTATTATAATTATTATTATTATTATTATTATTATTATTATTATTATTATTATTATTATTATTATTATTATTTAGGATATTGTTTATTTATAAAAAATAAATAAATACAATTTGACACATGCAAACCAAAGCAGAAAGTTCTAACCAACAGACCCATGTCACATACAGCAGAGAAACTTAATAAATAACCCAATATAAAATAAAAGAATTAACGTATGCTATGTTTTTTATTTTCACAAGCTTTGGAGACGTAACATAATTTCCGCTTTTAAATATACCTATAGCTTTCGCCATGAAGCTGTGTTCAAAATGATATCAAAGTTTTCAAAGTGCACTGCGAAGGGAGCATAATTGTAAACATGAAGATTGCTAAAACTGAACTGTAAAAATCCTTTGAAAGCAAATTACACCTAAGAGAGATTACCTTAATGCTTTTTTATTTTTTAATAATTCCAAATTTGAATGTTAGAATGTTCTAAATGAATAGGGAATAGGGGGGATAAGTGGGAATAGAACACAGCCAGGAACTATGCTTCTAACTACAGCTCCAGAGGTGTCGTTTCAATTGCTCAAGTTTGCGATGCAGTTTGCGAATGATCGTTGGAGCAATGGACAGCAAATCAACGAACTATGTTTGTAACGACGGAACTTGCGACCTTAGTTGGCTAACGATGGTTTTGGGAAATGCACCCCAGTTGGGTTGCTAGTCTTTCATTTTTGTATAATATTTTTTTATCTGATATCTGACCGCTTGTATAATGTAATATATTTTAATATAACCTTGTTTCATCCTCTTTCAATTTAAAAATATTTGCTACTGGCTGTAAAGACAATGTAACCTGCACTAAAATCCCTATAACTGAAACAATCATGCCACATTTTACATTTCATTCATTCACACATTCATTCATTTTCTTTTCGGCTTAGTCCCTTTATTAATCTGGAGTCGCCACAGCGGAATGAACCACCAACTTATGCGGATACCCTTCCAGCTGCAACCCATCACTGGGAAAAACCCATACACTCTCATTCACACACATACACTACGGACAATTTAGCTTACCCAATTCACCTATAGCGCATGTCTTTGGACTGTGAGGGAAACCAAAGCACAGGGAGAACATGCAAACTCCACACAGAAATGCCAACTGACCAAGCCGAGGCACGAAACAGCAACCTTCTTGCTGTGAGGCGACAGTGCTACCCACAGTGCCACCACACTGGCCATTTTACATTACAAAATCTTTTAATTAAATTTTCTTTAAAACAATAAATAACAATCCTCATACTGTAGTATAAGACCAAAGGTGTGTTTGCGTAAATTGAGTGGTGATATTTCTGTAACTAGAAATACCCCAGCCAATCAGATTAGTGTATACAGACTCCAAATTGCTCAACACTTTCATCTAGGATTTTGGTAGACAAATCTGCATTAAATGGTTAGGGTTGAGAGAAGGATGTGTCATTGTTTAAAGAAACAATGTGGCACAGTGTGCTGCAGCCAGTTATTTGGTTGTTTGCTGAGAGCAAGCTGATTTCTTGCAGTGCCTTTTCTGTTCCTTTGAGAAAGTTGTGATGGAGGAACAGTGAGAGCCCGTCTTTCAGTCTTACACCACGCTGGCATCCATTTTAAACCCTGTATAATCCTGTATGGGTCATGTGGAGTTCACTGAATGAGCAATGAACTTTGACCTTGTAGGCCTTCTTCTCTTGTCCATTAACATTTCCGAGTTGAATAGCGTACGGCAGGGCCAGAAATTAAGAAGGGTGTTTCACAAAAATAAACAAAGATGCCCTAGAAATTCAAGATAAGGGGAAAAAAATCGAACTATAAACTACTATGGCTGTCATGATTGCTGTCATCATGAATATAAATTAAAGGAATAGTTCACCCAAAAAATGAATATTTACTCACTATTCACTCACCCTCAGGTGGTTCCAAACCTGAATGTCTTCAGTTTCTTTTGTTAAACATAAAAGAAGATATTTTAAAGAAAGCTGAAAGCCTGTAACCATATAAAAACAAATGAAAGAGTTTGCTTACTGCAGGTTTCAAAATTTTTCTAAATACAGTACCTTTTATTGTGTTTAACAGTAGAAGGAAACTCATAAAGGTTCGCAACAAGTAACATAAACTATCTACGAGGGCCGAGAGAGCTTAACATGCTGCAATTTAAAAAAAAACACATGCAGTTACAAAAAACGCCAGCAAATCGAGAAAAGATTTTCATCCGTTTGACAGCACACATGCTGCAAATCCTCACAATGCAAACACATTTTTAAAAAAACACACTGCATTTTCTCAAAACGCGCTGACAGACCCAGCTATTTAGGTTGTGGTTATTTAGGCTAAAAAAATACTAAAGACAAGGTAATCAGGATGTTCAAATAAACAAAAAAACTCACCTTTCAAAGATCACCTACAACTTCACTGAGTCATAGGCTGTTTTTCAATAAGTGTTCTTCAGCGATCTTGCGTACTCGTATTTTTGTGTAATGTGATTATCAACTGCAATAGTTCAGCTACAAAACTCAAGACCACAAGAACGAAGGATGTGTGAAAGTTCCTGATATCAAGGATGCATCGACGCAGACTTGAGCGCAAAACTCGCTCGAGAATTTCCAGAAGTCATTGCGGCTGTATACAGTATATATAGATTTGTTATTAAAGTTAAGAGATATAACCTATATATGTCAGGAGTTTCCCTATATAAAAACGGTGAAAGTAAACATTACCATGAAAATCTTTATAAATGCAAAAACACATTAAGGGTATTTATTTGCTGAAAGTCAAAATAAAATTAGTTTTATTTGTATTGTGCAATGTATATTTATAAGGTCTTTATGCAAGGTA
>CAIGQZ010034880.1:8119761-8133781 GCA_903798205.1 Danio tinwini
ATACAGTATGTTTGCATTTCCTTTTGAAATCATGATTCTCTTTTGCCCCCATTTAAAAAAAAAATAACTATTTAGAACATCTATATCAGGGGTCACCATCCTTTTTGAAACTGACAGCTACGTCTTGGGTATACCGATTAATGTAAAGGGCTACCAGTTTGCTACACACTTCTCAAATATCAAATTTGCTCAATTTACTTTTAATTATATGTTATTGTTAATAATTAATGATATTCATCTATGTGAAGACACTGACCATACTAATGATTTCTCACAACAGTTGTCAACAATGTTTTAGCAAGGTAGGAAACAGATAAATGTCAATATGCAAAACTTTATTTCTATAAATCTATGCAAGTATTTGCATTTTCAAATGATCATTTCTACAATATTTTCGGCAGTGCGGCTGGAGATGGCTTGTCCCCCAGTCTCACCGCCGGACCGACTAGAGGGTGTGACGTGCGGGCTGTTCTAAGATTAATCTTTCAGCCCCCGTCCCCTTCTTCCCAGGGGTGCACAGTGAGCACACGCTGGCATAGAAGGCGTTTTTCTCTGCCCGGTTCACGTGTGTTTCCGCCTTCACCTCCCTTGATGGCGAGGCGGCCAGTGGGTACGAAGCTATTTCCTCAGGTGGTGGGCGCCGCCACCTGGAGGGGTAAGCTGAGACCCCCGTCTAAGGCGGGTGGGTTATCTGTGTCTATCAAGGCCAGAGCCCACACCGCTGCGGGCCATGCCGCTTCTGCCGTGCCCCACGGCCTCCTGGCTGTGCTGCACAGGGGCGGTTCTTCCCCAGGCTTATGCGTAAACGTCTCACGGCGATCGACTATGCTCTCATGACATTCAAGTCGGCCGTCTGTGCCCTGGGGAAGACGATGGCCACATAGTGGTCCGGAAATGCCACCCTGGCTTGCCCTGTAGATATGCGCCGCGCTGACAAAGTACGCTTTCTTAGTGTGCCCATATCCCAGGCAGGCCTTCTCGGCGACACCATCGGGGATTTTACCCAGGAATCCTCAGTGGCGAAAGATCAGCCGTGCGCGATGGAGCAGGTCATCTCTTGGTGGGCTCTCCCCATCAGACCTGTTCGCGCTGGCTGCTCCTCGCCGAGTGCGCTCTTCCCGCCCGCGGGGAGTTGACGTTCCCGTCACAGGTCGCCGTTAAGTCCAATAACTGGACTGCGAAGCGAACCTGAGGCGGGCCACTTGGAGAGGAGGAGAACCGTTCTTTCCCCGGTGGAGGCCAGGGCTCCCCCGCGAATGTATAATGAGTAGCGATCCGAAAAGAGCGGCTTTTCCTCCCTCTGGGTGTGGAAGCCCAATTGCTGCCAGCATGGGACGCACTGCCTTCCAGCTCTCAGCTTTGGTGCATTTCGCCACAGGCTTGAGGGCGCCAGAGGATGAGCTCCTTTCTCGCACCTCCAGCCACTCCGCGGGATCCTGGGAGTAAGGTAAGAGTCAATCTCTTATTTTCACCTCTTCCTCGGGACGCTCTGCTTCCCGGGATGAGCACTCCCCATCCCGAAGCTGCCCTCCGCGGGTACGTCAGCGATCGTTCCGGGTATGCTGCTAGTTAGCGGGCTCTGTCAGTCTGGTTAGCGCTGCTCAGCCCGCGCAGTAGCTCAGGGGGACGTTCAGACTCGGCTATGCGTTTCAATTCACTGTTGGCCTCCCGAGTGCACGAGTGTGTATTTAAGTGATCATCGCTATGCCACTCCCTGTCTCGCGTGAGAAGATTATTATCCTCCTGGCGAAGGATATAATCAAGCCAGTCCTCCAGCCGAGATGAAGAGCGGGTTACGCCCCCCTTCTTCGTATCCAGAAAGCGGTGGGTTATACCAATCCTATCTGCGTGTTTTGATCTGTCATCTGTTCAGGATGTCTATCAAGATGCTCATGCAGAAACGCATCCCCCAGTGCGTCCGTCCGTGGGATTGGTTGCAGCTATAGACCTGAAGGACGCTCGCTCCATGTCTCGCTCTCTCCCTCCTTATACTGTAATTTTTCCGGTGTTCGACGGGGGGCCGAACATGGTGGCAACAGTCCTCCCATTCGGGCTGTCCCTGTTTCCATGCGTGGAGGATGCCCTGTGCGTCTTTAGCGCACGTGCATCTGCATTTTTTGATTATTTATTGACTATTTTTAGATCTCTGAACTGATCGATTATGCACAGGGACCTGGTGCTCCGGCACCTTAGCCTGTTTGGGTTTTGGGTCAACCGAGTATGAGCGGGCTCTCCCCCGGGCAGAGCTTCTCTCATCTCGGGTTGGAGCTGGACTCGGTCTGCATTACGGTGCGCGCTCTTAGCGCGCTGGGCTAGCGCTGTCCTGTCTGATTAATTCGGCAGTTATATTGGTCTCACTGAAATTATTCAGAGGCTCCTGGGGCATATGACATTTTGTAGCCGCTATCACGCTGCTCAATTGTTCATATGAGACTAATTCAGCGCTGGCTTCGCGATCGGGTCCCCAGATGGGCATGGCACGCGGAGAGGCACCGGGTTTACGTCACCACGCTGTGTCTCCGCACCTTCAGCCCCTGGATGGATCTTGCCTTCTACGGGCCTGAGTGCCCTTAGAACAAGTATCCAGTTATGCTGTCATCTTGACAGATGCTTCCAGTATGGGCTGGCGGGCTGTGTGTATCGAGCATGCAGCTGCAGGTTCGTAAACCGGACCCAGGTTGCATTGGCATTTCAACTGCCTGGAGCTGTTGGCATTGTTTTTCACTCTCCGCCGGTCACTACCGAAGCATGAGGGGAAACGCGTGTTGGTTAGGACGGCCAGCACGGCTGCGATGGCATACATCAACCGTTTGGGCGGTGTTCGCCACCTCAGTATGTCTCAGTTCGCTCGCCATCCGCTCCTCCGGAGTCTTGCGGCTAAATAACTGCGCGCCGTTCATATCCTGTACAAGCTCTCCATGCCAGCTACAAGCTCTCAGGACTGCTATGTTTCAGGAGAACAGAGACTCCACCCCGGCACGTCCCAGCTGTTATGGGCACGCTTCAGAGAAGCCCAGGTCATCCTGCTGTTTCTCCCGAGCGGCCCTTCGCTGGCTGCCTTTTCTGCTCTGCACAAAGGCGCTGGCTCTCAGCTGGCCCCGGGTTACGCAATATGCGTTCTTTCCCCAGTGAGCCTGCTCGCACAGACACTACTTACACTGTGCAAAGTTGGGGAGACGAGAAGCGGGTCTTGCTCGTTGTGCCTCTCTGGCCCAAACGGACCCGAGTTTTCAGAACTCACACTCCTTGTGATGGCCCTCCCTGATGAATTCCCCGGAAAAAGCACTTCCTTTTTCTGGGACGGGCACCCCCTGGCACCCGTGCAGGGCTCTGAAGCCTCTTTGGATGGTTTCCAGACAGAGCGCGGTGGACTTAGGTGACTTATCAGTGTGATAGTTAACACTGTCACTACAGGCTAGAGCGCCTTATTAGGTATGCCTATGTTCTGCAGTGGAGTCTATTCGTTGTGTGGGAATTCTCTCTGAGAAAACCCCCGGACATGCCAGATTAGTGTTGTGTTTTCTTCCTTCAGGATAGCTGGAGCGCTGGCTGTCTCCCTCCACACTGAAGGTTTGGCGTGTGATCATCCGCGTTTTTAATGCGGATGGTAGCGCGCTGGGAAAGCATAACCTCTTCAGCCGGTTTCTCAGAGGCGCGTGGCGCGTGATGATAATCCATCCCGCCCCCTCTCTCACCCTCTTGGGATCTGTCTAGCCCCAGTAGTTATGATTAGGTCCGTTGAGCCACTCGATCAGTATATATGTGTTCTGTCCCTTTAGGCAGCTCTGCTGATCGCGCTGGTATCAGGAGGGTTAAGATTCCGGTGGCATTTTCGGTCAGCGAATTGTGCCAGTAATTGGACCGACCTACTCTCACGTTTACCTGAGACCTCGGTTCACCTTGTGCCAAGGCTTCTACCACCCCTTTTTTTTATTAGGTGGTGAGCCTGCAAGCGGAGGAGTCAAGTGCTTGGCTCAGTGTGTAGTCTGGTACGCCTATCTGGTCTACCCGCATACTGAGGTTCGGTGCCAGCTATGTGCATTCCCCTGTCTAGGTGATGCCATATGCATTATCCACCATGGTGTGTTCCCCCTATTCAGGCGGACCCATGTCTTCCCTAACCGCTAACCAGCTTATCATATGTAGCACTCCCCCTTAATAGGGCTAGTCCATATGCTTTCTTACCATCAAGTCTCCCCCTCCGGGTAGCAGGTGGTCTCCGCAGCGTCCTCCCCCTTTGGGGACTGGCACGCTTTCCCAACGTACTGTCGTATCTCTAAAATCCCTAGTCTATATTAGCTAGGTAAAAGCATTATGACCCCTGATCTAAATCGTATTATTCCCATGTAATGGTAATTTTTGGGCCTAGGGGACATTGGAAGGTTGCGCTTTTGGTGATGTCAGTGCGCTCACGCATTGCTTGGCAAACTGCACATCAGGAGCGTGACGGGCTTAGCTGCTGTGGCGCTTTCCAGAACATCTCCCAAAAGTCTGTTATTACAGACACACGTTGGAGTTCCCTATGAAGGGGAACGTCTGGTTACGTCCGTAACCCTCGTTCCCCGAATAAGGGAACGGAGACGTGTGTCTCTACTGCCACAGCACCTAAGTCTCCAACTGGGAGCTGAGTGATCGGCTCTTCAGCAGGCAATTCTGAGGATCTGACTCTAGCAGCTGGCTTATATAGCCCTGATGAGCTCATCAGTCTCAGCTGTGGAGCTCAGCTCCGCCAACTCAATTGGCATTTCATTGGCCCGTTTTCTTATCATCAGAAGCGATTAGACACACGTCTCCGTTCCCTTATTCGGGGAACGAGGGTTACGGACGTAACCAGACGTTTCAGATTTTACTGAAAATATTACTAAATCTACAGCATTTTTAACATAGTCAACACTCTTCGAACCATTGTAGTTGCCTCGAGTTGGACATTGGAGAGAGTGGAGATTATATCCGTTCATGTCTTCAAGCACATTTGTGCCTTGCTATCTTTAAATGCCTTGTTTTTCTCAATCAGAAATGTGTAGCTCTAAATAAGACTTTGGTTGCTTTTTGGGGCGTTTTCACAGGTCTTGTGAAAAAATACTGTTTCTTACACAAACCTTACTGCCCAGTCGTCGTTAGCATGGTAGCTTGCGTGACACGTTCTGAAATGTCTCTTACAGTTGCCCCGCAAATTAAGTAAAAATAAAAAACTCTTCCTCCTATTCACTGTGAAAATAATATGTTTTCTTTCTTTTTTCTGCCATGTTTTTGGGGGTAAATCATCTCCCCTTTACTGCACCCACTAGTAGTTTGCTTGGTACCCGCAATCATTGCAGTGGAGACCAGCTAGCTCTGATTTAATATGAAATCTTTTTTTAAGTTTTTGTTTATATAAATTGATGTCATTTTCAAATTTACACCAAGTCAAGTGTGATTTAAAAAGAATAGCTACAAAAAATATTACATAAAGCTTACTGGTAAGTGGCGCTACAGTGAGCTATTTTTAGAACAGGCCAGTGGGCAACTCATGTGATCCTCGCAGCCGACCTTGTGCCCGCGGGCACCATGTTGATGACCCCTGACCTATACTGTTGCAGAATATACACAAACAAAACGTTTAGTACAAATTTAAGCAGTTAAAAAAAGACAAAACAAAACAAAACCATGTGTTCATTCACTGCTTTTCATTAAATGAACTTGTATTTGTAACTAAAGTAGTGCAAAACAAGTACAGAAAGTGCATGGTCAACCTTTTAATAGCTCGTTTTCACGGAGCGGTTTGGTACGATATACATTTATGTCCATTTACATTGTCAAAAGGTACCTAAAAAGCTAAAAGTTCTGTACCACTTTTTGGGTGCATAACTGAACGCTATTGGTTTACAGAGAATAATCACCAAACCTTGTCATGGTCTTGTGACAAACAACAACATGACAAGAAAAATATAATCTGCTGTGTGTCCTCTATTGTTCCTTCCGAGGTCATTCCTAAGCATGTGAAAATCGCAAGTGGTTTTGCTTTATCTATTTGCCGCGCATTGAAAGAATTTGAGCTCATGATGCTCACTTATGCATGATTAAAGAGCTTCTCACATCCAATGTATAATGTATAAAAAGTGTATTTTAAAAGTGTTTTGTGACCACTCCCAAATTACAAAGTGTGTGTTTCTTTTGAAGATTAATTCATCATCTCCTCCCCTGTTTTTTCCTCTGAAGTGTGTCAAATGAGACCCTCCCTAACCTCAAGTCTTTTGTGTGCATTGTAATGCTTAAGGGGCGACGTATGTCACGACACTAGTCAGACAGAATTCAATTGCAAGTATTTAATGAAAAAATGAAAAAATATGTATCAGATACAACTGGATGTTCCGGAGACAAAGAAATGATCAAACAAAAGAGAGCCCACTGGCCACAACGAAGACGTCAATCAACGAACAGACTGCGAAGAATCCTGAGAAACAACAGACAGGAACAAGGACAAACAACGACCTGATAACCAGCAGTAACCACAGGCTGAAATATATAGCCAGTGAAATAGGGATCAGCTGGAGGATGATTAAGTCAGCTGATAAAGTCAGCTGATTCAATAGCACGCCATCAACACAAAAAGGTAAACAAACACACCCTCGCACACAACAACACTTAAGGCATGACACATAACATACAGAAAGAACACACAAACTCATAAACTGTGACAACAAAACATTGAACGCTTGGTGCATTATTTTGGGAAAGTAGCTATGCTTAAATTTGAAATATTCAATATGTGCAATATTCTAAAGATTTACATGTCTACAAAATTATTCAGATATTATCACTAATATTCGATGCATCGCCCAGCCCTACTTTGACTCATTGGATGGACTGGACAGTGCTTTAAATGCAAATATTTTATGCAATATTCCAGTTTTGCACATAAATCTATTTTGCATCTTTGGATGGAAACACAGACTACTGACCAACATTTTATTTAAAAATTATCAAGGACCCTGGTTTCAGTTAAAAACCCAACATTCTACTCACATCTTGGTTCTACTCTAATACATCTTGGAAGGCCTGATGGTGAATAAATAAAAGCAAATTTTCATTTATACGTGAATTGGCCCTTTAAATGTTATTCCTATATAAAAATCTGTATTTTTGCAGTTCACATTTGCCATCCCTTAGTGGATTTTTCAATTGGTCTTGTAAAAATGCATGAAGTCCATATTCAGCATGCACCAAAGGAGCTCAGTCAGTCATGATATTTTTCATTTTACCCTTGAAAACTTTTATTGGTAGAAGAGCTCGGGCTAACAGTGCAAATGGTATACACTTTAGTTCTTCAAGGCTTTACTGCAACAGTAGCAAATTTGACAATATGATTGGATACTGCAGTTGCACTGTGTTTAAGTATATAAAAAATCTCTGAACCAAAGCAAACCATAAAAAACAAGTTAAATGTAAATACTTGGGCCAAACTTCCAAGATTCAGATAAGAGATTGAAACTCACCTATATATGATGCAGGCACTGTTACGACACGTGTCACAGTTGGCTGTATCCTGCCCAGTTCGGTATGACAGTCTGAGGAAAAAAATGTAGAATGAAAAAAACGTAAAGGTAGAATGCAAAAACAATACAACTCATAAGTTAAAGAGTAAAATAAAAAACAATTATTTATGTCCACTATGATATCATATTTTAAACTTTAGTTGATGTGTGAACATAAACAACATTTCTGTATGTAATACACTCAAAGTTCAACGTAAAGAAAGACATTGGCTTTTACAAAGTTAGTATAGCAATCCTACAGCGAACAAAGTTTGGGGACTACAAAAAAATACATCCGGGTAGTGAGATCACAAACATTTCAGGTTACACGCATTCAAAGGGTTGTGGCTAGAGGCGCTGTAATGTTATAGCAGAGAAAGCTAAAATGTCATCCAAACCCTATACTATTTCCACAGAGCTTGTTCTGTTTCTGTATTTGGGCTTCCAAAGGACACTGCACAAAAAGAGAAGTGCTTACAGTTTAATCTTAATTATGTTCCAGAGAATTATAAAAAATATGTAGCTAGAATTTGACAAAGGACAGCTTCCAGAATCTCTCCCAGTTCAGTGCTGGATTCTGCTAAAACTCCTCAAAGAAGGAGCAGCTCCAACCATGATGGAAGAAGCTGTGGATTGTGGGCCACAACCTGTAAGTATTTTTATTTGTTAAAATTGATCTATTACATGCATAGTTTCTTGCGTGTTGTTTGTAAGGATGTAAACAACAGGAAATGCTGTTTGGCACCGCTAACAATTTAGCTACAGATTCATATTTATCAGTCAAACCCCTGTAAACACTCACAATCTTCACCAGTGCTGCAGTGTCTCTCTATGCAGCTGCTATCCCTGCATTCTACATCTCAAATAGCAAACTCACAAAAGATATGTGAATGTGTCATATTACTTACACATGCTTGTAACCCAAATATATATGAAAGACACTTGTCAGATTTTATTTAAGAGAGCAGGCGTGAGGTTCAGCAGTTTCCTCTTCATTTTCTGTCTGATTCAGCCTCAAACTGATACGGCTAACAGCTACTCTGGGGAGCATTTCCCAAAACCATCGTTAGCCAACTAAGGTCGCAAGTTCTGTCGTTACAAACATAGTTCGTTGATTGTCGTTTCCCAAATCCATCGTTCTAACGAACATTGGCAAACTGCGTCGCAAACTTGAGCACTTGAAACTACACCTTTGGAGCTGTAGTTAAAAACATAGTTTCTGGCTGTGTTCTATTCACACTTATCCCCCCTGTGCTCTATTTATTTAGAACATTCTAATATTCAAAGTTGGAATTATTAAAAATAAAAAAGCATTAAGGTAATCTCTCTTAGGTGTAATTTGCTTTCAAAGTATTTTTACAGTTCAGTTTTAGCGATCTTCATGTTTACAATTGTGCTCCCTTCGCAGTGCACTTCAAAAACATTGTTAGAACTTTCTGCTGATGTGGTTTGCATGTGTCAAATTGTAAAAGTAGACTTTACTTTAGCCTCATTATTTATTTTTTATATGATTTATATATGATATTAGAATAGTGTTAGCTTTTGTAAGTGATTTTATGTTTTAGAATAGAATATGTAATGTTTAACTTCTCAATACTATTAGTAAAGCAAACACAGGCCCTATATTTGTCATTGACATATATTTCAATTAATATGAAAAACGAGTGCATGTTTTTACCAAAACTTTTTTTTTAATGCATGTGCGAGTAAAACAATACAATTTGCAGAAAGAAACGATGGGGTTGTTCTCTAAAGAATTTACTCCACCCCGTTTAGAGCATCATTATAGGAGTTTAACGCTGTCACTAACGTGGTTCAAGCGATGGATCTGCGACAGAGAAACTAGGGGTTTTGAGAAACACTTGTCACTACATCGTTCTTTTTCCAAACGATGTATCGTACTATGATAGTTCAGCTGGGAGTTACGATGTTGTTTGTGAAATGCACCCCTGACGGACAGTATTTACACAGCAGAGGCAGAGCGCGTGCTAGAGGCGTGATGCTTTTCCTGGTGACATACAGCTGATCTGTGAATCACAGCACATTATGTTAGCTGACCAATCAGAGTGTCTTGAGGGTAGGCCTTTCTTTGGAACTAGTAAATATGACAGTCATTTCCATGTTAGCTAAGTAGCTGTAATTAATCAAAGTAAGATATATGAAAAAATAACATGATTTTTTTTACAAATGAAGCATGAGCACACATTGCTTTGCATCTTATATAAACAACCAAGCTCTAAAAATACACTCTGGACCACCCCTTTAAGGGTTAGTTCAGCCAAAACTGAAAATTCTGCTATTAATTACTCAGCTTAGCTTTGTGTTGTTTAAAAGCCTCAGATACCTTTGTTCATCTTCTGAGCATAAATGAGGATATTTTCAATGAAATATGAAATCACCCTGATCTCCCGTAGACAGAAATAGTCCCAACTCATTCATGGTCCAGAAAACATCCTTATAACTTTCCATGAGTCTTCAATTGGTTCAATCAGAATATTATAAAGCTACAAAAATGCTTCTGTGTGCACATAAAACTGAAAAACTACTTTTTTCAGCTGTTTCTTCTCCCCTGTGTCAGTATAGGGCACGAACAAAAGTATTCTCGTAGCTTCATAATATTTCGATTGACACACTGGCTGTTTTGCGGATACATTTTGGTACCTTTCTGGAGTTTACATGAGTCAGAGCCATAGATGTTATTGGAGGATCACAGAGCTCTCATATTTCACCCAAAATATCTTAATTTGTGTTCGGAGAATGAAAGCTGCATCCCAAATGGCACACTATGTACTTATGCCCTTACACACTCAACAGTAAAGTATATCTATATAGTGTCGTTCCAAATGGAACACTAATGTTTTTTTAATAAGTGGAAATTCAAACTGTTTCCCTGATGACATTTGACGGCTGTCAAATTAGTGAAATAAATGACCAAACTACCAAATAATACCTGCCATGAGTATAACCGCATTCAGCATTGGGAGGCGGTATAATCACTCTCGCAAGACAATTTTGCTTTGACAATCTAAAGGCTCGTACACACCGGGAAGCTTTTCGTTTGCGTTTATCGTCAGCGTTTTCCAAGACGTTTTTCCGGATTCAAACCCGGAAATTGTAAAGGCTGGTAGTGCAATATGCACATCAATATAGCAGCATTTTTTATGACACTGTACAACAATAATTAATATTTTTACAGTACAGTGACAGTTGGGTTAAGGGTTAGGGTAGGGGTTGACGTGAAAAAAAATACTATTTATTGGGTAATTTAATAGATAACACATATTTTACTCTGTACAAATACTGTTTTTACGTTACTGTGATGTTGGGTGTAGGGTTGGGGTGGGGGTAGTCGTTAATCAAATACAATTAATGGGAAATTTAATAAATAATATAAATAATTTTCATTATCTTCCTACCGCAACCCTATCTGATCTAGCAACAACCCCACAAAATGTGTGAAGTGTCTAACAGTCCACACTTCATTTTACATGTTGAATAAGTGAATCATTTGGGTAATTAAAGTGGACTTATTATTCTTAGTTTTCATTGTGAACGCACTACTTATACTATTTATACTACAAAATGGCGTAGAATAGTGCTTAAGTATGCATGCAGAGGGTTTGGAATGACATGAGGGTGAGTAATCAATAACCAATTTTTTTTTTTTTTGGGTTAAGTAACCCTTCAAATTACCTTCATATTATCTAAACCTGACTCTGGGACATTTAGTTATATTAAAGAATGCTAAATGCTTAATAAATGATGAGAGAAATGTCTTGTTTGGATGAATATCCAAGTTGACCAGGAGAATAGAAAAAATGCTTTACCCACACATTTGACTGTTTTTTTTTTTAATTTTATCTGACCAAAACATAATGACATAATGAAGATACAGTTTTATAGGATACATTAATATTAAATGTATAATTTTTTATTTGATTAACAGCATATCCAGATTAAATCAATAAAATATTTTAACTAAATCAAAGCCTCATTTATTTCTTATGCACCGGTAAGAATTATAAACACAAGCCTCCACGCAGTTTATTGCCTAAGTCCGCCTGTGCCCGAGATTTATATACATTATTTCATGATGGAAGTCAGTAGGATTGAATTCCCTGTATCTGTCCGCCGTTCACTCGTGGCCCTTTGGCTTCAGCAGCTTTAATGTATGTACAAGGGGATGATGGATCATACACTGGCCTGGCATATTTGAAGTGCTTTTGATATATTATTTGTGTGCCTATGTGACAGCGTGACACATGCCTAGCATTCCTACAGAGACAATAACAGGGCCGTACCCAGCAGCCATGCAGTTATGCATTTTCATTAAAGCTTAATGAAAGCCTAATTGGATCACTTTATCCCTCTGAGCACTCAAGTGTCAGGATGGTCATTGGTATTCTGCGTTCAGTTCGATCTGGTGTTGCTGAAGAGTTCACAGCGACAGCGGCTACACACATTATGTCCAAACGCAAAGGAGCAAATGCTTTTTCTGCAGAAAAGGAGAGACACCAACAACAATTGAAGCTTTTACTTCATTCTTTTGTAGTCTAAAATAAATTATATTTTTAGCATAATTATATTTTTACTCTGTGGGCTCAGAATTAGGGCACTGCATCAAGGTAGGAGCAGCACTTAACACCAAGAAAATCAATTTGGTCAATATAATCTAGAAAAAAATGAGAATGAGATGAGATTGAACCCTAAACGCATCGGAAAATAATAAGCCTAAAGGTCAGAGAGGTCAAGCAAATATTGATAGTCAAGGTGACCCAAAGGACAGTCACATGTAATGAGGTGTACTCTTAAAGAGATAGTTCACCCACAAATAAAAATTGACCTCAGTTCCAAACCTGTCTATGAAACGCTGGTTGAACACAAAAGAATATATTTTGAAGAAAGCTAGAAACACGTAATCATTGACTTCCATAGTATTTGTTTTTCATACTATGGAAGTCCATGGCTAAAGGTTTTTAGCTTTCTTCAAAATATCTTCTTTTGTTTTCGACAGAATAAAGAAACTCATAAAGGTTTGAAGCCATTTGGGGGTGAGTAAATAGTGAGTACATATTCATCTATGGGTGAACTATCACTTTAAAAATAAAGATTCTTTACTGGCATTGATGGTTCCATGGAGAAACTGTATAACATTCATGTAACCTTTACATTCTTTAAAAGAATATTAAATGTTGATATAGTTATTTGGATCATTAGTTTTTTTGTTAATAAATACATTGTTCCTGTGAACCCTTGACCGAAAGGTTCTTTAGCTGATGGCGTGGATTTTCTGATGGATGTCCGCACCAGGATGGAGTAACATAAATCATTTCTTATATTATTATGGTTATTAATAAAGTTGAATGTTTAAGAGCCTAAATCAGGGGTGCTCAACCCTGTTCCTGGAGATCTACCTTCCTGCAGATTTCAGTTCCAACCCATATCAGACACAGTTGCCTGTAATTATCAAGTGCTGTTCAGGTCCTATTTAATTGGTTCATGTGTGTTTGATAAGCTGAACTCTGTAGGAAGGTAGATCTCCAGGAACAGGGTTGAGCACCCCTGGCCTAGATTATACAATGACCTTAGTGTAATCCCACTTCAGAGTAAAACTAGAATAATACGTGTGTGATTGCTTTTCTGTATGCCAAATTATTTGTTTCCTCAGGACCTAGCCAGCCAGGTCAGAGGTCATGGAGACCTCCTGAGTGGACCTGGACTCTTGAAGAATTGGAATCAAATGTTTCCTGAGTTATTTGTCATTTTAAGTGTTAAATCTTGTAAAGTTAATTCCTTTGTATGTAAGCTGCCAGTTTGAATTAAATTATAGCAGTTTTTAAGCAGTTTTGATAAAAACTGCTGAGAGTACACTCAGCCTTGGGTAAGAAACAGTGTACTTTGATTGTATGTGTGTGTGTGTGTGTGTATGTGTGTGTGTGTGTGTGTGTGTGTGTGTGTGTGTGTGTGTGTGTGTGTGTGTTTGTGTGTGTGTGTGTGTGTTCCTTTTTTTAATTCAATATTTATTTGAATTAAATGGAAAATATAATTCCAAATAATTTACTTAAGACGATAGTATGCAGTAGGCTGTAGTTCAAATCTAAACATAGCTACAATGCACAATGCTTTATATTTTATTTATCATGTGTGGAGAACGAGATAAGTCGAATTTACAGAAAAAGAATGGCGGACTATTTAGTGTCAAAACGCAAAGCAAAAGCGCCTCATTTTAAAAATCCAGCGACCATCATCTCACAGTGTTTATTAATAAATAATCTTATTTTTTATTAAACTAAAAGTGATTGCGGCGCCACTGACAAGCCGACTGCAGAGAAACAAGGCAACCTCGCGGCAACCGCAGTGATCACTTTTTCCGAAGTTCATCTGTTCTTTTGTGCACTTGATTATTATGAGTTTAATGCTAAAAAAATCAATAATGAAAAGACCAACAAGAGTGTATCCTGTGTGTGTGTGTGTGTGTGTGTGTGTGTGTGTGTGTGTGTGTGTGT
>CAIGQZ010034880.1:8141401-8216889 GCA_903798205.1 Danio tinwini
TGTGTGTGTGTGTGTGTGTGTGTGTGTGTGTGTGTGTGTGTGTGTGTTTTATCACTCTGAGCTGGCTCTCGTTTATTGCAGACATCAGCTCTGTCCTCTCCTGCTGGAGGTCTGCCCTGAAAGAGGAACATTGCTACGCTCCAGAATAACCTCTGAAAAACTGACACTGGCAGCAGAAGCACGTCTCACATTACATACCGTGTAATAGAAAGGCTAATGTTTCTTTCACAATGGTGTGGCATGTCGTTGAAATTCAGTGAATGCTAAATTAGGACATACCCATGTTTGCACATGCTAATGAAAGTAATGCATGATAATGTCAGTCACAGCGGCTTTCGATGAAACTCCCTTGACTTATATGAGCTGGAAGTTGCTCAAGGATAATTTATCTGTTGATCAGACAAGGCACAATGTAGAACTATTTGTTTTATTTAAAGAAAACGTGAGTGGTTTTTGTATAGGATTGTGTAGAGATTAGTATCAATAATATTTCAGAAAAAAAAAATGAGTAACCCACTCCTCACACTGCTCTCACGCAGGTCACTTGCAACCAACCAATTCAACAATCATAACCTGCCTAATGAGATGCTTAATCTTCAACATAGGCTCATTCAAAAAATGTAGCCCTATATATGTTTCTGGAGATAGCATATTTTGTAACCAGAGCTACGAATGGTTAAATTTCATCTTTAAAATGAAGGCTACGGCGTGGTACGATGCCGTTCCTTTTCTCGCTTACCAGCTGACCGCTTACCTCCGTATGGACAGCTTTCCCACTGTTATCAGTTTGTTCAGTTAGCTCGAGACGTAAGTTGGCAATCTTGAAATGCAGAGTGAAGTTGACTGCAACAACGGGGTTCAAGTCTGGTAAAGAACGGTTCCAGGAAGCAGTAACACAAAAACAAAGCCAAAAAAATAAAATAAACAAGTAAATAACAGGGTAAGAATTAGGGCTGCACGACTAATCGAAAAAAAGATCTTGATTCGACCCTACACATAATACATGATCTTAATTCATCTTTTCTATGATTCAGCCAATTCTATTTTTAAGGTCAGGAGAGAGGCATAAAGGCAGTCGCACAAGACTTCACATTGTTCTACATAAGTTGCTCAGCAACATGGACACCTCCAAATGGTGTTAAAAGTGTCACATACTGTATTTATAAGGTATAATTCACCCCAAAATATATTTTCTGTCTTAATGTAATGATGTAGTCGAGGCCGCAAAATCACACGTGAGCTGACCGTGAACGGTTTGTTTACTACCGAGAGGACACATGCGTGCCTGCCAATGAAGTCTACTTTAGTGAACAGAACCTGCATAGGCTGTGAATAACAGGTAATAAAGTTGTAAATAATGTTTAGTTTAGCGGTCTAGAAACGGATCGTTTCGGAGCCACGCAGGAGGTATGATTTACATGGATGTTTATTCCTTAGTGATGGCGACCATGACATGAGCGCACTCGACAGTGAAAGTGAAACATGCATTTAAATGATCATATCGCATGTTATGATTATGACTAGCATTTGGTATGTTTTTTTCTTTCATAGCAAACACAAAGTGTTGGGCATGAAAATAAATGTCAGTATAACTACTGTAGCCTAAACAACATTGAATATAATGCTGGAGGGAATCTGATAATGACAATAGTTTAATTTTACCAGTGAAAAAAGGTCTAATAATGTTCTCAATGACAAATGACAAACATATGCCTCAAACATAATAATTCAATTTCAGAATTATGAATAGTTGTATTCTGATGTAATCACTTTATTGTGAATTAACGACCAGGACAAATTTAAAGTCTGTTCACATCCACAAAATTTAACATTTTTAACCAACAGTAGACCTATAAACAGGCCTAATATTATTGTTGTTTTACCATATGTTAGAGAATAACAATGATAATAGCCTACTTATATTATCCTTTATTTTACATCTACAGAATCGTGAGAAAATCATGATCTTGCTTTTAAGCAAAAAAAAATTGTGATTCTCATTTTAGCCAGAATCGTGCAGCCCTAAGGAGAATGTGCTAAAATCTGAAAACGTGGTAAAAAATCAGGGGGCTTTTCTTTTTCTGAGTTGCTTTTCAAAACACTGTGTTTGGGTTTAGGGAAGGGGGTGGTTGGGTCAATAGGTGCTTTTTAAAATACTATTGGTTGGGTTTAGGGAAGAGAGAGGGTGGGGGGATCGGTCAGTTGGTCAGTCAGTCAGTCAACAGCGGCCTCTGGTGGATTTATATGAGAACAGCAGGTGAAAATGGCAATCAGGAGAGAAATTTGAGATATAAAAAAAGCATACACAGTAGCCACTAGCGGATTCGCGAAAACAAAAACTGCCAAAAAACATAGCTCCTGGGACGTATTTTGTTCTCTCCAGAAATGTATATAGGAGTACATAATCAGAATGAGCCTGGGTTGTCAATCTTTGTATACACAGACCAGTAAGAATAGTAATTACTAACATGAGAATCCCGTTATGTTGTTTCAATAACAAGACTTCATTTATTTACATTCTAAAATTACAATTGATCAGGTAACAGTGATTGGCTTGACAAATGTACTATGGACAGTGTTGGGCAAGTTCCATTAAAATAGCAATTAGTTATAGTTACTAGTCACTTCTCACAAATAGCAACTGAGTTAGTAACTGAATTAAATAATTATAAAAGTAACTAATTACCAGGGAAAGCAACTATTGCATTACTTAAAAAAAACAATTTGTCAAATGACTTTAAAATAAATATAAAACATTGAACATAAATCTACACTATTTTAATGTTGTTGTGGGACAAAGTGAGAGACAACCATTAAATTCAACAAATCATTTTTAATATTAACATTTCTTGCCTTTCACCTAAACAGGGGAAAAATAGTGCTTATGTTTCCAGTTTGCAAAAGCTACCTTTGAACTCGTTGGATTTGCCATCGTTCTGATTCCTGGTCGTTGGCAGACTGTGCATTACTCTGCCTCTGATTGGCAAACGATGGAAAGTTTCTATCTAAGCCAATCATCACGTTCTCAGTTACACCAAGTTCACAGACACACCAGCCATCATCACTGGTTGGTTATGTGTCCCGCCCCAGCCCCAAACACACACACACACACACACACCTCAGAGAAAGAGATGTCCTATGGCTGAGGAAAGAGGCTGCTCACATGATAACCGATTCAGTGTTCTCAACGATAGTTACGCGCATTGTATTGTCAGTAGCGGCAATGGCGTTGTAATGGGGTAAACAGTAATTTATTTGATTACTCGTTACTAAAAAAAGTATCGCCATTAGTAACGCCATTTATTTATAGTGCCGTTATTCCCATCACTGGCTATGGAATACTGATCCCTTAGTGAAATAGTGTAATAGTTTTCTAGTTATATCCAATCAAGTCAAGTAAAGTTTTATTGCCATCCGCTACATCTGTTGACATAAAGTGGAACTCACAGGACCACAGAGCTAAATAAATAACCATAATCATAAATATAAACACAACACTGTACGTAAGAGCAATGTTTAAACCTATACTGTATATAAATAACATACTGGAGCAGAAATCTAACTATACATATACTATAAATACCTAAGTACAGATGCAAGTACTTTACATAAAAAACTGAAACTATATTGTGCAATATTTTTTAATACATTCACAAATAAACATTGTTTAACTTATTAAGTCTTTATAAGATGGAGTTTAAGAAAAGTGTTTAGTGCATATAGAGGGACAAGTGTTTCGACAAGTGGTTTGTCAGGTCCACTCATCTGTGCGAAGCACACTCAGAAATGTACAATGTTTTCCTGGAGATACAGAATGTAGAGATTGTAAGATAGTATCTGGTGCATAGAGAGATAAAAGACCATTCACCTGTGTGAGGCACACTTAGAATTGCATAATAATTTGACGTATTCATGTGTTGTGGTGGGGAGGAAAAGAGAGGGAATCCTGATTTTGGGAGCTGGGATTGTAGATAATATATCAGAGGGGGATAAGGTGATTGTAATATTGAGTTCTAACAGAAACTATTAGGTAGACTAGCTAATCAGGCTCTAAAAATCCAATACTTTCCTTTACGTAGCAAGAGCTGGAAGAAACTGTGGAAGGGATGGGTGGAGTCTTTAACTTTCCTTTAACTTAAATGTCCTAAATGGAGGAAAGATGAGCAACAATAATTGTCTCAGATGTTTAATAATTTTTTTTATCATTACCATAGTAAGTTGTTTTTTTTTTTTTTTACATTGCATCATGTATACAGTTTAGGCCAATTGCATTATGCTTCTTTTAAAAGTAATCAAAAAATGTCAGACAATCAATTGCCAATAAATTAGCATTTCTTGTCCAAAAACAAGTATTGCACAATCATTAAAATCTTTACAATTCTTTCCCTCATGGTCATCCATTTAAAACTTTCTTCATATGCCTGGATGTTGCTAGGTAGTTGCTAAGGTGTTCAGAGTATTTTGGTGTGCCTAATAAGCATCACTGGCTGATTCTTAATTGCATTTTCATGTATTGTGAATGCTTGGAAATGCAGTAAGTGCAAAAGAATCCAAATGCCTTCAAACCACAGCAGATCTTGCCTTGCGAAATCCCATTGCCATCCAGACACTGACAATCTGTTGCCGTCTGGATAGACTGTGGTAGTCATTGACACACTAATGAGCCAGTCGTGGTAATGATTAAAAAGCAGTTCAGGCGGCTGGTTCTCCATTTGGATACATCACCCAGTTACTCTGTCCTTGGAAAGCACTGCATTAAAAAGCTGCTATCATTTAATATAATGGTGAAATGAACTCGGTGAGTGGAACAAAATGTGTTAAAGTATACTTGGGGAGAAAATTATATATTGTTGCTAATTTGAGACAGCAGTATGTTTAGCAAAGCAACACAAAATCTTCATTTATTTCTTCTTGGGATCTTGCAAATGTCTCTTTAAAAGTATTTGAATATATTATTTTAAATTATATAGATTTTTTATAGATTTTTTTATTAATGGATTGGGTTGGGATCTCAGTACGGCTCAAATAGTGTATTAAGCTGTGTTAAATCTTGTGCACTGTTCAAATTGACTACCCTTTTGTTATGTTAGCGATGAAAACATCCACTGAATTAAACTGCTGTAAAAATGCATCAGATATAATTTTTTTTTTTCAAATTTCTTTGCATAAATCTGTTAATTAACCTCAGTCCTGATCGAAACTACTAAATTGTTTAGAAAATTACAGGATTTTAACTCTTTGATTACCAAGTTCACAAATTATGTTATGATTTGGTGGGGAAAAAAACACACAAATTGATGTTCATTTTTTATTTTTGTAAAAAGTAGTTGTGGACTAAATTTTTTTTTACCATTTATCACAGTCTAGTACATGTGAACGGTTAGTAACAACATGCTTTTTATGCATTGTTAGATTTTCATATTTTCTCCCTAATTTACTCTTGGTGGCTGTTTTTTCCCCCATTGACTTCCATTATAACCACATTTGATGTTGTATAAATACACAGTCTTTGTTTTTATTTACTCCATTTAGTTCTGAGAGATGCATATTTTGATTTTCTCAGACACATTAAGGTAAGTGCATAAAGGTCACTCTCACACACATACACACACTTTAATTTGCTGTTATACTACATATAAAATCCAGAAACTAAGCTTTTTTTGCACAGGCCTATCTAAAGTGTTAATGGTGCCAACTGATTATTAACAGTAAAAATGACAAATTTGACCTCTTACCAACAGTGTAAACCACCAACAATCAAAAATGCATGATTATATAGTGTCATGGCTTTGTAATAAAAAAAAAGTGGTTATAATGGAAGTCAATGGGGCAAAAACAGAGACCAACAGTAAATTAGGGAGAAAAAAGAAAATCAATCAATAACAATGCATCAAAGACAATGCTGTTTTACATGTCCAAGACTTTGATTTAAAAATTCAGTCCACAATAACTTATTATATTGAAAATGTGATTTTGTGTGGGGGGGTTTTTCACCAAATCAGTGACATCATTTTTTAATTTGACAATTAAAGAGTTAAAAGCCTGTAATTTTCTAAGTAATTTAGTAGCTTTGATCAGGACTAAGGTTAATAAACAGATTTATGCAAAAAAATAATAATCTTCATTTTTACAGCAGTTTAATTCAGTGGATCTTTTCATCACTGACATAACAATAAAGTAGTCAATTTGCCCAGAGTGTATCATTAAGGTTTTTTTTATATTTCCAAAAAAAATTCAAAGTATGTGTCAAAATAATATTTGTTACCAAAAACCATTCTGCCAGCTAAAAACACAGAAAAAGTTATGGCCAAATTACGAAACAAAATCACCCCAGAGTGGATGAAAACATCCTCAACAGTAGATAAGGGATAACACTTGTGATTCAGTGACAAAGTTTTGTATGTTTGGTCCTGGTAAAGTTAATCTTTTCATGTTTAACTCTTAATCTAAAGATTTCAAAAAAGAAAACTAAAATGTTTTATGATGTGATGCCTTTAGTCTGTGGCATTCATTTTTTTCAGTCAAAGTAAACCAGAAGCAGGCCAAGATCCATCTTTTCAGCAATCTTTGTATGCTTGTTTGCCGCACGCCAGGATTCAGACGGCAGCGGTTACGCTTATTCAAATGAACCATACTAACAGACCAACTGCAACTCATTTTAATTAGCCAAACCTGCCAAGTGTCAACACACAAATTGAAAGAAACATGTTTTCCAAATGTTGGCAACATATGTTATTTTTGTTTAAAGTGAAACGGCTGAAGAACAAATTATGTTGAAACTAGAAATGTGGCTGGTTCCCCTTTATTAAAACAGAACATATCTCTCTGAGTAAATACTAAAGTATCCTTTTTTCAAGGTTTGTTATTGAAGAGGCATTACAGATACATCAATAATATATTAGCTACTGTTTATTAAACTTTCCTTTTGGAGACTTTAAGGTCATTTGTGGTTCAGTCCCATATATTCTAAGATCGCTATTCATTTCCTTTTCCCCAGTTTCATTGGTCGAAATTCAAATGTGGGCCACCGTGAATAAGCTTATATTCACTGTATTTAAAGGCAAATGTCTGAAAAATAAATAATGTTGAAGCTAGAAATGTAGCTTGCTTCCCTCTATCAAAACAATTGCATCAACCTGTCAGAGTGCCAAAAATACACTGAAATGGCCATGCTGAGGCAAATTAACGTGCTCTCAATAGACTGGCTGATATTCTATATTTGAATCAGTATTAAGCATGTTTGGAGGAAGAAAATTTGCTCATTTCAGGATCTGAAGCTACAGGGAGTTATACAGTATGTGTAGTTTGTAGTATAACCTGCTACATTACGATCACACTTAACTGGAATTAAACCACACCAGACATTAAAAATGAAGATCTCCAAAAATGTGTTAATAACCAAAATATAGAAGTATATTAATACAGTATATCTTTAATCCTACTTGGTTACAGGCATGCAAACTTCCAGGGTAAACAAAAAACAAAAGAAGTGTGTTTCCCTCTCATTTTTGAACTGTCACTACTAGCATGTAGTATAGCAAAGAATGCTAAGGTCAAGCATTTTTATTAATAGATCTTCAAAATCTATGTTAAAATAAATAACAATGCTATCATCCTTCAAATGTAATTTTTAATCACTTGTTATCTGGTTCCAAATAATATTGTAAAGCATTCATTAATCATAGTTCAACATTAATTAACTAATGCATTACTAAAATCCAAAGTTGTGCTTGTTAACATTAGTTAATGCACATTAAGTTATTATGAACTAACATGAACTAATGTTATTTCACTTAAATAACATTGACTAACATTAACGAAAATGAATAAAACGTAATAAATGTATTACGAATTGTTTGTTCATGTTTTGACCATTATTGTAAAGTGTTACCTAGTGCAGTGGTTCCCAACAGGGGAGTGGTGGCCCAGAAGGGGGACTCAGCAGGCTCTGTGGGAGGTCGTGTCATTTTTTTTACAATTTTTTTGCAGAGGACAATTAGAAAACGATCATTTTCATTTTATTCCCTGGGTGACCAAAAAATTGACAAATTTGTAATTCGTCCTCCACATAAAAAAACAGAGTCTCACTTATTCGCCTTCAGCAGCTAATAGTAATGACCCAAGCATACTGGACCCAGGTGAGCAAGCTCCAAACATTTCAGACCACAGTGCTAGCAATACTGGAAACACGAAATGCAGGAAATACCAAGTTATTTACCTAAACTACACTCAAAAAAAAAAAATCTTATTTTTTGCTTGTTCAAAGTACTTATTTAAAGGGCACCTATGGTGAAAAATCTACTTTTCAAGCTGTTTGGACAGACATATGTGTAGGTATAGTCGTGTATAGACCGTCATGTTGGGGTGATATAAACACAGTCAGTCCTTTTTTTTTAATTTAACAACATAAAAACGGAGAACCAATTGGAGCTGTTTTGAGATCGACCGCAACTTGACATTGGAGTGCGGTCCCCCCGCCCACCAATATTGATTGACAGGTGTGCATTACCATATCCTCAGAATGTTGTTTCACGTCCGCCATTTTCAAATCATTTAGGGTGATTTAGTCAAAGCGACGTCACCAAAGAAACACCCTTGCTCTATTTTTAGATGTAAGGCTCATTGGGCTCAACATTCACCATGTTATCGCTCTCCTCGCCGCCAGTTAAATTTTGGCGGTTTGCATTTCTCGCGGCCACAGAAGCTCCCTGTCATCTTAACTAGGTGCAGCTGGAAAGTGCGAGCATGTTGCCTCACGTGCGTGTCCCTCCATTGGAAATAACGAACGGTGTCGCGGATGAAACTGAGTACCGGAAGGGAGGGGGTGGGTGTCACAGATGAAAGTGAGAACTGGGGGGTTCGCTCACTATTCAGCCGCCTAGGTCGCCTCTATGGACGCGCTGGCCCTGCCCAGGACACTGTTCATATTTCTGCCACGCCACAGAGCGTTATCTGAATAGTTTTATTTTAAATAACATGCGATTGTGCACGTCTGGTATGTCGTGTCGTGGCTCTGAGCGGCGCATCTGATGTATGATGCCCTTTAGTTATAGCCTCAAGCAGGTCCTACACCAGAAGCGCCGCTCAGCGACAAGCAGCATCGCGCCACGCAGCGGCATGCATTTATGAATTATAAACATAAGTTTCTATCAGGTGACACACACCGGCGCCGCAAGTGTGCAATACTTTCAACTGTCATGTGCACGCCGCATCGCGGTGCATCCAGTGCGTGATGCCCTTCAGTCAAAGTTAATTCAGTGTGCTTGGTTATTAGTCTCGGTGTAGGCTACAAGCTTGAAGCTTTAAACTAGCACACAGCTGGCTGTAAAACTATACAAAGACACAAATGATTTTGTACTCTCTGATTGGTCTGTGTCCCAGTCGTACATGTACGGCTGAATGCTGATCCTCTCACTCATGTTGCTGCTCTCAGTCTGCCTGTCTGTAGCCATACACAAAGCGGGGAGCTCTTGGCTCTGCCCCCTTGTTAAGTTGGGCGGGAAGTCGAAACTATTTTTCATGTGAAGCAACACACCCATAAAACAGCGACCTGTGTACATGCCCCTAAAATGGCACTTTTTACACATCATAATAAAAAATCTGAATTGTGTTTTGAACTGAACCTAAACTGGCACACTCAGAAGAACCATAATATTAATATAACATCTTAAAAAAGGGGTAAAATAGGTGCCCTTTAAAATGAGCACAATTCTTGAGAATTCATTGGGACAGCTTTAACCCACATAAATTTGTTAAAAGTGTTAAGTTAACTTAATCGATTTGTGTTGGGATAACATGAATAAATTGTGTGGAACCCTGCATTTTTTACAGTGTATGGTTTTATTCCATTTTCTCAAAGCAAAGAGTTCCTGACCCAGCCAGAGTGCATTATCTGCACCAAAGTTCTTGCTAACGAATGCATGAGGCCGCCCAAATTAATAAGACATTTGCAGACGACTCATCCCCAATAACGCGACAAGCCCAGAGCACTTTTTGAGTGCAAGGCAAAAGAATTGGCACACACCCTAAATGAGATGGTGGACGTCACCTACTGTACATCAACTACTGACAAGAAAAAAAAAATATCATACATCAA
This sequence comes from Danio tinwini, assembly GCA_903798205.1. Lineage (NCBI taxonomy): Eukaryota > Metazoa > Chordata > Actinopteri > Cypriniformes > Danionidae > Danio > Danio tinwini. The sequence continues at coordinate 8,151,498 of CAIGQZ010034880.1, forward strand.
AGGGCATACAATTGCAGAAATTTTGCCATGCACAACAGCGATTGTCAAGGAATTGTTTGGAGAGGATGAATCAAAACAACTGACCAATATACCATTATCAATTAATACGATTAAACGTTGCATCACAACAATGTCAGAAGACATAAGGGATCTGCTTTGTGCGCGATTTGAGGATGATATGCGTCTTGCCCTGTCAAAGATCTCTCCACCTATAGACCAAATTATTACTCACTGCCAGCAGCAATCCTCACAGTGATTTAGAGCTGTGCAATTAATTGAAATCGAATCACAATCGCAATTTGAAACATTGTGATTAGTTAATCGCAAGAAGCTGCAATATATATATATATATATATATATATATATATGTATATGTAAACAAGAATAACAAAAAACATCTGAGGTGAAGTGCTTCAAAACCAGTCCGCTATGCTTCAGAAAATTAAACATGCTAGACTTTCTGCGAGGCATTGCAGACATGGTATTAGTTGTCATGAACTATGCCACATTACACAAGAAGAAACAATTGAATCTTGTGTCCTGACGTCCATTTGTCATTTACGACTCCCCACAACACCCTACTTCAACGAAATCGTGCCAAAATCATGTGATCTGACCGGGACTTTTTAACCAGCACACTTTCACTCTGCCTAATCAGAATTGCGCAACTGAACTACACACACAATAATAAAAAATAAAAAAAAACAGAAAATCGCTAACAAGTAGGATTATGGCATCTGCTGCTTCAGAAGCATTAATAGAACAATTTATATAAAAAACAGCATTTGTAATATGGAAATATTTTGGTTTCAAAGTCATAGACAGGTCATTTTTAAGAGCTGTTGTAAAATTGTTGCCACGGCTTACAGATTATTAAGCTGAAGCTTGAATTAAATTAAAATAAGCTTGAAGCTTGAATCAAATCATAAATCAAATTGCAATTGCATTATTTGTCAAAAAAAAATAAAAAAATAAAAATCGCAATTAGATATTTTCCCAAATTCGCACAGCCCTACACTGATTGATAAAGCATAACGAATAATAATCAATACAAATACAACATACAAATGGCCCACTGATGTTTCGCTTTTAAATTTTACATTAGGCTATTATTAGTGCATACATATATCTAGATATAGTAATAAACATACCATTTGTTTGAAAACAACATTTATTGTCATCCTTACTGCAAAACTATGAGTGATAGGTAACACTTTATTTTGACGGTCCAGTTAAGTATTATAAAACTGTCTACTTAATCTGCTGATACTGCTCCTTTAACAGACATTTAACTGATTATAAGAAACTTAGCAAGTACATGTCAACTTACACTAACCCTTACCCCAACCTAACAGTCTACTTATAATCTAATAAGAATTAGTTGACATGTAGATGCAATGTAACTTAAATTCAGCAAACGAACCATCAAAATAAAGAGTGACTGAGCGATAATATCATTAAATGTGGATGGGGCCTTACAATATTTTACGAAGAAAAAGGGGAGGGGGTCTCAGGCAAAAGAGGTTCTGAAACACTAACCTAGTGCAGAGTAAATAATAGCCTACTGTATATTATGACATTTAATATTTTGGCTAAATTTATGTATTGCCTGCAACTGACTTGGAAAAGCTCCAACTGACTTGGCAAAGCACCCAAAATTGCCCTAAATCCTACTGGACTTAGTGCACAGATAATAGTGTGCTCTTGTAGTATTTTCAACTCTGAAAACCTCCTTAACTGGATCAATTTCCAGGCACGGCATGACTCTATCAGCATTAAAAGCTGGCGTAACACCTGAAGTCTCTACCCCGACGTCCCAGAGACATCCATGCCAGGGCTCCCGAGTGCTTGGCATTTTAAGCTCTGCCCACCCTGGCTGTCAGCAGCATGCAGACGCTTTGTTTGCACTAAAAGCACTGCTCTCAGACAGAGAGGAACATCAAAACCTTGGCTCTGGATGGTTTAACCCAGGGAGACCGGTTGGGCTTTCATATGCCCACACTGAGCCACTCATCGCTTCTGTGCTCAGCTGCTCTGATGACACCTAGAATGTGGGAGTGCAGACGCTGAGGTCCAGCCTCTAATTATAGTCCCCACACTCATTGTGAAGCTACACATACACACACAAAAAAAAAAACAGACACACTTTCTCCTTCGGAAGATGAAAGGGCTGCCTGATGAGGCGCTGCTAATTGAGGCTGTTTGAGTAGTGGGTTCATGCTCTGAAAACGCAACCCGCTTCTCTCACTTCTGGCTCAGGATTAGAAAGAAGTCCGTCTTTTTTTAGACAGTTAGTTTGGCTTGAGGGCCATTACCTGCCCAAAGCAATGCCTGGAGGATCTTAAGTGCTGAGACCGGTGGTTTTAGACCTGCTCTGAGTGGCCAATTTGACTCATTTCAAGGAATTTTTAAGGTGAGATATACTCAAATGCAACCATCTGCTGCTGACAAGATGTCTACCATACTAAACGGGGAATGATATGGTGGACGTAAAGTGGCTACCATTTAGAACTAGAACATAATTGACCTCTTGCTGAGAAGTCTAAAAATGTTGCAGACCAAACCTTCCTTAGCAACTGTTGCCATCTTCAAGAACTTTTCTCCAGTGTCAGTTAGCAGTGGATCTCTAGGTTAGGATAGTTTCAAGGAGTAATTTCAGCGAAATTATCCAGAACTTTGAAAAGTACCCAAAAAGGATAAAAAGTCAGTTTAATATTACTAAAAGTATGTTTATAAATGAGTCTTAGTCTCAGGTATTTGAAGAATGATCCAATTTGCACCTGTTTATTACGCACATTCTAACTGCCTTGAACACCCAGGACCTTTTACAGAGGCTGTGAAAAAAAGTTAATACTGTAGCAATTAATGTTCGGTTCTTTGCACGAACTGATCATTTCATTATATAAGACCTCAATGTATCATCTTGAGTCCCAGGTTATTAAAAATTCTTCAAAAATATTCAAACATACTGTAACAAAAGATCTCAGGGTCTGTACTGTAGCATCTTTAAACATCAAAACACAACTGAAAGATATGGACACTTAGAATATAGTGCATGAATATGCCACAGTTATCAACACTATACCATCTTTATGGCTTTTTATAGGGTTCAGTATCAGATTTAGATCTGTCCCATCCAATCTATACCTTATTTTGTTGAAAAAACGCAGCATTGAAGATTATTGGTGCATCCCTACTGCAGGTATTCACTCTGTTTAGTCTGTTTGGTCCGTTTTAATGATCTAGGTGCAAAGTCTAAGCGCATGGCACAAAAGCATTAAGGGCGTGCCCAAATCCACTTGCTATTTTAAAAACGGAAAAATTTGCTTTGCGCCCTGGCGCATGGTTTAACGGAGCTGTGCCTATTCTCCTACTGAGTTATGGGTAGGGCCAGACGGAATCTGCGGACGTTTTTTGCAATTTCTACGGAGAATTTTGGTAAAAATCTGTGGATTTCTGCTGAATTATTTTGGGAGTCTCATAGCTAAAACCTTAATGTGTGAAATATGTGTAATATAAAAACTGAATAAATTCAGATTTACACACATTTACTGAAGTAAATAAACAGAATTAATGATGGGCTAAAAATCTGCGGAATTCTGTGGAAAATCTGCGGAATTCTGCGCGCACAGATTCCGTGTGGGCCTAGTTATGGGTGTGTTTTGAGCATAATGTGCATTAAACCAATCAGAGTCTCATCTCCCATTCCCTTTAAGAGTCAGTTGCGTCTTGCCATGTCGCATTTGCTATTTACATGACTTTGTACGTGGAAAAACTGAACGCTTCACTAGTGAGAAAACAGTTAAACAGACCATCCGCAGCGCGAGGATAAAGAATGAGCATCCTCCATTTGGCCTCTTTACTTTCTCTTTACTTTACTTTTACTCTTTGCTTTACTCTTTTACTTTCCTGGATAAGGAAACAGTGTTGTACGCACTCCATTAGCCTGTATATTTAATTTAGTTTGTTAAGCGCAAAGATTTGTTTCAAAACTATTTCTAAATTCAGTTCTAATTTCCGGCAAACTACTAAATGAACAATAATAACAAAGTGTTGTAAAATATTATATCCAAAGACACGTCCTATTCTTATGCCTCATGTGAAGCATATACGTCTCCAAAAACTGACAGGTGGACAAATGTAAACTAAAAATGCATATAATAAATAAAACTGCTAATAATAATAACATTATACAAATGCAAATTGTCATGAATAAACTGAAAAAAGCCCCCCTAACATGAAGAAGGCATGGAGGTAGTGGTTTTTATATATATTTTTTTATGTAGAAAATAATAATTTTTGTAACATTTTAATCCCTTAATTTTTCATATGTAAAGATATTTGTGTATTCTGTACATCCTGTGTGTATTAAGCAGTGTGTATGCATTTTGTACCTGCATAGGTGCATTAACGTGTTCTGCGCTGCACTTTAGACCTGCTTTTATTTGGTCAATGGCACGGTCTGTTTCAGTTCATCAAAATAGCAACGTGCCAACAATGCGCCTAAACACACCTCCTTTTTAGACCGGAACACCCATAAGTCCACAAAGTGGTGCAAATGGATTTGCTTTTTAAACAATGCGGCAAAAAACGTGAAAATTATGGTTGCGCCAGTCTGAAAATAGCAACAAATCGAATAAAACACATCTTGCGCGTTATTGCGCCGGGTGTATGATAGAGTCCTCAATGTTTTTATGACTCTTAAAGTGTTACAAAGCTTTGACTTAAGTTTTCTAAATAATTAAGGACTACAATTTCAACTAAAAATCTTCTTTTATGTTTTACTGAAGCATCTACTGTATACCGTATGTGTCCTAAGGAAAAGTAAAATACATTTTTGGGCATACTATTCCTTATAATCCCTCTTTTAACAAATATTTCATTTGAAATCAAATTACTATTAAGCTCTACTATTATGTCCCTCAATGCATCTTTTTTGTTAACCACTGAATAAAACTCAAAAATACAGGAATAACAGTAATATTGTGAAATATTATGCAGGATAGTTGTTTTTAGTTATATTTTAAAGATTTTAATTTGAACAAGGTTAGCATTGTAACTCCAATCTTTAGTGTCATGTGATTAGATTCTAATATACTATTCTATTCTAATAATACACAATTCTATAATAATATATAATTCTAATATACATATGAGTGAATAACCGTTGTGCTGTTTAATATTCTTATGGAAACATTGATACAATTATTTTTCAGGACATTTAAATGAATATAAAGATCACATCTTTTCTGTCATTGTTGCATTTTTGACACGCTTGATGTGGTTTTGCTGAAGAAAAAAACATTTAATTTCAAAAGACATTTGAGAGGTAGCGCATGTGTATAAAAAATATACAACTCCTAACATTTCCATTGGATGTCTACCAGGGATTAAGAGATGCTAATATCTCCAGAACCTGCTCTTATCGACCTTACTAAATAAACTGTCACGTCCCGTCCAGCCAACAGCTGAGGCAGGCACTTCTAAAGCTTCCCGCATCCCAACCAGAAGAGACGTCCACTTAATGGAGAGGCATTATTAAACATGAGGAGCACTGATTGTATCGAGCTCTTTCCTCTCACAGGGCGGCCCGTCAGAGGAAGCACGGAGAAAGTGAGGCTGGCTCTGTGCCTGCGGAGCATCAGGTATTAGGGAATGCAGGATGACATCTGACATTCAAGTGTCCCTGTGTTGCTGTGCAAGTGGCTTTCAAAAGGCACCGAAGCGTCTTTTCACCTCATTTGCTTCCCAGGTTCCAATTTCAACAGTCACCACAGCCCATAACCCAGAATTTTTTGGCACTTACAATGGATGCTGAGATGGAAATGGAGCTGAAGTGCATTTAAAAGCCTTAAACAGATGTTATAAATGGATGTGCATGTTGTTCACAGTGCCCGTTCATACCTAAATGCAGTGAAATTAAAATATTCAAGCTGTTGAAATTCAATACATATTCCCTGCTGACTTCACACCTGCCTGTCATTCATACAGTAAATCAGGTATGGCGGATCATTTTAGAAATGTTTTGTCGACCTTGTCTGCTAAATGATGTATAGCAGAACAGAAGAGTAGCTTTCGCACTTTGCACAAACAAACATTATTCTTCAGCTTTGAACAATGAATATGAACAATGAAATGACACTTAGCAGAGCCCTGCTCCATTTAGCTACTGCAGATAACACAGAGCAGCGTCATTCCTCAAAGGAACGAGCTAGAGATTTATGTAGACATGTTGATTGTCAGTGACAAAACATGCTAACAATATTTTAATCAAATGGCTTGGAACAAATTTTGACAATGCATTTCCAATGTTGCAGTATTAGAATTAAAACCTGCAGAGCAAGGATGTAGGCAAATTATTCATAATCAACTGAAAAGTGTCATCTGAAAGCCATTTTTAGATGTAACATTAGCTAACTTTCACTATGAACTAGTAGCAACACTACAGTGAACTGAAACAATACCTAAATTAAATGATGTTACATTTAATTAATCCCAGAGCAAATGTCAGTGTTCAGGATGTTCAACATGTTCATTCTGGAAAATAGGAGATTTACATTTAAAGTTTTATTTAATTGAATTCAATTGATTAGGAAAAAAACTGCTTGCGTTCTCTCTAGTTACATTGTTTTTTGATCATTTCCAAAAACAACTGCATTTAAAACTATTCAGACACATACATGCTCACAATGAAAAGTGTCCACAACATACTGTAAATGATTTAAACTGTATTTTGGTACCATCAACAGGCCACAAAAAATATTGCATACTGTATTATTTACAACGTATTATCTGTGAAGAGCATTTGTGGAGCCCTGTTGAATGCTATCAATATAGATAATTTGATAAAGAAAACATTTAAATACTAATTTTAAACCAAATACAGATCATTAAAGGAGTTGTATTCTTCAGCTAATGAAAATCAACTCTAGCAATTTTTTTAAAAGTGTATATTTTATTTTTATTATATTTCAAAATAATAAAGAAAATATAATAACAATAATAATAATAATTCCTTACATTTACATTGCATTTTTCTGGCCACTCAAAGCGCTTTTACACACATTGGGGGAATCTACTCATCCACCACCAGTGTGCAGCATCCACCTGGATGGCGCCATATTGGGCCAGACCACACACCACACACCAGCTGATTGGTGAAGAAGAGACAGAGTGATGAAGCCACTTATGATAATGGGGATGGTTAGTGGGCCATGATGGACAAAGGACAAGTTTGGCCAGTATGTCTGGGTTAAACCACTACTCTTTTTCAAAGGACATCCTGGGATTTTTAACAACCACAGAGAATCAGGACCTCATCTCATCCAAAAGACAGTGCTCACTGAGCAGTATAGAGTCACCATCAATATACTGGGGTATTTAAGCACTCCCGGAAGCAACCTAGCTTCCCCATTCAGTTAGGGTGCACATCAGTAACATATTGGTTAATAACCAATTTTAGAGTTTTAATTTTTAATTAAAAATTTTTTTACATCATTTAACACTATATATTTTAATTAGCATTTAAATTACCTTTGTATAGGTGTGAACTTTATTGCTAAAATTTTATACTATACGTTCATTCCACTGTGGAGACCTCTGAGAGATTGGAGACTAAACAGAAAGAAAATTAATGAATGAATGTATGAACATACATTTTATTGCATTGGAATTACCCATAACCACAATCCAAACTTTTCTCCCAAAACCTAAATCCAACCCCTAACCATAACCCTACCCTTCCTATAAAAACTCAAATATAGGAAATTTATCTCAGAGTCTAGATATTTAACATTGCTTTCTCGTTTATGATTAACAAGTGGCATATTCTTGAAAGAAATACAGGTTCAGTAGCCTTGTTTATTTTTGGTGTTATTGTCATTTTTTTTCACATTGAGAAAACAAGTCTGCAACACAAAGCTGCATAAATACAGTGATGAATAGTAAAAGTGTTACATAAAAACTGATGACTCACCCCTCTCGCTGTGCTTCTCCTCTTTCCAGTTCCTGAATGACCCCCAGCAGCACTTTGATGGTTTCTTGACTAGAGCTGATCAGAGTCTCCATGGCTTGAAGCCTTGCTTTCACATTCCCATCGACCCCAGGGAGAGCAATCAGCTGCCTCCTCGTGCCCTGCTGCTGGGTCTCTGCGGGGCCCGAGTTTTGGCTACTGTGACAGTGGGCCCGTATGTGAGCTTGGGAAGCACAGCTCGCCGAATGAGGCAAAGCCTGAGACTGTGTCTGCAGTCCATTCAGCTGCGTCGTGTCTTTTTTGCGAGCGCAGCTCCCTGAGGGACTCTCCGGGCACTCCACTTGAGTCAAAGACGTCCATGCGATAGGGCCAGAAATCTTTGAACAGTCACCCCTGACCGGCAGAGGTTGAGTCGGTGTGATCGAGGAGGCACAGTTGGGCTGTTGTCCTGCTCCTGCCTCGGTTTCACTAGGTAATCCCTTGTGCTTGGCCCCACTCCCTGGGACATTGGCATCTGACTGATCCAAAGCTGCATCTGACAAATCAGGGCAGAGTTTTCCATCCGAGCAGTCCGGCCCGGTGCATAAGTCCTTAGCATCGCTGCACTGCGGCGTAGTGTGAAGCAACACTCGGGTTTGCTGCACATGCCCGTCACACCTTGCACCCCGCTTCCCATCCTTCACATCACTCAGAAAGCCATTGTTTTGATCTGGGTGGTTTTCAACCAGAGCAGTGTGTTTGATGACGTTTCCCTTCTTGCGCTCGAAGGGGAAAGTCTGGTAGCGCTTCTTCAAGTCAGGCGAGGTTTGCACGCCCGTGCTCTTGGTGACATTTGGGATGGAGCGGCGTGCAGGCATGGTCATGTACCTCCGGTGGATGACCTTGCAGGAAACAGAGCGGTCCCTTGCACTTCGGTGGGCGACCTCATTCTGCGCCTCGCAGATGTCTTTAAAGCGCACCTGCAGGGCTTTGTTTCGCTTGCGCACCGCGTCTGCTCCGCTCCGCTCCAACGAAGGACCACCAGACTCCGAGTCAGACTCTGAGCTTGACAGAGTGCAGCGGCCTGCCTCCTTACTGACCATAACTCCTGCAGGGGGAAGAGAGAGGAGAAAGAATAAGGGATGGTGAGAGAATTTACTGTTAATATAATATAATGCCGGTGATTGCAGCTCAAGCACAGATGGCCTAGTTTTGTCTTTTCTTCAGCACACAACATCCTGGCAGTCAAAGCTTGTTTTTTTTTTTCTTTTTGTTTGTGCGTGTGTGTTTTGTTTAGCAGTGGAAGTCACAGCTGACACAGTGCGACCTGCATTCATGCTCTCTCATTACACTAAGGCTTCATCTCTCTAATGAGGCTGCCAGTACATGGGAGATGGGGGCTGAAGCACAGGCTGCCAGCGAGACGGAACAGGGCCTTTGAGTCATCAGATACGAGATACAACTTAAAACTAAATGGCAAACACTGACACGCAAGAACACCTGTATTATGGAGGAACAAAATGATAGCAACATTTCAACAATCAAAACTATGTGGAAGTGCATAAAAAGAGTGATGAATAGGATGTTTTGCTGTTGTCACTGTTCAGCAAATTGGACCAGAATAAGCTGTATATATACACAAAATCAAATGGATGGCGAGTGTGCAAAAAAAGACTGCTTTACCAGTCGGTGGACCATGAATAATTTGCCAATTTGCCAATTTGCTTTCCATCTCAAATGTGTGTATGGCTATGCAAAACTCCCTGACAGTGCTTGGGTGAGTGGTTGCCAGGGTGATGCTATACGGCTGCAAAGGTGTTCTAAGTGGGTTCTGATGGATTGCTGCACACAGAGATGTGAAAATACATGTTTTATTACTTTTAAATATTTTTTACATTTCTATTTTGCTGAATCAAAAATAATCAGATGTCTTTTATAATTACGTAATTTGAGAGACTGTATTTTTATTCATCTTTAAACACCAAGCTTAATAAGACTACCAAATATCATATACCAATATTTTTGGATAGATACAAATCCCATTAGATCCAATTTGCTCACACTGTGAACTAGTGAAAACTAGGAAAGGACCCACATTGGTGCAAACTGCCTTCAGATAATGTACTGCAAATCGTGAATGACCCTACATTTACACTATACAGTATTGTGGTGCAAGGTTCTTAAAGTTTGTGACACCGTGATAAAGAAACATGAAGAAAGAAGTTCTCACTAGTATTTTGCAAATATATTTCAGTTCTGTTTGACTTTATTGTCCTTTAAATATCAAATACAAACAAAATTATGTCAAAATGTCTGTCTTGACAAATAAATGCTGATGGTTAAGTCACTAGTGAACTAATAGCTGAGAATAAAATAGATCAATACATTGGATCTGTGCAGTTGTCTTTAAAGTGACAGCCACATAATCAATGTCCTTAAAGGGTCATGAAATCCCCCTCTTTCAGTTCAAATCTACCTCAAAATTAAAAATAAAATGCTACATGATGGGCGTGGAGCGCTGTGAGCAGAGGGAGGAGTGGGCGTGGCCATCAAAGGAGGAGAAAAAGAGGAGGCCGAACTACTGTCGGTTGACTCACAAAATCAGATGGAGAAGTGCAGCAGGTGTCCCTGTCTATTTCAACCATTAACCCTGCCGGACATTTTAAACATAGTCGAACACAGCAGCATGGGCATAGGCAATGTGTATGAATGGTAACAAGGTCCACCATTCTCCAACTTTCGTACAGCTCTCAAGACAAAAAGCACATGCTCTCATGAATAACTAACAAGCAGGGGTTTTTTTTATAGGATAAGAAAACTCAGCTATGAATAATTATAATGAGAAACCGATACGTCATCACTTGACAGGCAGATAGCGCTACAACACCAATTTCGATCCCTACCCAATAATGATTTTAAACCCAGAAGATAAAATTGGCTGACAAAAGCTTAAAAATATTATGTTTTATCCACAATTAAAGCTAACAGGTGCTAATGTTGTCTTAATTGATGCTTAACACACACAAATCTGTCAAAATCCCAAAAAAGCAGTCAAGGGTTTCTTAAATGTTTAATTTTAACTGAACAAATTTGATAAGCAAGTATTACATTTTGATGTATTTGTGCCCATTTTTGACTACATAGTTGCTCAGTGCTCTAGGGGATTTCTGACGTATTAAAATGAAATGAAGCGAAGTGATGTAGCCAAGGTACGGTGAGCCACATTAGGAGTTTGTGCTCTACATTTAACTCATCCAACTGCATGCACACAATATAGAGCACACACAGGCCAAATATAAATATACACCACTCTAAGTGATATTCTAGGGGTGATTGCACCATCCAACAAGTTACCTAACTTAAGAGTAAATGGCCACTGGATTTCAGAATTGGATATTCTAAATATTTGAAAGCTAAAGCATTAAACTTTTAGAGGAAAAGGTTAAAACATAACCTTTTACATTCAATAAATGAATACTGAAGCCTACAACCAGATGTTACAGTTGGAAAAATTGAGAACTTGTTTCACAGTCAGAAAAAAGCTAAAGAGAATAAACAAGAACAACAGCAAGACTTCAGTGTTGATAGGCACTTGCTTGTGAGGATTAATGATAGCTGATAAATAAATAAATTAAACTCATAAACTCATAAATTAAATTCATTTCTGAAATAAATACAAATGCATTTTTCCCTTCATATTATTAGAGGAGAAATAGCACAGAAAATTCACAAGGATGAATTAATGAGTTCCTCGCATGTACAAGCTGTTCCAAATGTCGCCTTTTGACAGGTTGAAGCCAGATCGCGTTGGCCCAGTTCAGCATGTATAATCATCATTGGCCATCAGTTGAAGAGAGCACTCTGATTGGTTATTCAGCAGTGAATCAGAGTGTGAGATCAAAAACTGAATTGGCGCAGAAAACAATTTAAGTCAAGAAGGAATACAAAGAAACCAGCTGTAATTTCACAAAATTTCTTAAATATTTGTCAATTATATGGATTATTAGCCTATCAGACACATTTGCATGAGTGAATCCATCTGTGGTGAGTAAAAAGTACTGTGAAAATGGTACTAATGCAACATTGTCAAAATTGTGCTGACTTGGTGACTATCGCTTTAAATTGAATGAGATTCTGCTCTTCTCAAAAGAGGTTAGAGCTATGTGCATCTGTGCATCTCCATAGCAGCTGATTGAAATCAGGACTATGGTTATCTCTGTCTATCTAAATGAAAATCTTAAAAGAAGTGGCTCAGAAGAAGGCAGCCTATGGAGACTACAGTGTTCATTTGTGCATCTTAAAACTACGCATTTATAAATGCTGATATTATCTTTGCCATTTATGGTGTAAAAACTCTAAAGGCGGACGGCTGCTTTTCACTCAGGACTGTCTATGCTAATGAGGAAGAGGTCTTTAATAATGAATGGGACTTTCCCCCCTCCGATGACATGTACAAAGGGAGAATGTCAATCAAAGTGTTTCTGCAGACTGTTTTAATCAGATGTGGTTATTAAAAAAAGAATGAATTAATTAACTTTTAGAGCATTGCGGTGGTGCAGTGGGTAGCACGACCACCTCACAGCAAGAAGGTCACTGGTTCGAGCCCCGGGTGAGTCAGTTGGCATTTCTGATTGGAGTTTGTATGTTCTCCCTGTGTTCATGTGGGTTTCCTCCGGGTGCTCCGCTATAGGTAAATTGAATAAGCTACATTGGCAGTAGTGTATGTGTGTGAAAATGTGTGTATGGGTGTTTCCCAGTGTTGGGTTGCGGCTGAAAGGACATCCGCTGCGTAAAACATATGCTGGATATGTTGTTGGTTCATTCCACTGTGGCGGCCCCTGATTAATAAAAAGACTAAGCTGAAAAAAATAATGAATGAATGAATAATTAACTTTTAGCATTAGAGGCTGGCTATATTCACACACTGTTGCCACACAACTGTGTTTAAACCCTTACAAAATAGATTTTTGCATAAGAGGTCCCCTTTAAAGTCTGCATGAAATAAAATTTGCAATGTTTATTTTACTAGCTCACATTGTTATACTTAAGGTGGATAATTAATCAGTGCAAGTTAATCCACTGAAAATTAATGTTCCTTCATTCATTTATTTTCTTTTTGGCTTAGTCCCTTTATTAATCTGGGGTCACCACAGTGGAATTAACCGCCAATTTATTCAGCATGTGTTTTAAGCAGCGGATGCCCTTCCAGCTTCAACGCATCATTGGGAAAAAAAATATGTTTGTTTTGGTAATCATATATCAAAGTCTGACCATTTGCAACCACCTTTGACGTAGTGATCCTGCTGTTGCCTTCATTGTGACTGCGTTCATAGCAACTCTTTATTAATATCCTTAGCTACGGCCCTCATACAGATAGTTTGCTATGATGTGCAAAATGATATGCAAAAGAAAGCCCGCCCCTACTTAATTTTGTGTTTCAGTTGAAAATACATCGCATAATGTAATAAAAGTCTCAGGAACTTGAAGTATTTGAGATTTCACCAAATATGCACTATTAAGTATGGTTTAAAGTACATCTCAGCTCTTATTTAAGACCTCAGATGTAAGATCACTAACATATTTGGGCACCTACATTTTATGTTAACACAATTTGTAACTTGTCAAAACTCGGTTTAGGCTATACAGTGTAAAATAAATGTATCAGCATGCATATAAATATAGTGGCAGGACAGCTTTCATTCTGTATCATATTCATTTCACTCAGCTGTGGTCCATCATTTACTATTAGCCATTGCAAGTCTGGCAGGCTCGGTAACAGGGAAGAATACAAATGGACACCTTGTCATCCGTCAGGCAGCAGCAGTGTCTTTCGGTGTCTGATTTTCACTTCGTATGCTTATCTGACTCGACAGTGATAACACTCATCCTCCTTAAGTCATTGAACTGCCCCCTCTAACGATTCAATCAGCATCTCAAAATAATGAGCCTGGTGCCCTGTCAATTTTTGATGCTAATAATGTGGAGACTTTCAGCCAGGCTGCAGAATATGCAGTGTTTTATGACAGAGATTCCCAAACAGGGTCAATTGCTTCAGTCTGAATGTACAATTTTTTTTTCCTAATACATTTTATAGATTTAATTTTTATCTTTATTGACAAAGGGTAATTATCATTAACTATCTAAAACTAAATGCTAAAAACACATTTGGTAATTTAAAAGAATGAGAGTATTAAAATATTTAAATTAAATTCAATAAAAATGTGTCAATAGATTTTTGTTGAACCTAAAAATACATACTGTAACTGAAAATACAAAATGCAGCTTGATCCTATTTAAAAAAATATCAAGATTCAACATTAAACTACACTTAAATATAATTAATATCCAATTAAAAGTGAATTTAAATACATTAAAGAGCCCCTATTTTGCATTTAAAAACGTCTTATTTTGGGTTTGGGGTTTTCCAACAACAGGATGATATGCATGCAATGTCAAAAAAACACTTTCATTGTCTTATAATATACATTTATTTTTACCTAATTATCCCAACGAATCCCATATGATTTGTTCAGTGATTCATTTGTTCCAAAACCTCTCCTTTGCGTGAGGCTAATCTGCGCTGATTAGTCCGATGACCCAGTCTGTTGTGATTGGTCGACTGGGTTCAGCATGAGACAGAGAGAAATGCCCACCACAGTTATGAAGTAGCACAGAGTATGTGAGAGCCCAATGCAGAAACGCAATAAAAGCAATGCAGTTAAACACCAGCACATTCCTCTACTCTTAAGCCTAACCTTAAGTAATAACAACATCACACATTCAGTATTAATCCACAAAGTGGCAAAAAATGAACTATTTTAAAAACTGACCACGCCAAGTGTGAGGAACAGCTGATGGTGGCCATAGCAAAGACAAATGGTAGAGGATTGCGAGTTCAGAAACGCATTTGAATCAGTAAAAAAGCATGTGTCACGTTTTCATGTGAAAAAGCATGTGTCACGTTTTCAACATGGTTTCGGACGCAATAAGTAACCAGCCCCATACAAATTTAATCTGAGAGATACATTACAAGCACTGATCTATAATAGATAAGTAATTACAAGCCACGCGGGGCGATTACAAGTTACAACACACAATTAAATACATATTTTGCAAACTACAGAGGCAACCATTTTAATTACACTTACATGTTATAATCCAGAGGAAGAAGAAACTGGTCTATATGAATTGTGATAGTTACTGACAAAATGTATGACAAAGCCCCATACATAATAGTCTTTGCTGCTCCTTCCTTTAGCAAATAGCAAATGGCCAACGAATCCCGCGTTGCAGCGTAGGTTATTGTATCAAAAATGCGAAAAAATTACAGGAACAAACACAGCACTAGGTTGGCTATACTGTAGTATTGTTGTGAAAATGAACTTTAACCATTTATTCCCCAGAGCCGAATCTCCATCTGTCAGTGATTGTCATCTTCGTGCTATTGTCAGTTTCGAGATCCCCCACGCTCTGCTAGTGTCTGAAGGGAAAGGCGCGTTCTTCTTTTCCGGCTCTTCATATTTGGTGATGTACCGTATTGATGTGGATGCATTCAGGCAAAAGATCCGAACCCAATACGATTCATTTATATGACTCTGAGTCTACTATTTCGTTAAAGAATCAATAGTTTAAAACACAGTGTACTTTCAGATTTAAACCTCAACTGGATGTTTTCATTCACTTAGTTACACACTGCATAGAAGGTCATTTTCAAAAACCCATAATAGGGGCTTAATAAAAATCTTTCTATAATTTTTATGCAATAAATATTACTAAACTAACCCTGTTCATTTTCAAAATATGAGCTATATTACATCCTGTGAGTTGAAATGGCAAATGGTTGTGGTTTGTTGTCAGTGGTATTGTGCATGTCAGTGAAGCCATTCATCATTTTAGGTCTCGGAAGAGTAGTTACATGCCCCTCGATGTGCACTTTTGCAGAACATGCAGAGGTGTGGACTACATGGTGAACTGTTACCCAGCAGGCCATGTGGCACACCCAGAATCATGCATTTGGCGCAGGACCAAAAAAGGTGTTTGTATCAATTGCACAGTATATGTGTTTTCCAGATTAATGCTTTTTAAATATAGAATCACTTGTCAGAACTGTGTTTTCTTACACATGCCAAAATCTTAAGATCCCTCGTAGCATCTGCACTCACACCGATCTCTGATTTATAGCACCATCTGTCCTTAAACAGATGGCGATGGCTGATTGATTCATTGATTCTGTAATTTAATTAAATCCACATGGTAGTGGCTCACCTGCGTGCCTCATAAGTGCCAACTGAATCGCGACTATGATTAGGATTGAAAACACTCTTTGGGTCATTTGTGAAGACTCGCCGTAGCATTTAGGGAAATGTTTCTGAAATGCCCTGGGAAGGCATTCAAAGCCACAATTATTATTTAAACTGTAATAGTGGACACTTGTGGAACAGATTCTATTTAGTCTGCTGAAAAGTGTCAGTGGTCAGTACCAGACACCACAGTGACACTTCTGTGTTGTAATAGTATTTCTTGAAGATAACAATTACCGTCATCATCACTAATTTGCAGTGAATAAATTCTCTTCCCAAAGGGCACTTAGCAAAAATACCATGACATTATAAAGACACAGACTAGTCTCCTAAAGGGATAGTTCACCTAAAAATGAACATTTTCTAATCATTTACTCAGCCTGGTAGTTTCTAGGCAATAACAATGAATTCATCATAAATTATCATAAAAATAGTTCATGAACTATGAATTAAGTAGGTGGTTATTCACTGAAAATAATTACTCTAATAGCTCTTACTCTTTCTAAAGGATTCATGGGGAAAAGTAGTAATGTCCAGTTTAGCAAATAATAATTCATTTAAAGGGCACCTATGATGAAAATCATCTTTTGTACTCTGTTTGGACAGAACTGTGCAGGTATAGTGTGTCCACAGTCATACTGGGGTGATATAAACACGATAAGTCTCTTTTTTTTAATTTCCTGATGTTAGGCCCAATCCCAATTCTACTCCTTAGCCCTTTCCCTAACCCCTACCCCTCGCTTTGCGAGTTCCCGTGAAGGGGTAGGGGTATCCCAATTCTCTGTAGCTTGAAGGCGTAGGACTAAGAAAAAGTGGTAGATAGCCCTTCGAACAAAGATTTTTCAGGACCACACTCGAAACCAAGGGGTAAGAAAATTTCCCGGAATACACCAGCTACAATGGCAGGATCGCTACATTCGGAAGTAAGAAGATCCACAAATTAGTATTTTTTGTAATTATTACGAATTTTTACAACAAACAAACACGTTTAAAAATATTCATAACCGCGTTTGTGTTTTACCATCCTGGTTTTATAAAAGAAACGAATAATAAAATAAAAACCGCTAAATTTCGCAATCTATAATCCCTAATAATAACCCCTGTACAGCAGTCCCACAACATTCTGACACTCGATGACACTCTAATACCCTGTCAGAAAAGTCTAGTGGCTGAGGAATGAGCATTTTACAGTGTCTGCTTTCATGTTAGTGTTGTTTTTGGTGTGTTTACATAGATGAATACGGCCACTGTGTAAATACACAGTACAGTTACGATCTTCTTGCCACATTATATCGTTATGATAACATAATATATGCCTTCAGTGATATCCTGAAGATAAATACCAAAAAATAAAGCAACTGGAATAACTACAGCAGTCGCCATCGTCTGATCTCATATGAAGCAGGAGATCGCAATGACATATGATGACATGTGCAGGTAGGAAACATCCATACACACGCATTCACACACATACACTATGGATAATTTAGCTTATAAAATTCACCTATACCACATGTTTTTGGACTTGTGGGGGAATCCCATGCAAACACAGAGAGAACATGCAAAATCCACACAGAAATGCCAATTGACCCAGCTGAGGCTCGAAACTAGTGGCCTTCTTGCTGTGAGGTGATCGTGCTACCCACTGCGCCACTGTGACACCCGGCTTGAGTAAATTAGCAGCAAATTTTCTATTTTGGTTGAAATATCCCATTAACTTTCAGGCTTTATATCATGCAAATTAAAGCACAAGTTCAGACCACTTTTTAATCCTTCATCAATGTTAAAATCTTTATAGAATTGATAAAAAAGTAAGCACAATTCTTCAAAATGTGCATGAACTATCACTTTAAACCAAATCTGCCTTTCTCATTCTGTCTATAAAGCACACACACAGAGGTCCCCCTTCAACCCTGACAATTTGGCCACCGTCAACCCCAGGATTATGAGTAATGCATTGAATCTAAAATTGCAAAAGTAATCCTCTTAACTCTCCTCATGCACTTTAGCAGCATGTCAGTTCAAACAGGCCCACTGGTCCTATTGAAAATGACTGTGAAAAAGAAACAGACTTTAACTCTAAAGCTATATGTGCATTTTTCTAGGTTTTTCCACATTTATTTATTAATTTAACCCACACCTTTATCCAGTCATGTCTACGGATGGCTATCACCAGCAGCAGGTACTGCTGATATGTAAAGCTCTCAGGGTTCTTCTTTAGATAGGCAGGAAAGCCAAAGTCTCAAACAATGTCTTGTACAAAACATCCTCTTACATCCCTTTTCAATGTCAGATGTTTCTTTATGCTTAAGGTCTCATTTATGCCAGCTTCAGTGTTTTAAATTATATCAACCTGGAGCACAGCCTGATAATCTGCACTGAAAGAGACCTCAGATTTAGGGGTCAGTTTCACAAGGGACTTCAAACCAAAAATCTGTCCTAATCTCCTGATTTTGGGAGGATAATAAGATTGGCTGTGGATTTGTGAGCTGATATGATATGACTTTTTAGCACAGAGATATAATTAGTATTCCTTTTACGTCGCAATGATATAACCACACAAACTGGTTTTATTGTGGTGCGTGCATCAGGAGCTTTATTGTATGCAATTGTATTCAGCTGTTGTAAAAAAAACTACAAATATTATTCATGTTTTGTAATGCAAATGAAGCATGATGTGTGAATAAAGCATTGTAACATTTAGAAAGGAAATGGCGCTAACGCTTAGAGACAACATAGAGCGATTGTCTATAAAATTTAATATGCATCATATATTTTATATAATGTGGAGTGTAGGCACAACTTTTATGTATTAAAATCTAATTCATTGTGTTTTTGTTGTAATGGTTTTCTAGATGCTATGCATTCTGTTAGACTGCTAAAGAGCTGTTGGAGAATGCAGGCATATTTTAGAGATTCTAAATATCACGTCTAGTTGAAACCATCATTTTAAACTGAGCTGAGCTGATGGCTTGATTTCCTGTCTTCCTTTTTATTTCTATGATGCTGCCTTTGAAAAAATATCTGTGAGCGAAGCAATCAACCAACTACCAGCAAGCTTTCAACCCACCAAGAAGTCTATGCAAGATTCAAGAGAGAGAGGGAGAGAGAGAAACCGGATGGATGCATTACTGCCTCTGCCATAGATAAAACAGCACCTGACTGACTGTCCTTCTGCATCAGGCTGAGGTCTTGAGCCGTCCCTGTCTGTTGCTCTTTTGATAACACACTAAACTGACATATTTCATTATGTGCCTTTGAAAAAAGGTTGACCACTTTGTAATACAATATTGTTGGAAATGTCACAGACGTCACAAACTGAAGCATTTTTGTTACTCGTGACCATTGATTAGCATTGGAGTTCAGTGGGTTCATGGCAAAAATGAAGGCTGACCTGGCTCCATGCTGTTTCTCAGATCTTACCTTTGACATTATTCATCATGCAATGCGACATTAAAAAATTAACATTCAGTGAGTCACTAACTTCAGTTCCTGGAAAAAAGCTAGCTTCTAGCTATTTATTTGAAAAACCTTGGCGTGTTTGTGATTTATAAATGCACTGTTTGTTCCAAAAGCACACAGTATAACATAATATCCCCAGCCAGTCAAATGTTTCCCTTTTTATCCTCTCCCCCTCCTCCCTTTATCATAATCCCAAGCTGCATGTGGTGCAACAGTCATTAATATTGGGAGAGCTGTAATCTCTGTCTTTTATTCTGCAAAGGGCTTTGAGCAGTGCTTGTAGCACCAAACCTTAACGTGAAAAACAATCTAATGATTTTCCAGAGCTGCCTTTGCCTTCTGCTGTCACCACATGGTTGCACTGTCTGAAAACCAAAAGCACTGACATTGCGGTACAGTAAAAAGTTATGAGTCACTGCAAGGTTGCTCACTGGGAGGCCAAAAGTCCTCACACTCCTGTCTAACATATATGGCACTTTCTATAAACAAGGTACAAATTAGACCTGACATTCCTGAGAAGGAGATATTTAAAATGTTATGCTCGAGAAGGCCAAATTAATGGTACAAAATAAATGAAAATCTAAATTAAACAACAGCAACAAATACAGTTTCAGAAGGTTACAGCAGTCAGAAATTAGAGGAAAGGCCGTTGCTTTGACTGACTTTTCTATTAAACTAATGTGATCTTGATCAGCTCTTCTTCTGTCTCCTCCACAGTTTGGTGACTATACTGGAATTCTTAATCATAACTTTGTTGCCAAGGATTTTCAAGAGATTTTGATCAGGTTTAGGTCAGGACCCTGTCCTGGCCATTTCATTATTTTAATGTTTTCAGCTTCAATTAACTATTTACTGTGAAACAGGAGGTACACTGACCTGCATGAATATTGCTGGCTGAAAACCTAACACCTAGTTCACACTACATGCCTTTGAACTTCGGCAGATCATTCTCTTAAACACTGAGACACAGCTGAAACTGACCCTTACCCTGCTCCTTCCTGAACTGGTGGTTAGTTTCAGCTCACTGAGATTCTCCACATTATCCTGTCCTCTTGTGTATTTATTATACCATGTGGTATCTTTCCAGGGGACTTGAATGAGTAAGTGACTATGTAAAGATGCAATATTGTAAAAATCACAGATTTGTAATGGGCAATTTCTCTTGCTAAGGTTAAAAGGTTTGGTGCTCTGGTGTTTATCTGCACAACATACGGTTGGGGGGTTTAGTTCTCTTTAAACATCTTGCAAAGTCAGCAAAACAGTAAAGTTATAGGCTGCCAGTTAGTTTGGTTTATCAGAAAATAAAGAAAATTAATATGAGTTGCCAGATTAACATTATTAACTAGAAGGTCTCTGAAAGTGTTCTCATATTTGAATCGGTGTTCTTTTCAATTATCTGATCTAAAAAAACGTGTTTCAGAATATTTTTAACTCAATAACTTTGGAGTTTTATGAATAGCTAACACCACAATTTGTTTAAAAATAAATGAGATTGTTTTCCAGTCTCTTCTCATCTTGCTAGAGAAAGCAAATCTCAATTTAAAAAAAAAAAGCATATTATATAATTTTTAAAGAATTTTTACTCTTTTGTAACTATGAAACACAATACAGGGTGGAAAATGTGGCACCATAAATGTATTTACATTTAATTTATTATTATTATTATGTAATTTTGTTAAAAAAGTTAAAGTTGTTTTCACTACAATGAAGTATATATTTGATACAAAAATATATAATTGTCTGGTTTTATTTTCACAGAATGTCAAGAAAGTCAAAACTAGCAGAAAAATCCTAAATCATTTTAAATGGAGTTACTGTCTCAGGCTTCACTGAGCAACATATTGCCTTTGGTCACTGGCTGGTACAGAGAAGGTGCACTAGTTTGTAACACTGGATTTACAGACTTATCAGCAAGCCATGCAAGGAGTGCATGGGATCAAATGACTGCTATTACCACAGCTCTGTGCGAGGGGCTGTGAATGTGAAATGTGGCGCTAATCCCACTAACAAGCTAAAGTATTAAAGTGACTGAAAGTGGAGGAATCCCCTTTTGGATTTGTGATTTACACTGGGGTGTCATTAAACCACTGAAAGTGGTGGGTGCATGAGAAGAAGAAAATGTAACCCTTAGTTTGGTGCATGAACCACAATAGGAAAAAAAATTTAACCATTCATGTTTTTATTCAAAATGAAATATAAAAGCATTATCTGAATGCTTAGGCATTTTTTTTTATTTAAAGAGGCAATGAACTGCATTTTCAATTGTGTACTACTCAAAGCATTGTCAACAATTTTTACATTTAAAAAACATCATAATTTACAAGTAATGGGCTATTTTCTGAGCTGTTTTGACCACCTCATAGGAACACACTTTTTGAGTAGGCATGGCAGATAACAGGTTCTGGTTCTTTAACTATCCCACCAAGAACAAAAAAATTGGATTGCATTTTTAACTCCTAATGTTGCTAGTTAACACACTCAATGCATATTTTTTCAATACATCCCATAATTTCTAAAATATCAACATCTACCAAATGGTTGATACAGTATGTCGGTTTATGGTAAAAGTATGGAAAATAATACATATACTATGAAAAATCTGAAAAATTAAAGTGTAAGATCAATTTATTTAAAAACATAATCAAAATAAAACATTTTTGAACACTAAATCATCTTCATTTTTTGCCATAAAATATTTCAGATTCTCATTAAACATGTTTTCTAGGGGGGGTTTACAATAAAACCAAAATCAAGCGTAGTAGTACGACAGGATTATGTTTGTTTGTGTGTAAACCATTATTTAAAACAGTCAAAATATGGTCACTCATCTGGTGGAGCGGGCAGTCAAAAGGATATTTAAACATTTTTGAAAGTTCGACAGGACAGCTGTGTGCCCACCAATGTAAACTTCTTCTTGTATCGTATATTTTTTGTTGCTGTGATTTTTGTCAAAAAATGAAAAACCCTTAAACGATCTGTATTAACTAAGCTAAGGTGACCTTGTAATAAAAACATATATTCGCACTTGTGTGGTGCAACATTACTGTCAGGTAAAATATAGTCAGCAGAGCATCATCTTGCTTTTCAGTATTTCTGATAATCTGGTAAACAAATCTGTGATAAAATGACATGACTAAGATCTTACTAAGTACATCCATTTTTTCCTAATGTTGGGATCAGAAGAAATGCATTGCAGAGACTGCGTTTTTCATGAAGCACTGCATATCATCTTGTCTTTATTGAGTCATCTTTATTGTTTGGTTCTGCATGCGTTTGCCTCTCACATTATTTATCTACTATATGCACAAGTCAGTGGGTGGGACTAAGTAAGCAGTGTTGTAAAAGCAGCTGTTGATTTCCATCTACAAAGCTTAGTTACATGATTACCTCATAAAGTGGCACATTACTCAACCTGCATGTCGTTTTGGCAGATTGGCTTCAATATACTGTAGCATGTTTTTGGGCTAACAAAAAAAGTTTTGAGTTCTGAAACTTACTGGAGGCTTTTAGAATAAAATGACCTCTTTTATGTCAGAAGATCAAGGGAATTTAGATTTCTCAGATCATGACCCCTTTTATACTCTAACCATTGCATAATTCAAGCTGAACTGACAGTGACATTTTCATTTATTGACAGCATCACGCCAGCAGCATAAACTCCTCAAGTTTGAGTAAAACAACACAATTTAAGTTTTTCAGAATTACTTGAAGATTATTTTGTTTATTATAATATGAATTTCTGTACAGCACTGCATAACCACTGAAATCTCAAAAAAATATATTATTTTTGTCATAAAATCTTTGCTTGACAGTTTTTTTTTGACAGAATTTTATTTACTCATCTGTTTCGTTTATAAGTTTCGTTTATAAGTATTAAGTTATATTATGCATAATTAAGGGCGTGGCCACTTGACTCGCCGTTAATCACCTCAGCTGATTCCGGCTGATTAACCGCTGAGCTTGGCATATACATTGTATTTTTGTTTTTTTTATAAGGCTTTACACAGTCAGTTGCTTTTTGGAATTAGCTTTAAATGTATTTTATTTAAGATCGTTTATTATTTATATTTTTCTTTAGAACTTGAATGCACTCCAGAATCTGACAGATTTATTAGCTGTAGGCTATAAAACAGTCATCTGAAACGTTGTCATACAGTGTTATGCCTGGATTTCATAGCCTTGCATTTACTAACACTATATTTTAAGTGTTTATAACTAATTCACTTTTTCCTCCTGTAGAAAAACGTCATAAAAACAATGCTTAATGGCTCAATGTATTACAACAGTGTTTTTAAAAGTCTAAACACTTAATTGATATAGTAAACAACCAAGCACATGTGGTCAGAGCACAAACGAGTCACAGGTAATAAAGTATTAAGCATTTCTCCCGAAGAAAAGCCCATTTAAGCAAAATGCTAGCAGGCGTCTGTAGCTTCGCTCACGCTCCGCCTCTTAGCCCTTGATTGGTATTCCCCAGGCAGTGCAATGATGCGCAAACAAAATGGTGAAGGTTGGCCACACCTACTTGTAGCTTCTTTTGCATTCTTCAGAAACCTATGGGTGACGTCATGGATACTACGTACATATCTTTTACAGTCTATGATCCTGACACATCCTTTACAGTGGATGGCACGATTAAAGGGATATTCATTCATTAATTTTCTTTTCAGCTTAGTCCCTTTATTAATCAAGGTTTGCCTCAGCAGAATGAACCACTCATTCATATATCACATATCCTGCATGTGTTTAATGCAGCGGATGCCCTTCCAGCAACAACCCAGCACTCGAAAACACCCATAGACTCACATTCACACACCCACACATACACTATGGCCAATTTAGTTTATTTAATTTACCTATAGCACATGTCTTTGGACTGTGTGGGAAACCGGAGCATCCAGAGGACACCCACACTATCTCGGGGAGAACATGCAAACTCCACACAGAAATGCCAAATGACCCAGCCAGGGCTCGAACCAGCAACCTTCTTGCTGTGATGTGACAAATCTACCCACGGCACCACTGTGTCGCCAATTAAAGGGATAGTTTACCCAAAAAAAAATGTTCATCTTTTACTCACCCTTGACTTGTTCTAAACAAGTTTGATTTTATGTTTTTTTCTATTAAACACAAAAGAAGATATATTGAGGAATGTCAGAAACCTGTAACTATTGACTTCATAGTGTTGGTTTTTCTGACTATTTATGTCAATGGTTACAGGTTTGCAACATTTTTCAAAATATTGCCTTTTGTGTTCAATAGAACAAAGAAACTCAATCTGGTTTGGAAAAAGTTAACGTTTAGAAAATGATTATGCCGTTTTCATTTTTGGGTGAACTATCCCTTTAAAGAAGATGAGAAAGATAAAAGTGGGTGTTTAATTTGCCCTGCATGTTGATTTGAATATCATTACTGAGATCTGGAGTGCTGAACAAAACAAGTGAAATTCTGTAATTTATCATGTAAATGATCTTTTCTTTGTTCAACAATGGTAGATTTGAAACACAATGGCTAATTTCAATGGATCACCATCAGTCATGACTTACAGAAATGAACAAAAACTAAAGAGCAAGCATAAAATGAAGTAAAACAAGGAAAGAGAGGTAAAACGCTGTGGTGTGTGACTAAACGCATACATCGTCTGTTCAAATAGAGGCCTAAGACTGCAGGACTGGAGAAGACAGTGATTGGAAATGATACTAAAATGAGATGGAAGGATGTAATGCCTCACTTATCCTTGATTCAAACCTGAGAATGAGGTCTCAGAAGGTAAAAATCTGAGCATCTCATCTTCCCAAAAAGAGAAGGTAATGAAAGAATGATGGAAACATTTTACTAAAATGGGTGAAAAGTAATACGCTGGAGGATTTCCCATCCTGGCATGTGTACAAACGACAAAAAGTTCATATCTGGAGAAAATGAGATTCTGAATCACAGTGAAGATAGAAAGTGTCATTTCATCATACAGGGTCCGTGACAGAGTGGAAATCTCTCTCCTCACACACACACTCACACAAACACACACATACTGACGATGAAGCACAATATCATACAGAAGGACTGCCATCATTCAAATGCACATCCTCTCATGTTTTGCTGACAGGTTTATACCTTACATAAAAGTTCTCTAGATGATTACACGTCACGACTACAATACAGCTTCCAATAAATGCTTCCTTAACTACCCATAATAGTGACTAACAGCTTTTAAACAGATCTCCATCAATAAAATACATAACTTTACCTGAAGATACACGTTATCCATATTGCAAAATCACACAGTCGGAAACACACAGCTGAGGCGTGGGAGACAAAAATGCCTTCTTCCACGAAGGACATAATCCCACCTTCATCAATTTACCTTTGCACCCACAAATATGTAGCTTTCAGGAACTACTATAACACCGAAATGTAAGGGGGGAAAATACTGGATAACTAAACATCAGACTGTTGCATGACAAGAGCGAGCACAATCAAACCACGTCAATGTCCAACCTCACAAGCTCCAGCAACCCCCAAAGGACAGCGGGGGAAAAAAAGTGAATTATCATCCTCCACTTTGAGGATGCACAATCACAGATGAATTGTAATTGAACCAAGCTCACTCACTCAGCTGCGGTATACTGTAAGTAACCGTCAGCCAGCCGTATTTCAACGAAGCACATTGCCATGCACAAACAGACCTTCCTGCGTCCAGCACTTGATGTAAAAACCGGGGCTGGACGGAGGGCACACTCACCCTGAGAGGACCATTAGCGGAGGAGAGGAAGACAGTGAAGGCGTCAGTCTCCCGCGGCACTGGGGCATATCCGCTGGTTTAGGAGCCATGCGAGGCGGCCGGCAGCAGACGAGTTGCTCCACATTTGCTAAAGTGCAGCAGTGAGAGGGTTTGCCCGACGCCGGAGCTGCAGCGAGCGGACACGCTCACGCGCACACACGCGCGCACTCACACACATGCAGAGAGAGTATGAGAGCGAAGATGCGCGCTTCGTTTAGTGCGTCAAATTGAAATCTCACCACAAGGAGGCTTAAGAGATGTGCCCCTCTTGATTTCTCACACCACTAAGAGAGAGGAACATGTGTGCGCGCATTACACACACAGAGAGAGGGAGAGACTTTTAAGTGCAGACAGTTGGCGCGCGCTCGCGGACGCAAACGATGTTCCTCACCCCTGCTGCAGACCGTGTGCGTTTGATGAGAAAAAAGAGAGAGGGATAAAGGAGGGGGGAGAGTTTGGAAAAGCAAAAGGTTGAGAGAGGATGAGAAATGAGCTTAGAGGAAGTCCTGTTTTACTTTAGTTGGTCACCATCGGTATCATTACTAATACTGTAACTTACTAACCCGCAAGTCTTACGTAATCACATGGTGGGTTGGTGTTAGCGATGTTAAAAAGCCGAGAAGTAATAATACTGACGCGTTTTAATTGGCTGGCCTTCGGATTATCACACTGATTACACCTCGTTACAAGATGACACGATTTAAATGAGAAAGAGATGGAGAGATTGGAAGATTACAATGTGGGTGAAAAAAATATCAAATGTAGGGAAGCGTAATTGGATTGTTAATTAACGCGAGTCATCTCTGCGTTTTATAATTAGCAGAATTCCTCCGGGCATAAATCAACCTTGTTGATGCTGCTTCAAACACGCGGGCGACCGTCCTGATCATCATGCTGAAATATGACTCTTATATCACGTAAATCATCTTGAAAGACAACAAACAAAATGTTTACTTGATGGATTTGGTGTTTTGATTAGGCTGAACAACTAAACTATTCAGGTAGAAAAGAAACGCATCTTGAAGCTATTCTGAAAGAACGAATATACTCTTACAGCATTATGTCAAACCAAAAAAACATAGCATATTATTTGGATAAAGGCTTTGTTAGTTCAGGACACTGAAGAAGTGATTTGTTTTTCAGCCCCACACACTCTTCCCAGCATGCTCTATGGTATGAATAATTAATATGGTTGTATTGTTTGACCAAGGGCTTACACTGCTGTTTGTGATTTTGTTGTCATGTTTAGTGCAATGTTATGTCAATGTGTTTGTTGTTCTACTCAAAATTATTATGTTGATTATTTCAGCAAAATATTGTTTTTGTTTGGTTAGCAACGTGATGTCAATAGTTTAAGAAAACAAGCGCTTTACTTTCCATGGCATATGTGCATTTTTAATGTGTATTGATGCAGATCATATTTAATTAAGTCTGTGTAAATAAAAGCACATTTTGCACTGAAGCTGATACGGCATTTTAAATAATATTTAAATGTAGTGTAAATAATAGAGATTACAATTGTTTGAGCTAAGCAGTTGTTACAAATATTGCATAGGCCTATGCCAGATTTTAGGTTTTAAACTGGCTAATTGGATAATTGGCATCAGTACTTACAATAATTAAAAAAAATAAAAAAACATGGAAATTGCAGCCTTCGTTTTTTTTTTTTTTTCATTTTCAGAAATGAATTTATTTCATTCCTTCAATCTTCATTTTTCTCTCACTGTCACTAAGATGTACATGAAATATAAGCTGGAGGAGTAAACACTTCATAAACCTGCTTTAGAACAATTCCTTGGCGCATTAATTTAGTGTCAGAACCCCTTTACTGTACCTGCACTGGAATACAGCACAGCTGGGAATAATAAATGAACCCACAGTCAGGGAATTGACCTTCATGGCCAATAGTGTAGAAGACAATCTCTGTTCAAAATCCATTTTAATTCCACAATGCGAACTCGCTTTTGCCTTCAGATCTGCTTTAATTCTTCATTGTGTAGATTAAACAAGATGCATGAAATATTCCCAAAGATTGTGGTCCTTAAATAGCATCATGCTCTCTTTCCTTTGGTCCCTACTGACATGGACGCATCTGGCCATGTTCATCTGACCTCTGCCATCAGCAAGGCATTTTCGCCTACAGAACTGCCACCTACTGGATATTTTTGCATCACTATTCTGATAGACCCTGTTAGTTACACAGCAAACAAATCAGTGTACATTTAACTCAATTTGAGTTTAACTTATCACTCCTTGGGTGTACATATGACTCCATTTTAGAGTTAAAGTAACACTTTCTAAAGTGTGAAATTTGTACATTACTCTTAGAGCTTATTTTAACACAGTAAGAGTTTATTCTTACATCAAACTGGAGTGTGTGTTACCCTTTAGTGTTAATATATTACCTTTTCCTATATTATCAATTGGTGTGTGACAGATAACAGTGATCAAATTTGTTGAAAATAGTTTTAATTTATTAAATGTTCATTAATCTTTTCAATACATTCAACTCTTTGCGTTTTAAAATGCAACAAGACATATTTCAAGTTTAAATAAAACATACTGGTTTGATCACTGTTTGTCTGAAAGAACTGGTTCACTAGTGGGAAATGCACTGCATATTGGGTTTAACACTGAAAAAAACTCTTAAATATACGCTCCTTTAAACTCGTGGATTAAAATTTACTCTGGTTTTAACACTGAACAACACCAAAAAAAATCTCACTGTATATTTAACACTGGCATTTTTGCTGTTTAGTTAGTTAGTTAGTTAGTTAGTTAGTTAGTTAGTTAGTTAGTTAGTTAGTTAGTTAGTTAGTTAGTTAGTTAGTTAGTTAGTTAGTTAGTTAGTTATTTAGTTAGTAACTTTTTTGTCCCCCTAGGAAAATTTCATTTGCAGCATACACTTAAAGAGACTTCTGATCTTTCACATTTAGCATATATATATAAATAAATCATTTTAAATCATGGTACCCCTACTCTAGATAAATATCCAGTCTACTAGCCATCAACTGCTACTGAGGGAGGAGGCATTTAAAAACTTAATTGCTTGGGGTGTAAATGATCATTTTTTCCTGTTTCTTACACACCTGGGAACACAATATCAACGACCTGATGGGAAGGTATTTAATAAAGCATGTCTCTCATCATTGAGAATCATGATAGCTTTGTTTAGTACTCTTTCTTTGTATATACTTTTACACATTTTGTTGACTATAAGTTCTATTGCAACTACATAATAGACAATTCTCATTACAAAATTGGCAGAGGTCTTTAATATCTGCTGACACTGCTCCACTAACAGGCTCCACTAACCCTAACCTTACAGTGAATCTAATGAGAACCCAGCAAGCATTAATTGTTTTTAAAATATGTCTAATAAACGTCTAAACATAGTCTTCTTGGCTAAAACAAGGCTAAATTTGGGCTGTCAGTGAAAATCTAACAGACGTCTAAGAACAGGTCAAAACTAGACTAGTCATCAAATAAACAGAAATGAATGATATATACAAATATAAAGTCTGTCTAAACTGTTTATTTGATGACTAATCTAGTTTTGGGCTATTCTTAGACACCTATTAGATTTTCACTGACAGCCCAGGTTTAGTCTTGTTTTAGCCAAGCTGTCTACATTTAGATGTCTATTAGACATTTATTTAACACAAAAATGTTTGCTGTGAATTAGCTGGCATAGTTGCAATGTAACAAAGTCAACAAAATGTGTAAAAGGGACAATCAAAACAGAATATAACCATTATTTTTTTTCTTTTTCAGACCATTCTATGTAATCCCTACAAGGTTCTGCATAAAAATCCCAGTAGATCAGCAATTTCTAAAAAACTCATTACTGCCGGTCTGGCACCAACAACCATTACCGCATTTAAAGTCACCTAAATCAAATTGGTTTCTCATTCTTCTTCAGCAGACTGTCTTGACCATCTTTTCTTAACACCAAGAATGCAGAGGGATGGACTCACTTTCTTGTAGACTGGTCTTGCCAAATTACAGAAGACCACAAAAACATAGAAGGTATCCTGTGAACAAATAATCTGCAAACTTCATGATGGTCAAATAACCTTCACACATTTTAAATAATTATTTTTTAAAAAAACATTACTTACTCCCAGGGCCGTTTTTATCGAAGTTTGTAATTAAGCCAGACCATGTTTGTGTTTCGTAACATTGAATTTTTACATGGTGGGTTGTTTGTCCAATGCTTAACCTTCAACCTGGAGGACCAGGACATACACATACACTACAGACAATTTAGCTTACCCAATTCACCTAAAGTGCATGTCTTTGCACCCGGAAGAAACCCACGCGAACACGGGGAGAACATGAATTCCACACAATATATACCACGTTCAAGAGTCTTACAAAGACACTTATACATATAAACAGATTCTAATAATTTCCAATAATTTCAGAAAATAGAAATGTGTTTATGCCTTTATTAAAACATTCATGTTAATGTTTACTGTACAGTCTCATTAAGAGAAACTCCTGACAGGCTATTTTAGGCTAACAAGTTTGGCTAGATCTCTGAACTGTAAATAATAGTGAATATAAATTGCTGCACTACCCTCCTCCTTTATTTAGCTGCATAGACTTCTGGGACTTTGAGTAAATGTACATTCAAATCTGCATTCAATGCATCCGTGATATCAAGAACACATCCGAGTTCTTTCATATATTCTCAGATCTTATGTTTTTGAGTATTGGAATTGAACTTTGGTTCACAAGATCACTTATTGAGAAACAGCTCATGTCTACATGCGCAAATGCATTGATTTGCAGCAATGTGATTGGCTGATTAGATCATTTCATTAATGAGTTGCATATAGTAAGTGTACCTAATGAAGTGGCCAGTGAGTACATTACTGCATTCCATTTGCAAGGGTTCTTTCAGAGTGATTAGGGCATAGAGGTGAGCCTTTCTGAATAGTAATGCAGTGTGCAACTCTAATCAACTTCCCTGAGCAAAGGAGGGGCCGAAGTGTCCATCAGTTGTACCCTTAAAAATCCTTCATTTCGAAGGGCCCTTCAAGTGGCTAGTTTTGAGCGCTTTAGTTTTGGAACGACACTTCAATATGTAATAGAAGCCATGATTGTTTTCACACCTCTTTTTTTCGGTGCTCTTTGGAGGGTGATATATTCTGTTTGGTATGCAATGCATATCACAGTTCCAGCAAAAATAATAGTGAAGCTTTGATAAGTCTAACAGGCTTCTTTCAGAAACTGAAAAATTTAGTGACTCAAACGTTTGAATGGTGTTTTTATGCCAGCAAACGGAATGAGTAAAATTAAATAATATACATCTGAGTGCCTTGTTAGGTTCCACTGAAATTAAACTGCCTTCATTTTAAAATTCACTTTTAAATGTGCATCTAACTAATAATCTGCTACTCCAACCAGAGCATTTGGCATTTCATTTGCACCGGTAGTTTTTATTTAACCTGTTCAGATATTCCTGCTTGATTGCTTTACACGTTCAGCTTACTCTGCAGCAGCTAAAAGTGTTCCTACATCAGTAAATGTGCTCATATCATATTCATGAACTTCAGGAAATATTCTGCATGCATATTCTGCAATTAAAACAGGCTGGGAAAAAAAGGCTGTTCTCATTAGAGGCTGAGAGAAGAGAGTTCACACAAAGTGTCTCTCTTAGCCAAAAAATGTAAGTCTCTGCAGGTGTCTGTGAAATGAAACTTCTCTCCCTTGTGCCTCAGGCCATCGGCTGTCATTAGCCAGAAAGTAAAATAAAACTCTACCCTCCACCAATTACCGAAGGAGAAAAATCTTGATAATTCTGCAGGACTGTCGAACCTCATCTGCCAGCATAGCTTAAACAGGTTTGAAGACACACAAAAAGATTTGTAAAACATTTTTAAGGAGACGGAATTCACAAGATGTTAACAATAGGAAATGTTGCGAGTTGACATTTCACAGAATGCCTTGAGTGTTAATATTGTGCAAATTATACAGTGACTTTCAGTGAGGTCAGATGTTTTAAATGGAATTTCTACCATTTTCAGGACTTGCTCTGTTGAGGTTTGTCTTGTGCAATTCAAATTGTCTTTTGGCGCCGCCAGCACAGACACAGCTACATTTCAGTTCTTTTTAAGTGACAATGAAATCCGAATAGGCCCACTGGCATACGGGACGCCCCCAGTGGTGCAGGGCGGCACAGATCCTCACAGCCTTATGAGCCAGATATATTATGGTTCAATTTGCCTGTCAAGGCCAATTCTTCTCTGCATAAAAGCCTAAATCGAATTCAAAGGTGTCAACAACAGGCAGTAGAGAAACAGAAGGAAATCATTTTCTCTTCTGGTTGTTTTAACGCTGATATGAACATGCCCTGAGGTGTGAGTTTGGATATGAAGGAAAGAAACAGTAAGCGAGACAGCAAAGATGTTTGCTGAGATTCACTGCTGAGTTCTAGCCTATATTACCGAGCAGGGCTAATCAGAGGAGTGAATGGAGAGAGGAGAAAATCCTGTCTGCGTTGAGCACATCCTCCTGCTTTCTCCTCCCGCTGCTGCTCAGAGTGATTTTCACTGCGTGATCTCCATTGACTCAGCTCACACTGAAGGCTGCTGGGCTTCCTCTTATTGTTACAGGAACAGATCACCTTCTGCTCGCTAATTTCATAATGTTCGTGCATATTCCCTCAAGACTGCGGGAGGCCACTGTGTGTGTATTCTGTCTGCACATGATAATAATAATAAAAAATGCTCCGACTTTTTCCTAACCATTCTTTAGGTCACTTAATAGTTTTATGGTTCGAAAGGTTATAAAAGTCAATGAGCAATGTAATTAAAATTGCATGATGAAATTTTAATCCACAGAGGGGTTCACAATCCAGTTCCTTAAGTGAAAACACTTATTTTTGCATTCTTTTTCAAATTGTAATACATTTCAAAAATACAATTCAAAAAATGATGTAAAAAACGTATAAAATTTCTATTTTATTTTTCTATATAATTCAGAGTATTAAAAACTGACTGTGAGCAAAATGGATGATTTAGGATCTTAAAGATGATTCTCATATGTAGAATGAAGTCCCATGCATAACTCGGGTGTGATGTTGTCACAGACTTCAACAGAGTGTACAAATCTCGATGGCTCTGTGGGTTTTGTCTATCCAAACTTCTATTGGACTAAGTTCAGGTGATTGGCTTGGCCATTGTACAGCTGAATTTTCTTTCTCTGAAAGCATTTAAGAGTCTCATTGGCTGTGTTTTGGATCATTGTCTTGCTGAAATGTCCAACCTGGTTTTATTGTCATTTTCCTGCTAATGCAGATGTTGGACTAAAGCAGCTAATATTAATTTACAATGAGAAAGGGCAGAGTGTTGCTGAATAACTGCTAAGAGATTTCAGCTGCTGTCTGGGCTTTCACTGCCTTTTTACACCTCCCTTTATTCGTGTGTTCAAAACTTTTTTTCTGTGCCATTTCATTGTATTACACATAACATATTTTGTAAACTAATTAGATTTGTTGTCTTTGCATATATGTATTTCTTTAGTTGTTAGAAATTGTTTTTGTTATAATATATATATATATATATAGCAAGTATGCTATAGCACTAAAACAAATGCAGATAAATAAATACAGTGCCTAGTTATAGTTCATCTAATCTTTATTTATTCATTAACACAAATAATAAACCACAAACTGAACTGCATATACTGTATAAAACTATAAGTCCTGATAGTTCAGAAAAGAGTGCAGAAAGTTTGCAAGTTGTTACAGGAACTAACTCATAAAAGTCATTTTGGACATTTATTCAAATTACTCATTTTAGAATTCATGTTGATTTCTTGACTGTAATTAATTTCTATCTCCATGTAAACTGTAAACTAGATTTTATCGTATTAGCCTTACATATACAATTT
Organism: Danio tinwini; assembly: GCA_903798205.1. NCBI lineage: Eukaryota > Metazoa > Chordata > Actinopteri > Cypriniformes > Danionidae > Danio > Danio tinwini. The sequence goes on from CAIGQZ010034880.1 coordinate 8,185,891, forward strand.
ATTCAGATCATTTGTTTTTCATTATCGTATTAAGGGGGACAACAGAAACCCAGGTAGCAAAGAATTCTGGTCCAGATTTGGCATAAATCGGGCACAGCAGGCATTCATTCGGCACTGGCATACAGCATGTGGGCCAAACATGGCCCTGGTTTGGCAGAGGTGGCACCGTCTTTAATGTAGCACACAATATTTGGGCCAGATGTAAAATATAGTATTTGGCCCAGATGGTAATAATTGATAAGTGGGCCATGTAAGTTTGACCTATATTGACCCACTTTTAAAATACATTTTTGTTATTTTTATATAAATGAAAAAAAAATTCTACCAATCAGGTCGCTTTGAGAAAAGGCATGCCCATAGCACATCTAAAGTGCAATAATTCATGGGTTTATCAATTTCATTGCAGTCATGACACACCAACAAATCTGGCCCAGTTCAGGCTTATTTATTGGTTATTAACTTGACTGAGACTTGGCCCAGATATGTTCCATGTTTGGCCCTTGTCGGAAAACCAGACTTGGTCCAGTCATGAACCATAATTCACTGTGGCATGTGGGCCAAGCAAAAGCTGATTGTGTGGGCCAGAGCTGGGCCAAAGATATTTTGCTATGTGGGAAGGCATACATCATAAAACAACAAGGTGATAACATTTTCTATTTGGGGGAACTATCCCTTTAACTTTAAAAATCCCAGATTTTAATATGGACTACAGAAGCTCTCTTTATTCATGCAAATACAATAGTGCTAAACCTACAGATAATGGAAATGAGAGATTTCTCCAGAGTGCCAGCACGAATCGACCTTGGCTGAAAGGATGTTTACACAAATCATTTAGCAGTTCTCCATTTTAAGGCACACTGAACATGTCGCCAATATATTTAAATGTGTACTTTCAGACAAAGGTTGGTATAAAGAGCAGGGTGAGAAGTACTGTGTTCATCTCATGTGTGTCGTATAGAGAAATGTGGGCAGATGTTACGGCTGCCGAGGGACCGAGAATGCTGGATGTTCTTCAGGCTTTGTGAAGCATGGTGCACAGGAGATTGACTGTGATTAACAGCATCACTGGTGGTTGTTCAAACCTTTTCTCAGGCTTTATGGTGTCAGCACAGCTCTCTTGGCAGCATGTGTGCGGGTGTCTGTATGTGCGTGTGTAGAAAAAAACAAAGCAGGTGCCTTGCTCAGATTCGGACTATTTACATCTACTGAAGCGTTGCTGCCCCCTACCTACAGTAATAACCCTTTACTTAGTGTCTAAACACACATACACGTACAGATTTTTCACAATGATAAAAGAGATCACATGCCTAGTTAGACACAGATGGCGACTGCACAATTGACCACACTTTAATCGTTAACCTCCTCTTGTTACCAACAAAATGCTGCATTATTCCTTGAGGGCATTTAAGAAAGAATCTATAAGGGGGCAGGATCCACTGTCTTCAAATGACTGGCTTGTTTGCATTTACTAAATCAACCTAAGTGTTCCTGAGACCAAAAAAATGGTTTGCCTATCTAAGTGTAGGTTTGACAGTGTAATGTTTCTAGACTTGTTAATTAAATTCGCCGACATGCACCATATAATTGCAGGTCTTCTTAAGGTGTTCTCCAATCTTACATTTCATTGTTAACAAGGCATTACTGGATCCTCGTGGTCATCTCTCTGTATGGCTAACATGTTCTCGCACAGCTGTAATAAAGGTAATGGAAGTAGAGCCACTACAGTGAGATATTTACACTCAGGGGACTCGTTTACAGTTGGGTGAGGGTTTGCAGCTGAGCTGTAGGATATGAGCAATGTCATATCCTTGTTTTGTTTTTGTTTTTTTGTTTTTTCTAACCCAGATGTTAAAGGGACAGTTTTACTAAGTTTGTGCCAGTTCAAAAACTGCTTTGGTACTAAAATAAATGTCAGGATTTGTTTAAGGCATGCATTTACAATTAGCTATATGACAAAGTGTGCACTTGCAAAATAGTTGACTTTACTAGACCTTGCCTTATGTTCAATGGTAATTAAACTACAACTGTTTAGTTTCACCTTGTGAAAAAAAATTAAGTGGTTTAGGGCAATGGGTTACCATGTAATTTTCTAGTAAAGTTTAATTTGGGTTAAGAGTGTGTACATAGAGTTTTTACATTTCAATTACATTTGTAGGAGTTTCCCTTTCAGATGGAGAGAATTCACATTAACTGAGCAATGTGATTAACTATGGTTTACAGCTATCAATTTACTGGTATTTGTACTATAGCTTAAAGCCCAAAAGGTAAGTCCTATCAACCTCATCTTATCATCATTGACTCCACTTCATTGACTTAATTTGCACTGGTTTATGCACTGCATTAGACATCATAAACTCTAAAAAATTATGAAAGAAAGAAACATATTAGGCTTAGTTCACACTGCGAGGCTTAGTGCTCAAATCTGGTTTTTTTTCTCAGATCTGATTTTTTTGCATAACTGTTTACATTGTTGTTATAAATGCCACTTTCAGATTTCCAGTGTGAACAGATCATGGTCTTAAACTGACCCGCATGCGCAAAAGTACTACGCACAGCACATATTGTCTATACTGTATGAAGTAAATAAAGCACATTGTCAGATTATATTTAATATGATTATTGCTGTTTTCACAGACAACGTAAATGGTTGTTTTACTAGTTCTAGTGTGCAGTTTAGTGTTTGAAACTTAAAGTTAGTGTTTGAAACTTTAAAGTTTTTTTTGTGTGATCGAAAACTCATAATTTGCCAATGTGAAAGCAGGGCTCACGCCTGGTTCATTTGTGTTGAAAATTATAATGTTTATATATTGAGCGCCAGTTGTCATTCAAACAATATTCAAGATAAACAACCTTTAATTGTTGGGGTAAAATATTTGCCCGATGTGTTACTCTATGCTGCTGAAGAGTAAAGGATGTTTGCAGCATGAACCAGTACAGAATAATGCTGTGTGCCGATCAAAAATAATGTAAAAGTCACATGAATTCCTACAGTACAGTTCACACTGCAGTCAGATTGCAAAACATCAGATATGTATCTGACTTAATTCCACATATGGCACAAATTGGAGTTGAAAAGATCAGATTACATGCGGTTTAAGGCTGTTCACACTGTCATGACAAAAACAGATCTGAGTCACATATGGGCAAAAAAATTTGGGCCACATTTGCCTGCAGTGTGAACGCAGCCTATAAATAAATAATAATTAAACAATAAATATTTTTCTTTCTTGTAAATCAGCTGCATTGACTGTCTTGTCATGTTTCACTACAAAGATTTGTTTAAAAGAATCATTTGTAAATTAAACTGGACTGTTTGACTAAAAAATAATTGATTTAAAAGAATTGTTGTTTGTGATTTAGACTACAGTGTTGACACTGCATGTTTTTGATTCAGTAAAAAAATCATCTGTGAATCATACTGCACTGATTGCAGTATGTCATGTTTCAAATTGTTTTTTAAATTGGACTGGAGCGGTAAAGCTTTGATTGACTAAAAATAATCGAATAAAAGAATACTTTGTGCATCACAGACTGCACTGTATGTTTTTGTGTGCAGCTACTGTGAGAAACGCTCAATAAAATGACATGCTTTCTTTCCATTATTTTATTTCATGCTGTAGATTTATCAGTGAAGACACAGAAACACCCAGTGAAAGACCGATCATGTAATTTTACGGTTAGCATGTGATTTTTAAGATTGCTCAATTGAAGATCGATATTTTTAGCCTGCAGACCTACTATTTTGTCATTTAGTTGAATTATTCACAGCAGCTCAAATTGCCTTGCTCAAGGCTACATTAATAATGATGGTGAGTTTTGAACCTACAATCTTTTTTTCTAGACCAGATCTTTAACCACCAAGCTTCACCATCCTGCTGTTAAACCAGGGTTGTCAATCACTCAGCTTTATCTGAAATTACAAATAATGGATTCAAGTAATTACGTGCAAAACCTGCTGAGAGAAGTGGGGTCGTCTTAAAATGTATCCGATCTACGTAGCATCGAGTCTCTGATTAGAGGGTACGTCTGGATTTAGCTGACTGACTTTTACCTAGAAAGTCATTAAACAGTAAAAACTCCATCTTTAATACAGTGAGAGTGACAAAAATGGCTAACTCTGACACTGCGAATCTGATTTTAAAAAGCAGGGACTGACCTTCCTCTATCAAAAGCAATTACAATCACATTTAATAATGCAGTTGAAACTTTCTTCAATGCATCTTAATGTCAAGCAAAATCATCACGATTAATGTCACTTTCAAAAGCACAGCTGTTTTTTTCTTTATAGCATTGCAGCATTCAGATAAACACTTTGATTCAAAAAGTCAGTATTTTTCCTGATAAATTAAACGCATTTTGTCATTGTATGTACTGTAAAAGTATCTGCACTGTAAAAAATATCTGTTAATTAACAGTTTCCCTATTTTGTGATTCACAAGTGTTTGTGAATTGCATAACAGGACCTTGATCTCTGCTTTGTCGAAATTTGATGTTGAAATTTTAAATCTATGCTTAACAAAGTAACTTTTATTGACATTTTAGTAGTTTGAAATAATTTGAGAAATCATCTACAGAGAAATAAGTCTGTAAAATAACAGAAAACATATGGGCAGTTTATTACCCAGGCAATATATCACTTTAAACTGTTAAAAGTCTTAACAAAAGTCACTTTTTCTAACTTTTCAAGGTTAAAAGTTGTTGAAAAATCAAGGTCCCAATTCAAAAGCAAATAAATGGGGAAAAATAAAAACATGAATAACAAAAAGTGGAAAACTGCTAATTTATGGACATTTTTTACAGTGTGATAAAGTTTAATTTTGCCCAGCAGACAGAAAATGTCATAAGACTTTTTGATGAATACATTTTAATGTCCAATAATGACATCAAATGACATTGGTATCTGGTTGATTTTAGGTTGGACGTTGGACACTGACGTCAGACTCACATTGAATTCTGACATCAACCTGATTTTTCAAACAAAATGCTACTCCCCTACAATGTTGGGGTAAAACGTCAATCTGACGTCATGTTTGCGTCCTGTGCCTGCTGGGTGTCATCTTAATTTAGAGTAATTTATTTCTCTCTTCTCTGTGTCTATATTTAAAAATTTATTTGAGATTCTAACACTAACAATCCAGTTTTGTATTTTCAGTAAAAAAAAACAAAAAAAAACAACGCAGGCTCATTCTGAAAAATGGCTGCATTTCATCTTTTAAACAAATGCTACGGGGCAGTTACCAGTTTGTCCAGTAGCTCGCCATGTATGTCAGTAGACTTGAGATGCAGAGCGGAGTTGACTGCGACAACGGGATTAACGACAAGTCTATCGGTACTTTTCAAAATATCAGTGGAGGGGTTTAGGGAAGGAGGAGTGTGGGAGATCGGTCGGTTGGTCAGTCAGTCAGTGAGTTAGTCAACAGCGGCCTCTGGTGGATTCACAGCAGGCACGAATGGCACTCATGAGAGAAATTTGAGATCTCAAAAAGCAAACACAGCGGCCTCTGGCGGATTCACAGAAACAAAAACTGCAAAAAAAATGTAGCTCCTGGGACGTATTTTGCACTCTCCAGAAATGTATATACGGCTACGTAATTGGAATAAGCCTGGGTTGAAAAAAAACTTGTTTTGACTTTACTAACACTCTAACACCATCCCACATTTTCAAATACAATTCCTTTTCTATTTTATTAATATGACAATCTTAATATGAATAGCATGTTTTATTATGTTTATTATGTTTATAGCGAGTTTTTTAGTTTTTTATTTTAACAATTTATAGTTTGTTTTAGTTATTAGCCCTCTTCTAGAAATGTATTTCTTTTCTTTTTTCAATATTTACCAGTTGATGTTTTACAAACAGCTTGTTTTATAAAAGCTTCATGCCAAATTATTAAATGTATATGTAAGATAAATTCTTTTAAATCCAGGATTGTTTTGAGCCATAATATAGCTTTGTAATCTAATACAGCCATATTAAATTGTTAATTTACTTTATTATAACTTTATATATTTATTATTTACTAAAATACATGGAGGAATTAATATCAACTGCATTAAAGGGATCATTCTCCAAAAAATGAAGACTGACTCACTATGTACTCACATTCGAGTGGTTCAAAACTTTTATAAGATTCTTTCTTCTGTTAAAGGCTAAAGAAGATATTTTGGAGAAAGCTGTAAACCTGCAACCATTTACTTCCATAGTAGGAAATACAGATACTATGGAAATCAATGATTATAGATTTTTAGCTTTCTTTAAAATATCTTCTTTTTTCATTCTTCTTTAATCAGAAGAATGCAAGTCAAACGAGATAAGCATACAAAATTTTCATTTTTGGTGAACTACCTCTTTAACAGTTGAGTTTTATCAATTTTATTGGCATCCTTTCACTTGAAAAAATCACACTGATATGAGAGTGATATGACACAATGCATAAATGCATTAAACACTGAGGCCCAATCCCAATTCTACCCCTTAGTCCTTCCGCTTACCCCTACCCCTCGTTTTGCGCGTTTACGTCAAGGGGTAGTGTTGTCCCAATTCTCTTTAGCTTGAAGGCATATGATTAAGGGAAAGGGGTATACACCCCTTCGAATGAAGATTTTTCAGGAGCACACTTGAAACCAAGGGGTAAAAATTTCCCAGAATACACCTGCCACAACGGCAGTATTGATGAATCCGGAAGTAAGGAGATCCACAAATTAGTATTTTTTGTCATTATTACGATTTTTTACGACAAACAAACATATGTTTGAATATATTCATAACCGCGTTCGTGTTTTACCGTCATGCTTTAAAAAAAAAACGGGGGAAAAAAAACGCTAAATTTCGCAATCTGTAATCCATAATCATAACTCCTGTACAGCAGTTCCACAACATTCTGACACTCGATGACACTCAAATACCCTGTGAGAAAAGTCTAGTGGCTGAGAATGAGCCTTTTACAGTGTCTGCTATAATGTTAATGTTGTTTTTGGTGTGTTTACATAGATGAATATGGCCCCTGTGTAAATACACAGTACAGTTATGATCTTATTGCCACATTAGATTGTTATGATAACATAATATATGCCTTCACTGATTTCCTGAAAATAAATACCAAAAAAATAACACAACTGGAATAAACTACAGCAATCGCCACCGTCTGATCTCATATGAAGCAAGAGATCGTGATGACGTATAATGACGTGTGCAGGTGCTGTAGTGCTGTCCCAATTCTTAGGGGTAAGTTTTGGAGCCCTTCCACTGAACCCTCGGCTGTAAGGGCCAAGGGTAAGGTGAAGGGGAAGGGGTAGGGGTACAAAAATAGAATTGGGATTGGGCCTTATACTCAGCAGTCTATGTGTGTTTGTTGCCTCATTAAAACATATTTGTGCCAAGTTCCACAATACACATGTTAAATTAACAAAATATACATAAATAGACCTTATGCCTCTTTAAGGTACCACTGAAAAAGTATATAATCTGCATTTTGTGCCAATCACATACCATGCAGTGGTGCGTTTCCCAAACAACAATGTAAATCGCAATTGAACTACTGTACCATAGTACAATGCATCGTTTGTGAAAAGAACAATGTAGTAATGAGTGTTTCCCAAAATCGTAGTTGCTTTGTCACAGATTCATTGTTCGAAACACGTTAGTTATAACGTAAAACATCCATAATGATGCTCGAAATGGGGTGCACTACGAAGGGAATGCAATTGTCAATATGAAGATCACTGAAACTGAACTGTAAAAATACTTTGAAAGCAAATTAGACAAATTAAAAAAGAGATGACTTTAATGTTATAATTTTTTTATATTTGCAAGTTTAAATGTTGGAATGTTCAGAACACATAGGGCATAGGGGGAATAACTGGGAATAGAACACAACCATGAACTATGCTTCTAACTACAGCTCTAGAGGTGTAGTTGCAAGCAAACACGTTTGCGATGCAGTTTGCAAATGTTCATTGAAATGATAGATTTGGAAAACGTCAAATCAACGAACTATGTTTGTAATGACGAAACTTGCGACTTTAATTGTCTAACGATGGTTGTCGGAAACGCACCCCAAGAAGACAGCATTCGGCGTCTATCCACTTTGCTTAAAAATGTATAGAAAGTAATGTAAAGATATGAAACAGCATGGTGGGCTTTAGTCTCTCTTCATCTCTTGCTTTTAAAATAAAAGTCTTACATGCATAGTAAGTATAATGTAAGCTTTGATAAACTTTATTATCACACAAGATTGTTAATATTCATGCCACAGGGTGCATTACCCTGTGGCATGAATATTATTGATCCCGTGTGCAATGTAACATTCTGTTTTGGTAGATTGGCTTGGTTTTCACCAGAATTTTACATTCATGTCAGAATCTGAATCAGAAAGACCTTTATTGCCAGGTATGTTCACACATATGAGGAATTTGTTTTCATGACAGAGCTTCTACAGTGCAACAGAATTACAGAGACAGGACTCAAAAACAGATAATAAATATATTTTAAAAATAGAAGTAAGCAGTGAATGCAAATATACAAATTGACGAGTGTATGTACAGCTATATTACTATATACAGCGTTATATGTGCAGCTGTTATATGCAAATTGTCATGTAAAGTGTATTGTTAAATAAGTGTATATGTGTATAAAAAGTGTATAGCAGGTAGTGATGTTGGTTCCACAATTATTATCATCAAGTGTTTATGAGATGGATTGCCTGAGGGAAGAAACTGTTTCTGTGTCGGGCTGTTCTGGTGCGCAGTGCCCTGTAGCATCGACCAGAAGGTAAAAGTTCAAAGAGGCAGTGTGCTGGGTGTGAGCGGTCCAAAGTGATTTTAGCAGCCCTTCTGCTTGCTCTGGATAAGTACAGTTATTGGAGAGTAGAGAGGGTTGTACCAATGATTCACTCAGCAGTGCAAACTATTCTACGTAGTCTTCGGAGGTCAGATTTGGAAGCTGAGCTAAACCAGACAGTTATTGAAGTGCAGATGACTGATTCAATGATGGAGGTGTAGAACTGTTTCAGCAGCTCCTTTGGAAGGTTGAACTTTCTCAGCTGACAGTGCAGCCCCTGTTGAGCTTTCTGACAATGGAGTCAATGTGAGTGTCCCACTTTAGGTCCTGAAAGATGGTGGTGCCCAGGAACCTGAATGACTCCACTCCTTCCACAATGCTCTCCGTGATGCTCAGTGGGGGGAGAGCGGGGTGCGGGGGTGGGGGTGGGGGGGGTTCTCCTGAAGTCCACTATCATCTCCACTGTTTTGAGTGTGTTGAGTTCCAGGTTGTTGTGACTGAACCAGACAGGTGCCTCTTTAACCTCCTGTCTGCAAGCAGACTCATCACCGTCCAGAATGAGGCCGATAAGTGTGGTGCCGTCTGCAAATTTCAGAAGCTTGACAGAGGAGTCTTTTGAAGTGCAGTCATTCGTGTACAGGGAGAAGAGCAGTGGGAAGAGGACACACCCCTGGGGAGCGCCAGTGCTGATTGTGCGGGTACTGGATGAGAATTTGCTGCCTGTCCGTTAGGAAGCTGTTGATCCACTGACAGACAGAGGTGGGCACGGAGAGCTGAGTTAGTTTGGGCAGGAGAAGTTTTGGGATGATAGTGTTAAAAGCTGAGCTGAATTCAACAAACAAGATCCTCACATAGGTCCCTGGTCTGTCCAGGTGTTGCAGAACCTAATGCGGTCCCATATTGACTGCATCATCCACAGACCTGTTTGCTCTGTAGGCAAACTGAAGAGAGTCCAGTGAGGGTTCAGTGATTTCCTTCAGGTGGGCCAGCACCAGTTTTTGAAAAGACTTCATGATCTGCCACTGGTCTGTAGTCATTTAGTCCTGCAAGTTTGGGTTTTTTTGGGATGTGAATGACGATGGAGCGTTTGAGGCAGGAGGGCACTTCACACAGCTCCAGTGATCTGTTGAAGATCAGGGTGAAGATGGGGGCCAGTTGGTCAGCACAGGACTTTAAACAGGCTGGTGTTATAAGATCTGGGCCTGGAGCTTTTTTACTCTTCTGTTTCCGGAAGACCACTCCAGTCAGTGAGGTCAAAACAGGCTTGTAGATCCCGCTCTGTTTCGTTAGTCCATCTTTTCACAGATCTTAATACAGGTTTGGCTGTTTTCAGTTTCTGCTGGTCGGTATGAGATGAATCAAACAATGGTCAGAGTGCCCCAAAGCTGCTCACTGGACAGAGCAGTATGCATCCTTTATTGTGGTATAGCAGTGATCCAATATGTTACTGTCGCTTGTGAGACATGTAACATGCTGTCTATATTTTGGCAGTTCACAGTTCACAATGTATTGGAATGAGCTCATATTATACATCTATGCAAAGTATCTTCAGATTTTCACAATATGGCACCTTTAAGTTATGAGTAATTAGACTTTCTACAGTGCTAAAGCTACTAGCGAACACTGCCAGTAACTTGTTTTGTCAGAGCATCTATGGAACAGAAGTGACGGGAACAGTGTCAACCTAACCATAAACTATGTATCAACTATACATCTGTTTAACGTTGCTCCCTCTGTTCTGGGTTGTAACTCTTTGCTTGGAGCAGATACAAACACAAAGCACTGAGGCGTGTTGGCAAGACATGACAGCTTTGCCATCTAACAGATCTCACCACATGAGGAGGCTTTGCTGTAAAAGCAGGCGTCCTGGAGAGAGTTTCAATGCTGTCAAATGTCCCTTTGTCACCACACAGCAAAATCAGAGATAAATGTAAATGCTTGTGCTGTTTGTAATGCAGTGATGGAGTATTTGTCCTCTTTGACAGTGCATGATAATAAATGTAAAGGTTTGTTCCCAGTGGGTACTTGGGTGTTTTTATTATTGCCCATGCAGTTGTCGATGGTTTTTTTATTATTATTGGTGGAGTAGATTAAGTCATTTTTGGTGAATTATGAATAACTTATGGCCCTTTTCACTCTCATTCTTTTCCTAATTGGTTGATAGAAGAGTTTATATTTCTTTTCTGTTAGAATAGTCAGAATACAGCCCGAGGCACAGAGTCCTACTTAACATTTGTTGGGGGAAAAGAATTCATGAGACAGTGAAACACAGAACAAGGCATTCATTAGATTCTTAACGTGGATCTGTTGTTTCGTAATGCCATAACAAAAAACAATTAGGAAGACACATGAAATATGCAAAATGACAGCATTTGACCGCAAGTGTTCACATTTGTGTTCATGCAAAGTGTGGTTCTGTCACAAACATTTTCTATAATATTAAAGGAATTAATAGTTGGATTTTGTTTATAACCGTTAAAATAGTTTAACAGCATCTTATTTATTGAATGTGTAAATGCATTTATCACAACTGAATGGATACAATAAGACATTTCATTTTGCTCCTTGTGGCTGCTCAAGAATACACAAGGACCTATTTACATAGTCGTTGAGCTTTGATGATAATTAAATTCATCCACATAACAAATGCAAATGACTTTATTTTGCATTACTCACATCTTGACTTCATGTGTAAATAAACTTGACATCGTTTTTCTACAGGGACAGAACTTTTACATTTAATAATAAACAAGAGGTTTGCTTTGAAACTACTTTGCAGTAACTTTGTTTGCTGTGATGATTTTCCTGCAAAACATTTCATTGTTTCAGTTTAGACTAGTCAGATTCATAAACATTTTTACAGCTGGCCAGACAGAAAACCTGTATTTTAATATTTCAGATTTTTCTTCAGCCATTGATATTAGTCTTCAAGTTTCATCATTTAAAAATATATGACACCTTATATATCAATTGTAAAGGTAAGTGCTTTCTAGAGTAAGAAGTAATGACAGAGTTGTGTAGTGTGTGTTGTATTATGATTGATGGACAGTGGACTTTTTAAACGATCCCTTACCCACTAATCATCCTAATTCATTCATTCATAATTTATTTTTCGGCTTAGTCGCTTTATTAATCCGGGGTTGCCACAGCGGAATGAACCGCCAACTTATCCGGCATTTTTTTTATGCAGCGGAAGCCCTTCCAGCCGCAACCCATCTCTGGGAAACATCCACACACACTCATTCACAGTCATACACTACAGACAATTCAGCCTACCCAATATACCTGTATTGCATGTCTTTGGATTGTGGGGGAAACTGGAGCACCTGGAGGAAACCCACGTGAACGCAGGGAGAAAATGCAAACTCCACACACAAATGCCAACTTACCCAGCCGAGTCTTGCCTGACCTTGCCTTTCCTTGCCTGACCCTTGCCTTTTCAGTTTGTTTACATTGCTTGCTGCCGGAACAGACCATTCACCTGTTTAGGACTACGCTCTGGAATATCCTGCATGTACCCATTTGCTCCTGCTCTGACCATAGTTTGTGGGACAACTCTCTTGAATAAACCTGCATTTGGATCCTCAATTCCATTGTCAGCGTGCATCGCATTATAGAAATATAATACAAAAACATTATTTATTGAGCTTTAATAATATAAAATATTTGGCTGATGCTTGTATGATTTTAAAAATTTTAAATGGATATGCTTCACCTCCATCATGTGAGTTTGTGACAGAATAATAATAATGGCAGAGCAACACAATCTATTACTAAAGGAGAGTGTGCTGTGCCATTTAGACATACAACTTTTGCACGGTCACTCTTAGAGCCAGTACCTTTCTGGAACACACTTCCTGTTGATTTAAGGGGTATTACATATCATTCACCTTTTAAATGCAAGGTAAAGAAATGGCTAAAAACAAATTAAGTTTGTAATCATGTGTAATTCTTGTTTTTATGAAATTCTTATTACATGTGGTGTCTTTTTGATGTATGTAACTTTACTGTTATTGTATGTGTAATGTGTTTTTTGATAGGTTGCATTTTTTAAATCTGGCAGAGGGAACAGATGAAAATTAGTTCTGAGTGGGTAACTCTGGCTTATTTGCAGTTTTACTGTTGATTAATAAGCAATGTCTCTTTAAAAAATTATAGAAATAACATTTTGATTGAAGCCTTGATTGTTGCTTTGCTCTACCAATCGAGCTACAGTAATTTTTATGCTAAAAAAGGGTACAATGCATTGTGTCTTTCTTCAAGTAAACGCTTCTATGGATTGTATTACAGGAAGTTGACTAACGACCTGTACAAGATAGGTAAGAGAAAAGGTTTATATCTGTCTGTTGGTTTTACTAATATAAAACCAAGGGAAAGTATTTAAATGAGTTTTTGACTAAACAATAATTCCACTGGAATGCAACGATTAACCAGTTTCACTATTAACCGCGCTTTAATTCATCACGGTCAATTGATCGTAAAGGCTTATCAACACCACATTTCTGCACAGAACTACACAGAACATTAACTAAGGCAAGCGCGTGCACGTTTATTATTTCCAACGCTCAACGCGCTCACTTCTTTTACGCCCTATTCACACATGGTTTCAGCGTCAACGCTTGACAGAGGGTGTGTCTGAAGCTGAGGCTGACGCGATCGTTATAGTAGCGTCAGCCAATAAAATTAGTCAGCAATAGGCCACTGTCTGAGCTAGTGCATTTGCATACAGCGATCTTATTGGCTGACGCTTCCATCGCCGCTTGAAAAGTTGAGCAAGTCCCAACTTTTGCAGCGAGCAACACCACTGAATCAGCGTCGACGGATCCACAATGCAGTTCGGCAATGCTGACGTCACCCATTCAAAGTGAATGGGAAGCGTTAAAGCTGACACCCCGTGTGAATGGGGCGTTAGGCGCATATAGTTGAGATGGGGCCTTTGTGACCATGGGAACTGCAAACGGCTGAAGTTTGAGGAAGAAGCAATGAAATATACACAGGGTGGCAAACCCACTTAAAGTTAGAAATATTAGTGCCGATGAGAGGATCATGCGGGGAATATTAATCCGCCAGCCGAGATTAATCGACTGGAATCGAGAATCGAGTGATTTTGAAGAGAGCACTGAAAGACTCGGTGGATCAGCCGTTTAATGGCCCGAATCTCAGTGCGTTGCATTCACTGCGTCGTCAGCGCAAATGGATGATAAATGTAAAATCTAACAGTGTATAGATCTTTGCCAAATAAGCTCAACTTTACTAAGTTTAAACTGAAACTTAGGCTCATGACAAAGAACTGTACTGTGCAGGTGGTCATCGCGAGAATCCTGCTCTGCCCCGCTCATATATTAGGCTCGTTTGAGGTGCGCCTCGCCTTGACTGCATTGTAGACGAGAGCAGGTGGCTGCAGTAAGAGGAGGGCTCAAAAAATACATCAGAAGTCGGACACCTCCCGAATCTCGATGTTTTGCCGCCTGGAAACGTCACCAGTGGTGGAGATCACGTTAGCGTTTTCTATCGCGGACGAATGACCTCATTAAAAAATACTGTGGTAATTTATAGAAAATATTATAGTGTTTTTGAACATGTTTTTTCAAGTATTGGGTTATGTTTATAGTTGTTGTGATACCAGAGCAACTATAGAATTTAAATACGCTATTTGTTATAATATGGTTCAAAAACACTAGTATTGCTATAAATTACTATAGTATTTTTTAATGTGGGAGTGGATGCAATTGAAATATCACTGTTTTTACAAAAAGATGGTCACAATCACAGAAGATGAACAGCTCATTGCTTAAAAGGCTTTAAAATATAAATATGTATATTCAACAGTGGTAAATGTTAAAAGAATGACAAAATAAACTGCTTATACAGCAAGAAAGCTTTCAAGAAATCTAAATTAGCTACATTATAAATTAAGTAGCTGCAAGATGCTTTTGATTGACAAGTCATGACAAATGTTTATTTGTTTTGCTAGGAATGTTCCTATAATTTGGCATTTTTTTAAACAAGTGGTCCATTTCTATAGTCATTTCAGACTTTCTATAGAGGGCATTAGAAGGTATAAAGGGAAATACAACTGAAGACAAAATTCTTAGCCCTTTTGTGAAGTTTAAAAAAATGGTATTGCATCAAATATGTAAAAGTGTTGTTTAACAGATTTTGTTTTCAACAGCTTTATAAACTAATTTCTACTAGCTAATTTATCTAGTCTTTGCCATGATGACAATATTATATTATATATTTTACATTATATTTTACTAGTTTTTTTGCAAAATACTAGTATTCAGCCTAAAGTGCAATTTAAAGAGTTAACTATAGATTAATTATGTTAAAGAAAAATGAGGAAAGCCATTGGACAACAGTGGTTATTTCTGTAGACATAAAGAAATTCTAAAGGGGCTAATTATATTGACATGCTTATTAGGCCTATATAAACTGCTTTTACTCCAGCCAGACTAAAATAAACAGCCTAAGACTTTCTCCAGAATAAAAACTATAGGCTGTAGGAAATACTGGGAAAATGTTCTTGATCTATTAAACATAACTTTTGACTTCACATACATATGTGTGTGTGTGTGTGTGTGTGTGTGTGTGTGTGTGTTTTGTTTACTACACCCCTTTCACTTATGAACCACACAAAGATGAGGCATAATGGCAAAACAGTCTAATTACCTCATGTATGCATACATGTATGTATTGGATTGCCTTCCATGGAATAAAGTTGCATAAAAATTACAATACAAAACTCACACAAACATACAAAAAAGTGAAAATGACAACAAACAGGACTTTAAACTGAGAAATAAAATACAGCACATGCACATCCTAATGATTTATTTGTAACATTTAGTTATATTAGATAGGTCACTAATGTTTTAACAAAGATGTGTTTTGTTTTTGTTTGCATGTAAATCTAAATAAATAAACATATGTAATGCTCTTTATGACTTTTTAATTAATTAACGAAAATACAAAAAAGGTATGCAACAAAACCAGGTATAAACCTTAGTAAAAAATAACATAGAATAACGTGTAGTTTGTCATTCTCATTCAATGAGCATTCAGCTGTATCATCAGCCAGTCGTTTCCCATCATGCTTTTAGTGAGCGCAGTCTTTGGAGAGCAACTGCTGCCGACTGCTCAATCCGACGTACCCGCCTCGAGATCGCAAGATTTTTTTGGCGCACGTCAGCGTGACATCAGAGCCAGGCGGACGCAACTCAGACACATTTCTAACCGGCATGCATCTTGCGGGGATCACCGGTGATCGCTGCTGCGCAGATTTTGGCCATCTCAAACGAGCCTATTGGGTTGGCTGACTCGCCTGCTTTTCCACAAACACAGAAAAATGTTAATCAGCGCATAACGAGACTGAGCATTTAAAATGACCAAAACCTTTAAAGAGTAGTGGTAGTGAGAATTTTTTTCCTTTCTTTTGTCCGATTTTCTGGTTATTATATTGACATGTGCATAAAAACAATAGTGCAAAATGCATATTTCTTACTGTAATGCTTCATTTTTGTTTAATGCAAACCATAGATTTTTTTCTCATAAAGTAACAGTAAGACCTTTTTATAGCAGATAACTTACATTCAAGCCCATTAAAGGCAGCATGAGAATTGTAATTCATTGTTAGTATTATTGTCATCATCATCATTAATATTTTATAATTATTGGACACTCATTTTGGAATTATTGCACAAATATCAATAATCATACAGAATTCATAACAGAATTGGATAGTTGTTTCTGGTTATTGTTAGTCCTAATTGATGTTTTGTTTTGTTTTTCAAAGACCATAAATCTGTTAATGTACAATTTGCAGTGGTGCTCATTCATTTTTTATGGGCGCTCCTAAAATTTTTTGTGGTGCTCCTAAAATTTTGGAAGTTGGGAACACCAGTGCTACCAAGTAAAAAAGTAAATTTCAAGCCCTGCATTAGACAAAGGCAATTTTTTTATTAATTGTTCTGTCATTTATTTACAGTGTAAAAATTATGTATGTTTAAATGTCAAAAATTTTACTTATTTTTAAGCACAAAGAGAGAAATGGACTATTGTTTGTTTTTAATATTATTATGTGCTGTATCAATTGGTTACTGAGCAGCAATACATAACACTTTAAAATATAAGGAGTTTTCATGTGATTTTCTAAACTAGTAGTGCTTTGAAATTAATAATTGCATAATAATCGTGATACCGTGAAACCGTGATTATTTCTCAGACTATAATCGTACAACCAAAATCTATAATCGTTGCATCCCTACACTGGAAACTGTAAACTGAGTTTTTCAGTAAAAACTCAGAACTCCACCCTCACCTATTACTTTTCTCAGTATAAGAGTAAATCAAGAACTGCTTGTTGTACAGCAGTTGTCTTTACTCAAGAAATACTGTTTGTAAGTGCTAATATTTCATGAATTTAAAGAGAGAAGAAAAGTATCTCAGTATAGCATAGCCATCTATTAATAGCCAATACTAACTTTAAAAGCTTGCTTAGTCACCTTATTCTTTGCGTATGAGTGGGCGCAGCAATTGGAATCTTTTTGGTTCGAGACTTCCGGTCTCATTCACTTGCATTCATTTTTAGACGTTACAGTTTGTTATGCTGCTTGAAGTTGCAAACTGATATTTTCTTATTATATTATTTTGCTTTTTCTGTATAATCATGCAAACACTTGTTTGTAGAGCAAGTAATTTGACCGTTTTCTGCGGTTTATTATTCTTAGTCATTTCTCCCATAGGAAGCTAAATAGGTAGTTCTAAAACAATTGCAAAAACGAGAGCACATCCACATTGAAGAATAAGGTCAATAACACTGAATCATTTACAACAAGAGGTTTTGTCAGAACATGTTCAAGATTTGGGAAAAACTGACCATCCACACAAGTACAAAACATTTTGTAACTTGTAAGTAGATAAAAATATAAAGTGATCCACTTACTGTATTCAGATATGGCTGTTGATGAATAAAATATATTTAAAAATTTGCTGGACAAAATCCAGAATTAAAAAAAAAGAGTTGAGTTTGATTTGATTTTGGTGAAATACTATAATGCCACTTGCTAAAAATTGACCATATGTAAAGGTGCACTAACAATACTGATAATGCTGTTTAATTATTATCTTTAAGTGGAGAGGTTTTCATTTGACAGCAACATCTCTGAATTTATACAGCAAATAAAAGATTAATGTCTTAAACACGCTGATTTCAATGTACACAAATGCCTTTAAACATGAATGAAACTCCTCTGACAAGGCCAAACTATCCCTGAAAACACACACTAGCAGTTCTAATATGAGAATTTATGTCAATATTGACCTAAAATGCATTACGGACCAAACTGCAATCCAGAGCAGTTTTGTAAATAGCTTAGTCATCTTATTCCTCATCTAATTTCTCTTGTGTTTCTGATAGAAAATGTGGCTAGGAAAAAAATATGTCCTATTTTAGGCAATTTTTGTGGAGTTATTCTTCTGCCTGGTCTGTTAGAATGTAATTACGGGTCCTTAAATTAGATTTAACGAGTGAACGAACAGCTTCATTGAGTGAGATTGAGCGTATTCCCCTGACAACGGACAGAACTGACCCTTGTGGACTGAGAGCTTCGGCTTGTCACATAATGACATCGCCAGGGACAATTTGATTTCTACAACATCGGCCGTGCACCCACATAAATGTCACGAGGCTCTGCGCTCTGCGAACCTTTCTCAGCTCTAAATTACAAATGAAAGAAGTGCACATGGTTTTTTAATGAGCTGTGCTACGATCAGGGGTGAGAATAGCGGCAGGTATAAATGGGAGCTTCACTTAGGGTACATTCTGAAACATTAATTTCCACTGATGGTTGATCTGGTGTCGGTGGATCGCAAAGCTAACATTTGCATTGTGACAGAAGCTCATTCAGCTATAGCCCACATGCCTAACTTGTGCAAAAGATCATCTGAGCTCTGGGAAAACACATCGTGACTATTGTGTTAAATGTGCAGCTGAAGCAGCATGTTCTCATTCAAAATGACCCAGAAAATTCAACAAAAACTGTAGTTTGGGCTAACAAATGTGTAAACTTAATATTAATAATTTACGTAAGCCTGAAATTAGTAAGGTTTTGTGTCAAAGTAGCATGTATAGAATACATTACAATTACTATAATAATGAATTACATTAAGCAATATTACTTTCACATTTGTGCAATTGTGTAATCTTGTTGATGGGAATTAATCAGGATGAATTGGAACATCTGTGATTGCCTAATGAAATAAACAAAATGAATACTGAGTGACTAACATTCCAAACACAACATTTCCATTTCCATGGTGTATTTTTGCTCTGCCATTGTAAATAGTTTTAGAATAATAATTTCTGAGTCAATCAGTGGGGTTGAATGCATTTGTTTCTGGGGTTGAATGCATTTGTATCTGTATCTGTGAATAATTCAAGTAATTGTAAGGAATTATGTTGTAATGTAGGTTAACCTTGTGTTATGTTGTAGTATACATAAACAGTGTGTGAAACGAGTAGCATGTATATTTAAATTTAAAGTATTCCTAAAAAAGACAGTAAAAAGCACCTGCGTCCAGCATGAATTTGAAGCACGCAATCTCTAAATGACATGTTTAAAGTGGGGAATGTTACGCCAGTGTTTTCACTTGCATTTCTGAATAACAACTAGCACAGATAAGAATATGACACTGAAAGAAACAGTAAAATAGTAGATTTTATATACAGTGTAGGTTGTCTTTTATAAAAGGCTGTCTGCATCTCAAACTAAAACAAATTCCCATTGAGTACATTTACATGGTCACCAATAATCTGATTTTATTATGATTAAGTACATCTACCATGTAAGCAGTGATTTTTTTTTTCGATTAAAGTCATAATCAAACTAAACAGAAATCAGATTAAGACATGTGGAGTATGCTGATTTTAGTCGCATTATTGAAGTGCAGTACAGACATGTAAACACCTTAATCAAACTATTACCGTTGTGTAGGAATTTTGCAGCTTTTTGTGACATGATAGTCTGTACACACAAGGCTGTTTGACACTATTTTCTGTATTTTCTGACACTATTTTTCTGAAGGACCACAGACACCTTTATTGTGAAATGCAGAGGTTTTTCTCCCATGACCTGGTATTAAATTCCATTACAACAACACTTTTCCACCAGTTCATACTCACATCCAATATTTTGTTTGTCACGAGAGGTTTCTGAAGGAAAGTGAAAGTGCCAAATTGCAGTTAAATTCAACATACGTGAAACTCTGGAGGAAGCGTGGATAGTGTGGTGACGCAATGACGTTAATCGAATTATGTGCTATAACATGTAAAAAGGGATCATGAAAGGAACATTCAAAAAGCAACTCATGTAAACACCTTACTCATATTATTGTCTTATTCAGATTAAGAAAAATAATTCAATTACTGATGTCTGTGTAAATGTAGTCAATAAAGTCCACCAATGTTAATCTATAACTCAAATGTATTTGTTTTTCAAATAAGGCCTACCCTGTATAATGGCAGATAGTACTGTGGGAAAATAATGCTGGCATTATGATTGGTCAGATGACCTATCAATCAAACTCATGACAAAGAGCCAATTTCCAAAATGAAAACATGTCAGTGAATTCCAGTCAATCCCGTCATGTTCATACAGTATGCTCAAATTATACAAAACATATCATACAGCAGCTCTGCACAGAAAGTTTGGCCAGAGGAGAAGTCATGCCCAACTGAGCCTGGTTTCTTTTTCCTTCACTTTTGTCAATTGGTGAAGTTTGTTCCTCACCGGCTTGCTTGGTTTTCGGACATGTGGAGCTACACATTGATGGATTTGCACTTCAGTGTTTGGACTTTATGCAGTGAAATTTAAACCACACTGAACTGAACTAAACTGAACTTCAACCCTGAAAACTGGACTGACTCAGTTTCAATTTACTAGAACTATGTTTAACTGATTTGACAGTCTACACTGTAAAAAGTGCTATAGAAATAAAGACAAATTGAATTGAACTGAATATCACAATGACACAGCAGAAATGTTGTTACTGTGTCACTTATGTCAAAAACAAAATAAATGCTTCAGTTCATCAAAGCCAAAATGTTTTTCAAGATATAAACTTGCGTCATTTTAAAGTTTTATGTTTTGACACAAGAGCTACACTATTTTTTATTAAAAGCAACACTTGTGTTTCACTGAGGTCAAAATCTTTCCTGAGTTAACTCTGAATGCAATTCATTTTAGACATTTATTTACAAATCAAACAGATCTTGATGTTTGGGATGTTTATGCATTAATGCAGCATACCAGATTTACTGTTAAGATGCCACTTTGTTGATTTCAAGTTAGGGCTGGGTAATTAATCAAAGTAATCGAAATCGACATTCAGAACCTATAATCGATAAATTTTTTCCAGGTCCATTTTTTTCAATTACTTTCCCTGCTTTACCCTACTTCCCGTGTGGAGTCATGTGAGCCTTCTTTGTTAAGGCTGGTTTTTACTTCTGTGTCATATGCACAGGTATGATCTGGCGCAGCCTTTTTAAAACATAACTACACGTCACACATTTGCACTACATTGACGATGATTGGAAGCTGCGCCAGAGATGCCTTGAGATGGCATATTATCTATTACATCAAAATTATTATTTGCATTAAAATATTTGTTTCCAGAAGAATCAAGTAATGCACTGTTTAAAATATCATTTACAGCATATGCAAGAGTTATTTTACTTAGAGAAGATGCTGCTTAAATCATTTTATTTCCAAAAGTGCAAGTTACTTATTTTCAATTTTTTAAAAGAATAAATGTGACTGTTGGTTTTAGGCAATGTGTGTTTTAATTTCAGTTGTTCAACATTGATATTAAAGAAATAATTGTAGATAGTGTGTGTTTCCATCTATCATTTTAAAAATCAAGTAATGCACCCTTTATTTAGAAATCTCTTACTTATAATATGTGAGCATATGTACTGTACAAAACTTGTCAGTGAAGCCAAAAAAAAAAAGAAACATAAAAAAAATCGTTCATAGTAATTGAGATAAAATGTTCAATTAATCGAGATTCTGGTTTTAGGCCAAATTACCCAGCGCTACTTCAAGTAACTTAGTTGCTAAGTTTCTTATGGTCACTAGACTTTCAGCAAGCATTTATTTGTGTTTAGAAGACTTCAAATAAACATCCAAATACAGACATCTTGGCTAAACCATGCAGGGCAAATATTAGGCTGTCAGTAAATATCCTATAGATGTCTAACAATAGTCCAATCAAACAGACAGTTTAAACAGACTTCATATGTGTAGGTATTGATTACAATCTATTTGATGACTAGTCCATTTTGGTAATTTGGAAATTCAAATGTACAGTGCAGCTTTTTCTTTTCAAATGAACTGGTTAAGTGAATAATTCAATGATTTGAGCAGTTTGTATCAAGTATTCCAATAAGACGCATTATAAAGGTCTATAAAGTGGTGTACCTGTGTACCTGAGCAGTATTAACTATCAGTTTGAAATTCTTAAGAAGTTGCTTCCTGTGGCTGAGAGGAGGCGCATGTTTTCATCTCTCTTCTCTCTCTGTAATCTGCATCAGAAAGTTAATTAGTGCTACAGTCACAGCCGCACCTCCTTGTTATTAGTGCTCAGCAATTACAATCAGCACATTGTCACACTGAGCACAGAGGAGAACAGAACAGATATTAACCTCACTGACAGTTGGCACTCACCCACTTGAACTTCATGTTTTTGTTTTTGTTTTGTTTTTTTACCATGAAGCACCACCAGCGTAGTCATGGTACAAAAAGTGCTCTTGAATGTACAGAGCAAAAGCAGTTGGTCTATGCAAAGCTGTGCATTACATTCAAAGATGAACAGATTTAAACAGCATATGGATCCAGACACCCACGTATAGCGAATAAAGAGTAATTTATCCAAGGTGCCCTGCTGTTAAACACACACGACATCACAAATTAATCACTGGTGTTATGATAGCAAAATATGGAAACAATTGTATCGTCTTTCATTCATAAGTCATTATAAAACATTAAACAATTCAATAAATAGCTGTAATCTAACATGGATTTATGAGTTAAACTTTTGGGACGCATCTAATTTAATCTTTTTGAAGACAAAAAACTAATTCTGATCTTATATTAAACCAAGTATTCACTCAAAAATGATTTCTGGCAATATTTGAATGTACAGTATCAAAATTAGAGAACTTCTTAAACTTCAAGATGACTGCTAAGTTATATATGAAGTTATCCTACACTCTCAGAAATAAAGGTACGAGAGTCGTCACTGGGGTGGTACCTAAAAGGTCCATATTAATACTTCAAGGGTACATATTAGTAACTAAAAAGTACAAAAGGGTTCCTCTTAAAATTTGTAGGTACTAATATATACTTTTGAGGTACCAATATGGACCCTTCAAGTACAAATGTGTACCTTTTGAAAAGGTACCACCCCAGTGACAGCTCTCGTACCTTTATTTCTGAGAGTGTAATAGGAGTAACAGAGTATTTTTAACATACACTGTTAACAGTTTCCCGTAGAATCTTGTAATATTGTTCGTTGTTGTGTGGAAGAAGAAGACAGGGTCGGCGATATAAGGTAAGTAATTGCCTTTTTATTTTTAAATAATCACACCCCACGTGTAGCTGTGCGGGTGTGTGTGTATGTGTGTGCTCTCTCCTCTCCCGGCTGCTCCTTCTCCTCTCCTTTAAGAAGGGTGTCTCTCCAGCCCAATCACTAGAATAAACAGGTGTTATTTATTATTTCTGATTGGCCTGCTGATTAGCCGCCGGGCTCTGAGCATGCTCTCCCCTCTCATTGGGTGTTCGATCACGCTTACCTCTCCACAAATCTATAGTATCTAACTGGCAGCAGTTTGCCAGTAACTTACTGTAAATCAATTACAGCAAAATACTATTCCATCTTGCCATTTATCTTGCTGTATGTGTATTTACAGATTTATATTTATATCTTTACTGTAAAATATACAGTGATTTTCACAATGCAACTTTAAAATACAGTAACATACCGTATACCTGATCTACAGTAACATACAGTTCATATTACAGTTAAATATTGTGTTATTTGCAAAAATTTACACGTTAACAGTAGCTATGTTTCCATCTAAAGATGCAAATTAAATTTATGAACAAAACTGCAATATTGCATAAAAGACGTGCAAATAAACGTCATGGTTTCATCCAATGAGTAAAAGCCAACAAACCCGCCACTTCCTGATTAACTGGCGCCAAATATCAAATGTAAAAACGGAATTTACTGTGGTAGGAGATGCTGCATCAATCGTTTCTTTATTTAATAAATGACTTGTGCCTCAGAAGACGATGCTGACACGCAATAGATGCATGGTGGTGTTTGAAGGCATGAGACACGGAGCACAGACGCTCTTGAAAATTCTGGAGGTAAAGTAATAATAATTTAATAACACTAATGCCGAGATCAGACTGTAGGATTTTCAAAGTAGTTGTCACAGATGTTTTCACACTGCATGACTATCTGGGCTAGCGTTTTGTCGCTGCTTTGTTTACACTGCAAGATGGATCGACGACAGGGGGTTTTACACTGTATAACTTTAAAATAAGAAGAATCACAGACAACTTTGTTCAAACTACATCTCACAACCAAACACACAGTATATCTTTCGATATTAACTACATAACGAGAAAGAAGCATTCAATGGGGTAGAACATCTACATATTTGCTCACCTGGGTTTGAAGGGAATTTAGTAATTTCTGCTCACCTCTTTATTTTCGACCCGGTTGTGGTTTTGCTCAGATGACAAGTCAAAAAGACACGGGTGCTCCTGCCAAATTTCTGCTAGTTTTTCCTCCATTTCTTGGGTCCAAATAAACTGAAAATTAACGCTTTTAACTTTTCCCCCAACCTCCCGCTGGCCTGCAGGTAACCACACTTGTGAATGCTGCTCTCTCATTGGTTGTAGGTGATCGGCGATGTTATTATTAGTCAAAACTCATTTCACATGGCATGATTTGAATCGCCGACAGCCCCAGATATTTAACACGCCAAAAATCTCACGGGCATCAGCGATTCATCTTCGATTCTTTCAGATCACGTCTTTGATAGTTCGCACTGTGCACTGTAAAAAATCCAACTTACAAATAGTTAACTAGTTAAAATTGTAAGTTAGGTGGACATACTTGTGAGGTCAGAGTTGAGTTTACTCATAAAAATGATTCAGCTGCATGTTTGGTACTGTTTGTTCAATGAAAGTAAATGATTCAGTTGAGGAAATTTTACATTTTGAGTTTATTAAGCTTCAGTGTTTGAAGTTGTGCCAAATTATTCCATAAAGTGTATGACTTAAATCAGTCTTTTCTGTCAACTTAAAAAAATTATTTAGCACAACTTCAACCACTGAAGTTTAATAAACTCAAAATTTCTTTGCAGCTGGTTGCTTTAAAATTTTAAGTTAACTCAACTTTTATTTTTTTGCAGTGTTTGTTTGCACAAGCACCGATTTCCCTGTGATTTTAGGCATTTGTCGTCGATTTCTCAAAACCTGTCGACGAGTCAAAATCGGGGTTAAAATCATGAAGTCTGAACTCGGCATAATACTGAAACGATTAAGTCGTATTATAATGACCAAAACAACATTTCAGATGTTTTACAGTGTGCTCAGCTGGCTGGTTTGTCCATTCACACACATTTTGAATAGAAATATAATATAAATATAAATGTTATATGCACATTTTCAACATTAATGCACATCAATTTATTTTCATTTATTGCCATTTCCATCAACTGTTTTTTTTTTATGCACATATCCAAAATGCGCACAAAAGTAGGTAGATGGAAACATATGTAGCTAGTGTATGCTACTGTATATCGCAACAAGTTTTGGAATACCTGCTTTTATAAGCACATGAGCTTTAATGGCATACCAATTTCAGTCTGTGGGGTTTATTAGAGATGACCCTGCTTTGCTGCTTTAACAGCCTCAAGTCTTCTGGAAAGGCTTTTCTCAATGCATGTTTATTTAGGTGTAGGTGTAGGAATGTGTTTTGACCATTCTGCCAAGTGCATTTGTGAGGTCAGGCATTGATGTTGGACATGAAGACCTGGCTCACGGTCTCTGCCCTAATTGTCCAAAATGTATTCACTGAGACTAATGGGCCAAGCCCTACCCCTAAAAAACAAGCCCACAATGTTACTAAATATCCTGACAGTATCATAGTACAAAATACTCACAACACTGATCAAAATTAGAAAACACTTTTAGACACCTCATAGGATAGTGAGCTGTCCTAAAGTGACTGAAACAGCAGGTTATCAAGCAAAGCATGAGAAGTCGGTCATTCTATAATTGTGATTTTTTACAATGTTACTATCTGATTCAAGTCTTTAAAAAGACTGGCCGTCACAAAAGATGAGAGGGGACAGGATAATGCAGAGAATCTTAATGGACAACTGGCCCAACAGCTGGAATTGTTTTCCTCTTCTAAAGCTTAAAGCTACCTTGTGTAGGCATGAAGTGAATTCAAATGTTTATCAGAAGCTCATCTGGCAATGTGACATTCTTCTCCTGTGCACGACAATAAACCGTATCACACTGCGATATATTCATTTTCTTTTCGGCTTAGTCTCTTTATTAATCTGGGGTCACCACAGCAGAATGAACCGCCAACTTATCCAGCATATGTTTTACACAGCGGATGCCCTTCCAGCCACAACCCATCACTGGGAAACACTCACACTCATTCACACACACTCATACACTATGGTCAATTTTAGCATACCCAATTCACCTGTACCACATGTCTTTGGACTGTGGGGAAAACCGGAGCACCCGGAGGAAACCCACGCAAACACGGGGAGACCATGCAAACTCCACACAGAAACGCCAACTGACCCATCCAAGGCTCATACCAGCTGTGAGGCGAACGTGCTACTGCACCACCGCGTCACCCACTGCAATACAGGTCAAGTCAAAAGCACTGAAATAATGAAATGGCCAGTTCTAAGTCCTGTTCCTAACCTAATTTAAAAAAATTGCCACAAAATGTATGGCTAAGAAACCTACTACAGCCACTGAACTGAGAAAGGGACTGAAGAAGTGGTTCTGTATGTGGGACTAGTCCTACTGCCTGTAAGAGACTAGTGATGTCCTGTGACTATAGATGTGCTGAAGTCATTCAAAGGAAGGGCCTCTATACCTCATACACATTTCGGACTCCTGTAACCTTCAGAAACTGTAATTGTAATCATTCTTTGTGCAACACTTTTGATCACTGCGTTTGCCATGAAATAAAAGGTTTTTGTTGAAGTGCCTTGGATGGGGTACAGGTCCAACTAAAAGTCCTTCATATTCTGAACAACAGCTTGTTGCTTTTAATGCAACGGGCTTACTCACTTACAGCAACTAATCGCATTTTTCATTTAGTACTGATTACCAAACTGCTTAATTTAGATTAAAAGCTTGTTTTGTTTGTTCATAAATTGCACACAAGTAAACATGGACTATAAAATGAACAATAAAAAAAAAGTTTGGTAATGTAGTTAATATTTGTTTGCATGACGTTCATTACTACTGTATTATTCTTGATATATCTTTAAGATGTCATCAAAAAGTTCCCGCTGTCCATTTTTCTTATCAGTCAAAGACAGACTGTATTTGGGAATAATCTGCTGTACCATAAATATCATGAAGTTCGATTAATCGCTAAGCAAGACGTGTGTTAAATTGATTTCATGAAAGAGACAAAAAGCGAGAGTGCAAAGCAAGAGGAAAGTGAAGGCAGGATGGAAACATAATCATAATCCCAGATCATTTTGAGCGAGTCTGTGTTAAGCCTGCAGCAATGCAGAAATAAATCTACTCCACTGCTTCACCTTACACGAGTAAGTCTTTTAAAAGCTGAATATTGTACTTTTATGACTGAACTTCACTTAACATGGAATGAATATCATACAGGAAGTGCTCACCTCAGCTAAATCTCTGTGGTTCTGGATCTAAAACTTGCTACTGTTAAATTTGAAGTTGGTGTTTTTAATTGAACATCAATCTGATGAAATGAAAACCTCGGGACAATGTTAACTCTGAACACTGTCTTCAATTCTGCAGCGAGACAAGCCTCAAATTCTGAATTGCAGTTTAATAATGTATGAGGAGCTTGTGATAGCAAAAAAAACAGAACTGGGAATAAAGTCCAAGGGACTGATTTACTAAAGCAATTAGCATGTCTAATAGGCGAGTGCATGAAATGTCAGTAATGTTATTAGGGGTCCATCAGGGGCAGTTTTGTTGCTTGAGACCCAAACATCTAAAATATCTTGTGATTTGACATCTACAAACATGGTTAAGGATATGTTTACCTGCTAATTTGTTGGTCCAATGGATAGAATATGAATAACATGTCTTTAGAACAAGTGGTTTATAATAATTTCATATCTATTCTATTTTTAATTATTCATTTACAAATATTTACTTGTGAACATGTTTAAAAGATATATTTTATTATTTTGTGAAACTGGCAATGATCTTTAAAACATGCAATGACTTTTAAAACAGATTTGTGGTCACTATGGGTATTACTGTGGTTGCTATTGTTGTCATATTTTCATATTCTGGTCAATATTGTTTATTTTAATTCTGCATTTTTATAATTTAATTTGTAGCTTGTATTGTACAGATTTTTTTTTTTACATTTGAAGAACCCAAAGCTGAGAAATCTAATTGTCAGTAAATTTAATAACCAACCCAACATATCAATATAAGTTTCTATCTATCAGTTTTGGCATCTAAGTAATAAAATAAAATAAAATAATAAAAATAATTAAATAATAATAATAATAAATAAAATAAAATGATTAAATAAAAAAATAATAAAATAAAATAAAATAGATAAATTCAATTCAATTCAATATAAAAAAAAATTATAAAATTAAATAATTCAGCCACTTAAACAGCATTGCCATTTATTTGCATTTACATTTACTGCACACTCTGGCATATGCACAGTCAATGACCAATTATCTCTCCAGCACACAATAAAATGAACACAAACTGCATAGCTTTAGTGACGTGCTAAAATGATTATATAGCCATGTCAGAATGATGGAGACGCTATGTGTGCATGCGAGGTGAGATTATGTGCATGGTTATTGGCAGTAAATGAAGCATGGAGGAGGCAAAGACAAACAGCTACATTGGCTTCAGGGTCTCAACCGAGTGCCAGAGGACTAGATGGATTACACAGCTGCCCAAATCTGATGTTTTGCAACTACTTTGTCATAGCAGCAGCTGTTAAGGGGATTTAGACCTTGACAACAACTTGGAGGGGGTGATGTAGCATGCACAACAACAACAAAAAAGATGATCAATGACAACATAAATGGCCATGACAACATTATTTTTATATTACTTTAGAATATTAAAATCAATTAACCATGTTTCATCTTAATTCTATAAGTTATACAAGAGTAAGCTTAATCATTGAAGTTGTTTTAATTGAATTTATGTTTGAAGTATTTATGATGGGATATTGCTTTGTTTATTTAACTTAAAAATGCAAAGATGCCATAGAATGGAAATCTGAATATAACTAGACATAGCTGAACAATAAGAGTTCAGTACATGCAAATGGCATACTGTGAGCCTCAAACATTATTGTTTCATGCAAATCCAGTAGAGTGTAAAATCCTAGTGAAAAACAAGATTATCAGAACAAAATAAAAACTGTGAAAATCCACACAGGATTATTAATATGCACATCCCACCCACTATGCCCCTATGTATGTGGGACTTTTATTTTGAAAACTAGACTGGCTTTAAAGGGCACCTATGGTGAAAAATCTACTTTTCAAGCTGTTTGGACAGACATATGTGTAGGTATAGTCATGTATAGACCGTCATATTGGGGTGATATAAACACACTCAGTCCTTTTTTTTTATTTTAACAACATAAAAAAGGTGGACCAATTGGAGCGGTTTTGAGATCGACCGCAACTTGACGTAGGAGTGCGGTCCCCCTGCCCACCAATATTGATTGACAGGTGGCCATTACCATATCCTGAGTATGTTGTTTCACGTCCACCATTTACAGCATGTGAGTCAAAGCGACGTCACCAAAGAAACACCCTTGCTCTATTTTTAGATGTAAGGCTCATTGGGCTCAACATTCACCACGTTATCGCTCTCCTCGCCGCCAGTGTTTGTGAGTTTTGGTGGGTTTGCATACATGTGTACTTTTCATTGTGTCTTCCTTAAACTTTAGCGGTTTGCATTTCCCGCGGTCACAGAAGCTCCCTGTCATCTTAACAAGGTGCAGCTGGAAAGTGCGAGCGCGCTGCCTCACTCGCTCGTCCCTCCATTGGAAATAACGAACTAACGACGCGCAGCGACATGCATTTCGCGTTGTCGCAGATGAAAGTGGAAAGGACTGGGGGGTTCGCTCACTATTCTGCCACCTAGGTCACCTCTATGGATGCGCTGGCCCTGCTCTGAGCGGTGCGTCCGGTGTATGACGCCCTTAGTTACAGCCTCAAGCAGGTCGTACACCAGAAGCGCTGCTCGGCGACACGCAGCGTCGCGCCACGCAGCGGCATGCATTTCTGAATTCTAAACATAAGTTTCTAACAGGTGACACACCGACGCTGCAAGTGTGCGATACTTTCAACTGTCATGTGCACGCCGTGTCGCGGTGCATCCGGTGTGTGATGCCCTTCAGTCAAAGTTAATTCAGTGTGCTTTATTAGTCTCGGTGTAGGCTACAAGCTCTGAGCTTTAAACTAGCACACAGCTGGCTGAAAAACTATACAAAGACATAAATGATTTTGGACTCTCTGCTTGGTCTGTGTCCGAGTCGTACATGTACAGCTGGCTGGTACTCTCACTCATGTTGCTTCTCTCTGTCTGCCTGTCTATTGCAATACACAAAGTGGGGGAGCTCTTGGCTCCGCCCCCTTGTTAAGATGGGCGGGAAGTCGAAACTAATTTTAATGTAAAGCAACACACCCCTAAAACAGCAAACTGTGTACACGCCCCTAAAATGACACTTTTTAACACATCATAATAAAAAATCTGAATTGTGTTTTGAACTGAACCTAAACTGGCACACTCAGAAGAACCATAATATTAATATAACATCTTAAAAAAGGGTTAAAATAGGTGCCCTTTAAAGAAGAGTAAGCAGCTCTGTGAAACAGGCAGCCAAGCAGGACCACATAGTAG
>CAIGQZ010034880.1:8223182-8233875 GCA_903798205.1 Danio tinwini
TTATTATTATTATTATTACTATTATGATAATGATTATTAATATTGACGTTATCATTCATATTATTATTTATTTTTATTATTATTACTATTGTGATGATAATGATGATTATTATTATTATTATTATTATTATTATTATTATTATTATTATTATTATTATTACTCTACTTTTTAGTGCAATAATACAATTGCAGTATTCATATTTTTTATTCAATTAAAAAAATTGGTACTAATAAAAATAAAATGACTTAATAATAATTAATAATAATTAAACAATAATTAAATACTTCAAATAATGACCATTTTTTTATCAATAATATTTTACAATTTTATTTATTCATGAATAATTATGAATAATAATAATTTATTCTTAGAAAAATAATAATTTATTGTTATTAATGTGTCATTATTATTGTTGATATTATTAAAAACTATAATTAGTTTTACAATACAACAGAATAATTACAATTTATAGATTTTTTTATTGATTCCGTTTTTATTGTCAAATGATAAATGTTGTTAATGTTAAATAATAATCAAAAATGTAATAATCTGTCATTTCTTTTACTCTTAATATCTTGAATAATACAAATTGTGAGCAATAATAATGATTATTATTATTAAATTATAATTATTATTATAATTAATTAATATTGTTGTTATTGTTATTGTTGTTATTAATAAATAGCTATTTGTTATTATAGTATTAAAATACTTTAAAGATTTTTGCAAATGCAACTAATAAAATAATATTTTCAAATTATATATTTTTAGTTACTGTTATTAAATTATTAATCTTTTTATACAGTACAATAATACTGTTTTTAATATTTATATTACTCTTGTAAATTACAAATATTGAATAATAACAATTCAGATTTTTTTTGTTTGTTTGTTTGTTTGTTTTCACTTGTAATATGCCAGCATATTGATGTGAAATCTTACTCTTTCATCTCATTAAAATCAGTTTTAAATCTAAAAACCTGAAACACACCATATTTATCCAGCATTACCAATAACACAATGGCACAATGGTGGCGCAGTGGGTAGCACAATCGCCTTACAGCAAGAAGGTCGCTGGTTCGAGCCTCAACTGGGTCAGTTGGCATTACTGTGTGGAGTTTGCATGTTCTCCCCTATGTTCACGTGGGTTTCCTCTAGGTGCTCCGGTTTCCCCCACATTCCAAAGACATCCGCTATAGGTGAACTGAATAAGCTAAATTGGCTGTAGTGTATGTGTGTGAATGCAAGAGTGTATGGGTGTTTCCCAATGTTGGGTTGCAGCTGAAAGGGCATCCGCCGCATAAAACATATGCTGGATAAGTTGGCGGTTCATTCCACTGTGGCGACCCCAGATTAATAAAGGGACTAAGCTGAAAAGAAAATGTTTATTACCATCTTCAATAATATTCAAGGTGTTAGACTTCACCCCTGCTGGCAGACAAAGGAACAGCAGGAGCAGCAGAGAGATTCTTCAGCAGCTGAGACACTGAACTGTCAAACACACCGAAGTGTAAATCTCAGCCCAGCACCATCACACTCGGAGGATACCCGGTTACCATAGTAGGGTACGAACTGAGACAACCGCTGAGGTCAAGTAAAGTTCAGCCTTCCCTGAGTTTCATTTCCTGTCAGGAGGAAAAGGAGGCTTGCTTGACAGTCAGGCAAATATGAAGAAAGAGTAATGGCGCGTCGAGATAAGCGCACAGCCACATGTTAATGAAAAAGTTCTCTTGCTGCAGCCGCAATGCCGTAATGTTAGCAGAAGTAAAAATGAGCTCATGTCATCCATGACAAATGCAGGCACAGTGACAAACACAACTGGATTTGCTGGTCACTGCTGCGGTTTGACTTATTTGTTCCCGTACGTATCAATCCATCTGTGGAGGACTTAGCAAGGGCATTCATTTACAAAGATTTAGTAGTCATTAAAACATTTCTAATAGGTTACTTATGCCTGACGTGGATACATCATAATTATTAGACTTTGATTTAAGTGGAGAAGCAGTGAATGTGTGCGTGGGGCAGCCATTTTATGAGGCAATAAGGGGACATGATGTCCAGAGTTCTCTTGGCTTCAGGACTGACAGTGTCTTTAAGGATCTTCTTCAGGAACTCCTATTCATTTTTAATAGCTCCATTTCCTCCATCTCAAACAGGCTCTGGCTCACTGTAAGCGCCGGGCACTCAAAGGGATGACAGCAGAGATGTAACACGGTATAATGACACACGGGGCAGACTAGAACAATCAGTTTCAGCAGCAATCATGACACTTGCTGAAATGAAGCAAGATCAAACACACGCAAAAAAGAGTTTTTTGATTTTCTTTGGATACCATGAATCATTTATAAGATGACGATGGTTTTGGTGTTCCTGCTTTGTGAATAGCCATTGTAGCTCTACAGGTCAATAAGGACCTCAATATTCAGTATGCAGCATGCACTGACAAAGGATAAAACTGATATTGACACTAAAGGGCAATTATTATGCTTTTTATTTGACCCATTTTTAGGGTGCAAACAACGCAATCTCATGGACATTCAAAAAAAAACTTTGATTTAGTGGCTAATTCCTATGAATTTGTACTATCTCATATGATCTGCTCATGCCTGATGACGTTTAGTTTAGGGGTGGGATCTTTTTAAAAATTTTACAATTTTCATACAAAATAGTTGTGTCCTCTTGAGATCAGGCTGGGTGGTAGTATATACAGTTGGGTCCATAACTATTTGGACATTGACACAATTCTAACATTTCGGCTCTATACACCAACACAATTGATTAAACAAACAAGATGTGCTTTTACTGCAGACTGCCTTCTTTAATTTGAGGATATAGGCAAATCAGATGAATGCTGTAGGAATTACAACAGTTTGCATATGTGCCTCGCACTTGTTAAGAGTCCAAAAGTAATTGGACAGCAAAATGATCATAAATCAAACTTTCACTTTTTAATACTTGGTTGCAAATCCTTTGCAGTCAATTACTGCCTGAAGTCTGGAACGCATAAACATCACTAGATGCTGGGTTTCATAATGGTGCTCTGCGAGACTTCTACAGCAACTGTCTTCAGTTCCTGCTTGTTCATTATTATAAGTTTAATAATTATATGACGCAGTTATTGATCTAATTATTCACAAATTAATTGCATATTGAGTTTAAGAAATAATTACAGTACAATATTAAGGCACAATATTGCTATAACATTTCATATTTTTAATGAGCCTACATTTTAATTGGTTACACTTTAAAATTGTAGTGAGATTATACATAATCTCACTACAAACATGACACTGTTGCTATTTTCACATCAACCATGAGAAGCTTTTTGCACAAATTACCATTTTTTAGAGTAAGAAACTTGCCAGGAGTCGTATAATGTTGGTAAAAATAATCATATCCAGAACAAAGTATTCAATTTTGCATAATAAATGTTTCAGGCAGAGGGTAAAAATATGTGCTACAGTTATTTAAGATTTTTTATTTATTTATTTCCTTTATTTAGCCAGGAGATCACATTGAGACAGTACTATCTCTTCTTCCAGTGAGACCTGGTCAAGACTGCAGCCCATTAAATTTCACACACAAAACAAATCACAGAAAACAATACCACAACATTACAAAATCATCATTCATAAAAAAAAGATCAGATCATAAAAAACAATTACAGGTATCCTTATACAGAATACAGAAGATGTTTAAAGGTACTCAGGGTTGGAAGTGTGTCAAGATTCAAACGATTTTGCTAATCATTTCAAGCCCTAGAAGCATAAAATGAAAAAAGCACATTTGCTAAGTTTTGACAATACCCTTGGGACTGTTAAGCGAATACAGGAACCGAATCTAGTGCGTTGGTTATTTATGTGAATTGTTAGCAAATTAGAAAGATAGGATGGCAGTTTACCTAAGAGAGCCTTTAAAGTAAATACAGTAAGTACAAATGTAATTTTCTTCTTTGATATAAAGATAACCAATCTAAGGAATCGTACAAAATACAGTGATGTGTCCGTGAATCTGCACTTGTGACAAAGCATATTGCTGCGTGATGAACAGAATCTAGGTTTCTAAGCAGCTGCAGGCACATACTGTATATAGATGATCAACATAATCAATTATAGACGAGAATGTACTCTCTACTAATTTCTTACAAGCCTTGTTTTATTTTACAATACTTTGTTAATGTATTCTATTAGACCCCCCAAAATTATGGACTTGTAAATGAGCTTTTTATCGCTCTTTAACATTTGACTTTCAGACATGTTTTTTACATGCCACCATAAACCCATCCTACCACATGCAGGTCCCACAAGGCCCGTCTGCAGTGCTGATGCCCCTAGTGGCAGACTGCTTGTCCTACATTAAGCGGCAAGGGCAATTTGACAAGAAAAATTTCATTTACATAGTAGGCTGACAAGAGGACTAATAATAGTACGGGGGTCTAAGAAAAGTGCTCTCTGGAGGACTCTGACCTTCCTGCAGCTGTTGATTGCAACAAGGGGTCCAGGTGTTCTGCCTATGTGCATTAAAGAAAATATATTATGCTTTTGACACTTTCAATTTCCTTAATGTTTCTGTTTGAGCTGTTTGAGTTTTCCTCCAGAAAGGTATGTTACAGTTTCCTCAAATGAAATTCTTCTCCAAAAGATGATCAAAGGAGTGAGGCTTGGTGTTAGTAGTGTTTTGTTGCTTGATTTACAGATCTAATATAGCCTACTCATACACATGTGATTTATTGTCATGTGATGTCTGTTTATATTCATAGCTAATTTGTATGTAAGTTTGACACCCAGTGGTTGAACTAGGTATTGCACTTTTGGATCAAAACAAACGCAAGCGCAGGTTGCCATATTGAGGACAGGAGCGATTGATTTAAACTGTGTTCTAAATAAAAGCAATGACACGCAATAGAGGGAATATTTTCCATATTAAAAGGAGTTTTGGTTCTAACCAACATCTTAAATTGATATATTAGAAACAGCTTCTATTTCTCACAGCTGAACAACAGAAACCTATGACAGTGATCACCTCAGGTAAACCTTGTGTGCTTTATTCAGTGCTAAATGCTAACAATGTGAGTTTGAATGCCATTTTACATGACATTTATTGCCATTTACTGAAAGCAGCAGCAGATAGTTCACCTCAGATCTTGAAAATACAATAAACCGTTTGAAATTGAATTTAGAACTAAACACATATGGGCAATTCAGCATCTACATTTAATGATGTTAAAGAGGGTTAACATGTATTAAATATATTCTAAACCTTACCGTTTCATGAGTGAGTGTGCTTCTAAAAGGCTGTATTTAAATTTCTGTTTCGTCAGGTGCAAACAGCCAAATTGCTTATCACTCCATATCTCTTCACAAAGCGTGTTGTTAGGACACGCGGTTACAATATCCCTGCTCACCTAATGTTTATGTT
Source organism: Danio tinwini (assembly GCA_903798205.1). Taxonomy (NCBI): domain Eukaryota; kingdom Metazoa; phylum Chordata; class Actinopteri; order Cypriniformes; family Danionidae; genus Danio; species Danio tinwini. The sequence goes on from CAIGQZ010034880.1 coordinate 8,228,602, forward strand.
CATAATATTTATATAATTTGCTAATTAATAACCTCATGTGGAACTGAATCTGTCTCATTTCGACGTCTGCTATGTTGCATTTTCGGTCACGGACGCATGCTTTCAGAGCCTTTCTGAATAAATGAATGAATGAATGAATGAAATACACTGTTTTCTAACAAGGCAACCCGAGGTGCTTAATTATAATTGGCTAAACTGGCATTGTGCAGGTTAAATTTACCTAAACAAAGACAGCGTTCTGGCACGGAAAAAACATTTTCAAAGCAGAATATCTGACTTCAGCATTGTTTTTCAGTTAAACAAGTATGTTCATTTAGGATGTTTCTTAAATATCTGCACACATATTGTGGGTCCGTCAGCACGGCTTGGAAATTTCTAAACTTTTCAAGCGCAATGGAAGCATCAGCCAATCAGATAGCTCAGACAGTAGCCGATTGCAGACTTATTTCATTGGCTGATGCTGCTATGACGATCGAGTCAGCCCCAACTTCAGACATGCCCTCCGCCAAGCGTTGACACTGAAGCCCCGTGTAAATCGGGCGTTAGAGTAACCGATACACAAGATGTAAAGGCAGCGCACACTTTTGGAAAGGTTGTGGGGAGAAGCAGCTAATTTGCATTTAAAAACACACATAAAAACACAAAAGAGTGTTTCAGACACTTTCTTAGGACACCTTTATGACTTGTAAAACATATGATATGAATACAAAGACAATCCGTGTAAATCAGATAGCATGTAAAACAGTTGCATGTAAAAATGAAGAGGCATAAAATATAAACAGAGAGGCGTTGATGGACTCTGAACACTTTTAACCATTTTGAAAATCATCTTGATAGAGAATTTGATGAAAAAGATTTCTTTACAAACACAGAAACATTTTTTGTCAAAATTGTATTTTTGATAAACTATTATAAACATGATAAAACTATTGTTTATGTTGTTAATTAACATAAAACATTATAAAACTTGTGGATAGAATAAAATGTTTTTTGTTGTTGTTGTTTAAAAGTAGAGACTTTTTTTTTAGTTTGATATGATATGCCAACGCAATCTCACGGCAATTCGTAACTTTTTGATTTAGTGGCTAATTCGTATGAATTCCTACAATCTAATTCGTACAAATAAGTACGATTTGCTCATCATCCAATGACGATTGGGGTTAGGGGTGGGGTTAGGTGCCACGCCTCCTTTTTAAAATCGTGCATTTTGGTACGACTGAACTCGTACGAATTCGTAGGAATTAGCCACTAAACTGACAAAATGTAAAATACTTACATTTCTTTGTGAGATCAGGCTGGATATGCTCATATATTCTTAGCTGAAAATATTCAGAGGGCCATCGATTTTTGGGGAAAATCATCAAAACTGCTGGCAGTGGCTGGCAACTTTTTTAAAATGCTGGCGGAGAAAGAATTGACTGAAATGTCTGATCAATTCAAGGAAAGCCCCATAATTACATCCTTCTTAAAAAGATTTTGTACTTTTAAAAGCTATATCTTATTTAACAAGACTTTTAAAATATAATATTTTTAAATAATTTTCTCTAAGTAATAAATCTTCCACCTTGAAACATGATACTGCACCTATTTTTACAATGCATCAGACCATTTAAAACTGTTTCCCAATTGTTCTGGAAAATTCACCTGTTCTATTTTTAAATCATTATTTTAGATCTTATGAATAATTCATACCAGTTTATTAAACTGCCATTAATAGAATCATAACTTCTCTCTAGTGACGTATGCAGGACTTCTCCATCATCGAGTCCACTTGAACCCTGTCAAAACAAGCTCACGTTTGTCTGCTTCCACAAGACGCCCACATGTCAATATTCAATCAACAGCTGTTGTACAGAATTGATGCCTAATCTGCCAGCAGTTATTGTACATGCACATTTATGTCAAAATACTCAATAAAAAATCTGTTAGTGTTTCTTTTAAATCACAACAAAATCCATTATATACTGTATGTGTGTGTCTGTGTGTATGTAAAAACTGCAAAGGTCAATATAAGTCCAATGACTTGCCTAATTAACATAACTTGCCTATACCTAAATAACCTAGTTAAGCCTTTAAATTGAACTTTAGGTTGCAAAACTAGTATCTTGCTAAGCTAATAAAATATGATTTACTGTCATCATGGCAAAAAACAATTGTCATATGAAAAAAAGAGTTACTAAACTTTCTCTCCGTTAAACTACACATGGGAAACATTTGAAAAAAAATAGAAATTTCACTGGAGAACTAATATTTTTGTTTTCAACTCTATAATCTACATCTCACCTCCTTTTTTAGAGCAAGCAGAGGTCGTGTATCTGTTCTGGCTGACTAGGCTTCTTCTTCTTCACCACAGAAAGCCAGAACCTCATAAAAAACACAATGATCAATACAGTGATGTACCGACCAGTAGCCAAGAGCATTTCTCATACCTTTCTATCGATGCTCTGTCAAGTCCGTCTCAGTCTAAAGTTATGTCAAGCTGTATGGCCTATGGGAGGCTTCTCTTCTGAGAATCAGAGCACTTGTGATCAATGAGCAGCTCAGATTTTAATGTTTATATTTTACCGTTATGGAGTATGAGCAACGCAGTGACATAAATACATGCTGTGTTCAGTCTGAGAGCACTAGTGAAAATGCTTCTGTATTGCAGTCTTTTCTGTTTAATATGGATATTTTTATTATGAATTATCTAATCAGTGGAACGATTTAAGAGGCAAATTAATTTTACAAGAACATTGACATGAATCTAAGGCTTTTAACCAACCTTTTAGACTAAAATTATAGCCTTTTCTCTATAAATACAGCAGCTCTTGAACTGAAAGGTTTGTGCAAAAGCAGATGAATCAAATGCTTCAGTATGATTTCAATATGATTCATACAGCTTTTTCATCTTCAAAAGGAAGGAGTTACCTATGTCACTTATATACTTAACTAACAGAGAAATATTATATACTTGTACTATAACGTATTAAAATCAAAATAAGCAAACAAACTACATGTTTTCTGTTATTTTGTCTTGAGGGCAAGAAAATATTTTATGTTTTTTATTATAGTTACGATTACAATCTATATCCATAATTATTTTGGTGACAAAAAAAAGATATAGCTGTTATTATATATATATATAGTTTATTTATACATGTCCAGTGGGTATGGAACTGAATTGTTGAATAAATTTTTGCAGATTTAAGAAAAAAGAAAAAAGTTAAATATCATATGGTCTCTTAAATGGCTGGCCCATTCAAGAACAGTCACTGAGTTGTTGAGAAACCACTCCATCATTTTAGCTGTGTGGTTAGGGTCATTGTCTTGTCGGAAGGTAAACCGTCGGCCAAGTCTAAGGTCCTGAGCGCTCTGGAAAAGGTTTTAGTCCAGGATAACCCTGTATTAGGCAACATTTATCTTTCCCTCAATTGCAACCAGTTATCCCTTTTCCTGCAGCTAAAAAACACCCCCACAGCATGATGCTGCCACCACCATGCTACACTGTTGGGACTGTATTGGACAGGTGATGAGCATTGCCTGGTTTTCCTCACACATACCGCCTAGAATTAAGGCCAAAAAGTTCTATCCCGAGAATCTTATTTCTGACCATCTTGGAGTCCTTCAGGTGTTTTTAAGCTAACTCCATACAGGCTTTCATGTGTCAGGCCGGTTTTCCATGGTGGAGGGCTGCAGTGATGGTTGACTTTCTACAACTTACTCCTATCTCCCGACTGTATCTCTGAAGCTCAGCCACAGTGATCTTCTTTACCTCTCTCACCAAGGCTATTCTTCCCCGATAGCTTAATTTGGCCAGACCGCCAGCTCTAGGAAGGGTTCTGGTTGTTCTAAATGTCTTCCATTTAAATATTATAGAGGCCACTGTGCTCTTAGGATCCTTAAGTGCAGCAGAATTTTTTTTGTAACCTTGGTCGGATCTGTGCCTTGCCACAATTCTGTTGCTGAGCTTTTCAGGCAGCTCCTTTGTTCTTATGATTCTCATTTGCTCTGACATGCACTGTGAGCTGTAAGGTCTTACATAGAGAGGTGTGTGGCTTCCCTAATCAAGTCCAATCAGTTTATTCAAACACAGCTGGACTCAAATGAAGGTGTAGAACCATCTCAAAGATGATCAGAAAAAAATGGACAGCACCTGAGTTAAATATATGAGTTTCACAGCAAAGAGTATGAATACTTAGAACCATGTGATATTTTAGTTTTTTTTATATATAATTAAAAAGAATTATATATATATTTAATAATGTGTACATTAATGAGGAAAAATAAACTTTAATTTTAGCAAATGGCTGCAATATAACAAAGAGTGAAAATTTTAAAGAGGTCTGAATAATTTCTGTACCCACTGTTTATATAATATTGTACTGGAATATACAAATATTATGCTTTTTTTATTCTGTGATGCAGTAATTGATAATGAGAAATATATTGGTATACTGATTAAATTTATTTTAAAATAAAATTAATATTCAAACAATAAAACTAAGAAAATATTTTAGACATAAATCTTTAGTCATTTACACACTGACAATTTGATACATTTGTTTATTTTAAGAAAAGTAAATCCAAAGATGAGAACTTTAAAAAAATTTAACTGATTAAATCCACAATCCTGTTTGAATAGACCATTAGCTGTATTATTCAGCACCTTGGAGGCACAATAAATAGCATATCTTTGGTTCGAATGTGTCCATTTTATTGTTTTATGCATGAATAAATAAACCTATCTAGAAAAAGAAATAAACATTCACATGTCCAAGTAAAACCTTAACAACATGACAACCTTGAGACCCCTGAACATTCAAACATTAATTAAAAAACATTAATTACTGGTGTTATCTTACTGTATCTAAACTGACAGAAGCTCTACTTTCTGAAATGAAATGAAAGTTAATAGACATGGCCGGTTAAAGAGCTGAGGAGCTTTGCCATAGCAATCCTGGAGTGTTTTCAGCCTCTTTCTGATATCCTATAATAGTGCTGGAGGATTAGAAATCGAATAGCTCATATATAAAAGGGATCCTGTGAGACTTATCCAAATCTTATTTCCCGTTCTTGTTTATTAACAACATTTGGTGTTATCTGCACAAACCGCTAGACTTTCCTCAACCTAAAACATGATTTTTTTTTACTTTTAGCCTCAGCTATGGCTCCAGTTACGAGGCTTTGAGAGATAAAAAGATGTCGAGTACCAATTTTTAACTGAGTGGCCAAATTACTATAGGTTCCTCTGCCTGCACATTTATAGATACTCTCAAATAATGTATGTGTATA
>CAIGQZ010034880.1:8234275-8247723 GCA_903798205.1 Danio tinwini
ATATATATATATATATATATATATATATATATATATAATCAATTATTAATTATTAGATGATAAATATTAGGCAAGTTTATTTATATAGCACATTTAACACACAATGTTAATTCAAAGTACTTCACATAAACAACAGGAAAAAAAAATAAAAACTAAAATATTTAGAATAAGTATATGAAATAAAAACAATAAAGATTAAAAAAGAAACTGATGAAAACTTTTAAAAGAATAAAAAATGAAGAAAGACACTATTAGTGCAAACTGTCAGACGTACCACAGCGCTCATTCAGTTAACGCACAGCTAAAGTGATGTGTTTTAAGTCTTGATTTGAATTTGCTTAATGTTGAAGCACATCTGATCACTTCGGGAAGCTGATTCCAGCAGCAGGGGGATGTAAACCAGAAAGCAGATTCACTCTGCATTGAGGGAACACTTGAAATTTCTAACTCGACCATTATAATCTGAGTGATCTGTATTCATATCTGCAATGTATTGAGGTCCAAAGTGATTTATAAACAAGTAGTAATACTTCAAAATCTATTTTATTCTTTACATAAGCCAGTGTAAAGACCTGAAGACTGGTGTGATGTGCTCTGATTTTCTGTTTCTTGTCAGAATGTTGCAGTGTTTTTGAGATGGTAATATGCTGATTTACTTACTTTTGATTGACTTTTTGACTTTTGATGCTGATTTTAGTTGCACTATCCTACTCCTCGTTTTGTGCGTTCACATGAAGGGGTAGGGGTGTCCCAATTCTCTTTAGCTTGAAGGCGTAGGGCTAAGGGGAAGGGCTAAATAGCCCTTGAAACTGAAATTTTTCAGGACCACACTCGAATCCAAGGGCTACAAAAATTTCCCAGAATACACCAGCCACAACGGCAGCATGACTGCATATGGAAAGAGATGCACAAATTCTTTTTTTTTTTGTCATTATTATGAATTTTTACAACAAACAAGCATATGTTTTAAAGCTGTGTCTCATTCCAGAGGCTGCATCCTCTGAAGAATGCAGATTTCAAAGGTGAGTCATTCGAAGTCCACACAGGCCGAACTGAGCGTTTTGAAATGAGACGATCTAGCTGCTGTTAATAAGCACTGATCAAATTTGTAAATACTTTTTTCAAAGTGATTTTAAAACTTATTGTAAGCAATCTGAAGGCAGAACAAGGTTTATAAAAGCTTGAAATATATTTCCTTTGATCCATACATGTACACATAAACATGTAAACTGTCTATAAAATCACTCTTTCATAATACGTCATACTCTTTTTGCTTTTTAACATGTGTTTAGATATCCAAGTAAAATAATCCTACTTCATACATTTACAACGAATGACGCATTTTGAGGCTGCGTTTGAAGGAGCCTTTGAATTTTTTAGATATGAGACAGCCTTCATCGCACAGCGTTGATGCAGCGCACATCGAATGCATCTTTCTTAGGATGTATCCTCTAAATAAGACACAGCAAATAATACCAGCGTTCATGTTTTACCATTATGCCAAAAAAAAAAAGCTAAAATAAAAACTGCTAAATTTCGCTAATGTTATCTATAATCCCTAATTATTAAATCCTGTATATTAGTTCCACAACATACTTTTACATCTGACACTTGAATACCCTATCAGAAAAGTCTAGTGGCTGGGAATGATCTTTTTACAGTGTCTGATATAACAATAATGTTGTTTTGATATGTTTAGATGAATATGGCCACAGTGTAAATGCACAGTACAGTTACGAGCCTATTGCCACATTATATCATTATGCTAACATGATATCATTGCCTTCAGTGATTTGCTGAAGATAAATACCAAAAAATGCAGCAAGTGGAATAACTACAGCATTCGCCATCTTTGATCTCATATGAAGTAAGAGCTTGTGACGATATATGATGACGTGTGCTGCCATTGTAATGCTGTTCTATTTCTTAGGGGTACATTTTGAAGCCCTTCCCCTTCATACTCTGTTTTAATGGGGAAGGGGTACAAAAATAAAATTGGGATTGGCGCTAAGATTTGATTTTAAAATTGTTGACTTGATTTTTTTGATGTTTTAACCTTTGAGTGAAATGCATTCATTTTGAAAACCTCATCTTTGTTACTAAATATCCTTGTAGAAAAAAAAGAAAGCTTTGGCACATCCAACTGTTAATTTCGTCAATGCATTGGCAGAGGGTGTCAGTGAGGGCTGTAGTCATTAGGCAGGCAGCTGTGGTGAGAGATTTGGTTCTTTCTTATTATTTGGCTCAGTGGGAGCAAAGGTTGGACAGGAAAGGTGCCAGAATTCAATCTTGTGGGACTCCACGTCATGGGTGTCCATCTTGACCTATGGTAACCTACAATGACATGATAACCTTTCCCTTCAAGGTAAGATCTAAACTATTTGAGGACCGTCCCAGAAAACTTGACCCAGTTTTTTCAGCCTTTGAAGAAGTATGCTGTGATCAACAGTGTCAAATCCAGCACTGAGATCAAGCAATATTAGCAATGTTAATTTACCTGTATCCATATTTAGGCAAATATTGTTGATTATCTTTATGAGGGTGCTCTCTGTTAATCTAATTAGTAATCATTTCATAATATTAACATTAATTTATTTAATACAAGATAAGGATAAGAATGTAAACATACTTTCTCGGGCACTCTGGCACATGTTTTAAGCTATTAAAATGTTTTTCACTTGTCTTATTATGAACATACTTAAATGTTGGTTTTGTTTTTATCATGGAGATGCTTAAAAGCTGTCTAGTATACAACATCCTGTAATGTCCTGTTATTTTATGTTCACATTCTGCACTATATTATACTTTTATCTGCGTTCATAAGTTCTGCGCAAGTATCTTCAGTTTAAGGTCATTGATTAGACTCAATTTTAGAAAGCAGCTCAGCATAATTAATACGATCATGTGCTTCTCTTGATGGCAGTCATTTCCAAGAAAGTCTGCAGATCTGATGCTTCTAATCAACATTCTTTCCTTGTGCCGTGACTCTTTCGACGGTATAATGGCACAAACAATTCATATTAACATTGCAGAGAGACTGATAATAAAAGCTGGGAGGCCTGTTGCTCGAGCAGCTCTCAGTTTTCCCCTTTTTGCATTTGTCTGGCTCTATTAAAGCAGAAACGCTCCTGTTGATTGATGATGCGCTTTGTGTGTAATCAGTGCCCTCATTAAGAGGTGCCACTTATTATTCATCTTCTTCTCCTTCATTGCAACTGATATAAACTGAGCCAATTGCTGGATGTTGTGCTCTGACATTATGCTTCATATGCATGCGAAGTACAGACGGAGTCAGATGCATGATGGGAATTTTTGATTTTGCTAGTAAGTTCATAAAGACGAATGGCATGAATTATGTCTCAGGACTGATTTTACCTGGACAGTCAATAATCAGTTTCTTTTTAACTGTGTTTTCAATTAATTGGTAGGGTTGAATTGCAGCCAGTGATATCAAATAGAGGTCAGTAACCTTTTAATCTGTTTTTATTTAGTGTTTCAGTTATATTTAGCAATAATAAAATTTGTAGGTAACACTTTAGAATAACAGGACATGATTAAGGATGTGTTAACATGTAAACTAAACATTACTTTATTATGATCTAATGAGTTAATGCATGCGCTAATCATGAACTAACTTTAACTACAGCATGAGTTCTAAAAGTTCATGTGTGAATAACAGCTCCCTTAATTACTTGTTAGTACATGCTTGTTTGTTATTAAATGTATTAAATACCATATTAGTTTATGCTTAATTCAAACATCAACTCATGATATGTTAATGTATAATTATATCATGACTTTACTTGAAGGGGCACATCATCATTAACAAATTCCTAACAACTCATGAACTCTATATGCACATCCGTCTAGTGCGTTTACACTAAATAACAACAGAAAAGTGTCAACATCAACACGAACAGTTTAAACACAAGAGTTCATGAGTAAGGATGAGTTAATGATGATGTGCCCCTCCAAGTAAAGTCTTGACATTAAACTTAACTTGAACTTAAATGTTAATTAATACATTAATTAACCACATTAATTAACAAAATGTACTAAGTAATCTCTCTAAACTCTTGTTACTCGTGTTGTAGTTAAAGTTAGTTCATGAAACTGACGTTAATTCATAATAAAGTTTGGTTTACAAATTATGTAATGATACTACAATGATAATGTAGGTTTTTTATGTAATGATAATTCACAATATTAAAGTATTGTTATACTGTACGTTCTGCAATATTTTAGGGAAACTAATTTAAAATAATTTAAGAAACCATTTCAAAGTTATTATTTCTTAGGGTTTGCCATTAATAGCTAAATGCCAATAACATGTTTTCAACATGTAAGTATATATGTTAGACATCACTTTAGACGCATTCACTTATGCCGAGTTCAGACTGCATAATTTTCATAGTCATGTCACGGATGTTTTTACACTGCATGACTATCCTAGCTATTGTTCTGTCGGTGCTGTGTTTACACGCGACAGGAGAGTTCATACTGCATGACTTTAAAATAGGAAGAATCACAGACAACTTTGTCCAAACTACGTCTCAAAGCCAAACAAACGCGAGAAGTGACATGGAAACAACGCGAGGTCACATAATATATCTTTCATTATTAATTACATAATGTAAACAGAAGGCTTTAGCTTTAGAAACTTGTGTTGCTCACCTGGCTTTTGAAGAGAATTAACAATCTCTCCTCAACTTTTTTTTTACTTTTCAACTTGATTGTAATATTGATCAGATGACACATCAAACAGACTCGTGCCAATTTTACACTCATTTTTCCTCCATTTCTTGGGTCCAAATCAACTAAAAATGAGTGCTTTTAGCTTCTCCCCCAGCCTCACGCTTGCCTGCAGGTAACCACGCTAGTGAATGCTGCTCTCTCATTGGCTGTAGGTGATCGCGGATGTTATTTTCAGTCAGAACACATTCACACGGCATGATTTGCATCGCCGACAACTCCAGATATTTAGCATGCCAAATATCTCACGGGCATCTGCGACTAATCTGCGATTCTCTTATAACTCGTCCTTGATAGTTCATACTGTGTGATTGTCACTCGCGTGCACGAGCATCAATTTGCTTGTGATTTCAGGCATTTGTCAGCGATTTCTCAAAACCTGTCGGCGAAATCAGAATCGGGACTAAATTTATGCAGTCTGAACTTGGCATTAGACAACACAATACCATCTTTTTTTAGCTTCCAAAGAATTATATCAGGTGGGATAACCCTGATTTTCAAACACAACAAAAAATTAATTCAGTTTGTAACCAATTGTCTATTTATGAAGAATAAAATGCTCTAAATTACAATATTTTCTATTTGAAATTTAGAAGAAAGGTTATCAGACATTTACAGAATAACATGAATATTAACATTTTACTCAAACGCAAATCTGATAAATCCAGCAATCTCGTATTATTTTTACAGTGAAGAAACATAATAGCATCTCAATCCAAAACATCACTTCATCACTCACTCATCTTCCTTCTTCTGTCTTCCCTCAGTGTCATTAGTTTACAGGGGGGCGTTTATTGAGACAAACTGAGGCTTTTATTATTTTGTTTACACAGAGGAGAAACTGGCACACCATCGCAAGACCCTTCACAACAGGCCAAACCAGAGGAGTATTCGGGACCCTCTCCAAACAGTGTGTGTTTGGCCACCAGTGAGGCTCTAAATTGGTAAACTGGACCTGTTTCCACTTTTCAGATGAAGATGGAGCGCACTGATCCCAGGGATGCTTCCCAGTCTAAAAAAGCCAAGGCACACAACAGACATGCACCACAATGTCTTCAGATAGATGGACAAATGATTAAATGACTAAATGTTTTGTGGGATAAATATTTTGTTATTAAGAATTAATCATCTTAAACATATTATTCCCCTTTTCATAAGATGTCAAATATATATGTGAAGCCTCAGCTTAGAATACATCACAGATCATTTATTGTAGCTTGTCCAATTTGCCCCTATTTGGATGTGAGCAAAAACACACTCATGTGTCCCTTTAAATACAAATGAGATGCTGCTTTTCAGAAGAAGGTGGTCTTTACATTAAACTAACACTCCAGAAACAACAACACGAGCAAATCTCTCACAGTCAAAATATAAGAAATTAGATGTTGATCAAAGCATTACATGTTCAAACCAGAGTTAAACGTTATTATAATATATTTAATTAATTATTTATTATATATTTTTATTATAATTATATTATATTTAAACTATTACCTTTCCAGTCACCTGTATATGCAGTGCATTATACATTTGTTTATGAATTATGCTGAAAGTGAACATTTTTCAGGATAAATAATGGGTTTCTATCACCTTTTGTTAAAGGTGCCCTATATAAAGAAAATCTGGGTATACCTATTTAAATAATATTTAGTAGAATAATAAGAAATCAGTTGAACAATTAGACATCAGTATATGGAAATGGGCAAACAGTGAGCCGCAGACACCGTTGCTTCCTCGTTCTTATGTAAATTGCACATGTTTAAAACCCCAGTGGGCAAAAGACCAATCAGAACACAAAACAGACTGTTGCATGACTCATGAATAATTTGTATGTACTTTAGTTCAGGACCTTACAAGAAGCCGCATCATCAGGAGATCACTAGCCAAAACACAGACTGATATGTTGCTTTGGGATCATTAATATACATGCCTCAGGTTGCATAAAAAAACTCAGGTTAAAAAGCCACAACGTTTCCTAGTCAGACAACAAGGAACATTTTCTCTTAATTATTTTTAGGTTTGTGTGTGACTTTTGTTTTTAAATGGGAGACACAGATTGTTTACTACACCAATAGCCCGGTGGTTAAGTGTGCTGACACATAGCACTGAGGTGCTCACTTGCAACCCCATTTAATTCCTGACTCGAGGTCTTTTGACGATCATTCCCCTCTCTACTATTCTATCAAATAAAAAAGATAACCCCCCCCCCCCCCCCAAAAAAAAAATAATTCTATATGTTAAGATATATGTATCAGAAAAAAATCTAAACGGTGTGTTTTCCTGCATGCTTTTTGAGGAAAAACTCCCCAAAAAAACTTATGATGAAGCCTGATTTTCATGATGTGTCCTCTTTTACTCCCACTGTCTCAAGCTGCTAGTCCTTTCAGTCTCCTACAGACATGAATAACAAAAATCAGACCTCAAAAGGTGGCTAGCAGTCATTTAGAAATGAATGGCTTTCATTATATTATTATTGTGGCCATCAAAGACTCCCATATGAGATGACAGAGGTCAAAAGTAACCCACACACAAAAACTGCCTTCTTGATGCATCATAAGGTTTATAGCAAGTCTGTGGTTGAGAATGACCTTGTTATATGTTCACTTAGAAAGACCCTGTACCTATACATCCTTATGAAGAAATACATGTCAATGGTGCCTGCCTTGCAAAATTTAGCTGTATTGATAAGCAGAGCCTGTATTTGGCTGATCTGCTCTTCTTAAAATCATCAACATCTCCAACAGCACTGCAATCTTGGACAAAAGATTGAAGAAGAGAAATTTACATTCATGTATACTTTTTTTTTTTTTTGCTTCATATGAGGGCAAAATAAGTTCAAAAAGGCTCAGTGACTGTATACTGTATTCAAACATTCCAACACCCCCCATGCTGCAGCAGGCGGGTTCTAAATGTGTCAGGCTTCTCACAAGTACCCCTAAACACAACTACGATGCTGGCTGTGAGAGAAGAACATCTGCTCACAAACATCTGTCGGCCTTCTCCAGACTGTCGCACATGTACATTTTCTATTTGCCACAGACAAACGCCGAAAGTATGAATGTTTAGAGCTTTAAAAGATGTTGCGCTTCTTGTTCAGTGTATGACCCCCTCCAAGTCTATAGAATTTCTCTGCAAGCAGGCGTACAGGTGCAGATACATCTACTAGTCTAGCATAGCCAGAGCTCAGACTGACGGTTTAAGGTCTGGGAGCTTTTGCCACTTGGAATGGTCAGGAACTGTCCCCGATGCTATTTGACCGATTGGTTAGCTGCCAACCAATCACCTTTCATTTTGTGCTGCATCATGTTTAGGGACTGGAAATGTCCACAAGCCTGACCGGCATGCATAATTCATTCACAAACATCTTTACAAGTTTACAACAATAACGCATCAATATCCTTAATGATCTGCTAGCAAAACATAAAGGAAATACATAGAAATGTATGCCATGACTGATATAAACATTATAGTTTTTTTATGCGATCAGACTTGTTTACAGGCAGAAAATTGCTGCACACTCAATTACTGGAAATCCTTTATATTTAAACCAGAGAAAGACTGAGGATCTGCAAACAGGATCTGTTTCCAGAAATGTGCGCCATGTGCATCAGACGTTTAGCCACAGGTCCGTGGGCTGTGCTTGTCGTGATGTCTGAGGCTGAGACTGCATCTAAAGCAGCTCTGCCACTCGACTCTCCAGAGTATTCAAGTAGCTAACTTAGTGTTATTGTGTTGGATGGATGATGCTTTCCTCTCTGACCTCCGTTGATGTGAGATACAAATTAATTACACATAATATATAAGGAGGAGTTCCAAGATGCAACCACCGACTGCATAATTGTCACAAACTTATGGTAGCTCAAATATGTTTAGAAAACAAAACAAACTCCCTGAAAGGTTTGCTTTGATTAGCTGTTTCAAACTGTTTAAACAAACTCAAATTGAATTTTGTTTTAGTTGGATTTTGTTCAAAGTTTCGTTTTTCAATTTCATTTGAAGTATATACAGGGTCTTAAATAAAAGATAAGGAAGGAAATACTCCAATTGTCAGGATCCAGCCCTTACAGCCCTGTCAGTCATTGGTGTGTTTAATGTCTCTTTGATTGTTTTGTGTATTAGCACATGGCTGTCTGTTTTGTTGTGTTGGCCATGTGCTCCCCTTGTCCTGCCTCCTTGTTTTCCTATGCCTCGCCCCCTTGTTTAGTCCTTGTTTATGTTCACCTATTTCTCGTGCTCTCTACTCCCTATATATTGTGTTGATTTACCCCTTGTCTGTCCGTCACACTATCTTTTGTGTGCTTGTCTAGCTAGTCTTGTTAGTGCTTGATAGAAGTATTTTATATAGTCTAGTTTTGTTTCTTTTGTCTAGTCTTAGTCTTGTACTATTTTTTTTTCTTTATCTTGAATTAATTTACCCTTTTTGATATTTATTTATTTTTCTCTTCTCTCAGCGAAGTTGCTGTCACTTTCACATTTGTTTTTGTTTGTAGTTCAAGACTTTTCAAGTTTTTGTTTTTTGATTCCCAGTCTAGTCCTATGTTGCATCCGGAACCGCGTACTTCCATACTATATAGTACGATAAAATCAGTTTGTGAGCCAAGTAGTATGTCCGAATTCATAGAATTTGAAAATCAGTATGCGAGAAGTACTCGTATGACCTACTACTTCCGGCGAGACTCTGAAGTGTGCATCCCATGCACGCTGCGCTATCCCATGATGCCCTGCGAGAGAATTCATGAATGGGAGTGAAGCAACGCAACTGACGCAGGTAGGTCACATGACCATTTATACTTGACGAATTTCATTCATACTTCTCACATTCATACTGTATAGAATGTACTTTTCTAACAGCCGAGTAGTACGTTTAAATTCAAATGCAGTGCCTACTGAGTAGTAGGCAGTTTCGGTTGCCGCCCTAGTGTTTTGTTAGTTCTTTATTTTTAGTTCCTTTTGCTGTGTTGTGTTATTTCTAGCTACAGGTTATTTATTTTGGCCTTTTACATTTTTTTAGTCCTTTTATTTGTTTCATTTTACTTCTCGAGCTCCTTTTTCCCTCTTAAATATTTCTTGTTTTTACTTTTTGTTCTAGTGTTTTTGCTTTCTACTCTTTTAGATTTTCTTGTCTCCCCAGCTGTCTAGTCCTGTTGTGTAGCTTGTCACTTGCCTTTTGAGTCTCTGCTGGTTGTGGATCCCCCTTGGCTTGACGTTCCATCTGTTTGCCACCCCTGTCCCAAACCTGAGGTTCTGCTAGCTACTTGCTGGCTGCTGGGCCTAAAGTTTGGAATTTCCCTTTTCCTGACCAGCCTGTTCAACCCCCACAAGACTCTCCCATCTGTATCATCCTGAAGTTCTGAGTCTCCATCCCTCACCAGGCTGTTCTCCTGCCGTCATCCTGCATTATTGTGTGGACCGTCCTTCTGCATTGCCTTCTGTCCCTCCTGTAAATAAACCTTGTGTTCTTCTGTCTATTCTGCGTTTGGGTCCTTCTTGCCAACCTTGACACTAATGTGCTGAATTTTATGTGGAATATATATAATAAATTCACTACTTGGGCCTGCCATGTTTGCTATGAAAGTAGAATTTAAACCCTTAGTTTAATAATAATTAATACAAATTATTTTTATATCATTATTGGTTTTTCATCCCCATTAACAAATTAAAAAACATTTCATATATAGATTTATATTTTTTGATTTATATTAGTGTTGTTAATGATACATTATAACAATCTAAATTATAATTATCACTATTATTTAAATGTATTATTGGCTGTAATTGTATTAATTGTATAATAATTAATGGTATAATCAATTTATAATCTATTATTGTTGCTACCATTATTATTTATTTATGTTCAATAAAATGTTTAGATCAATAATAATAATAATAATAGTATTATTTCATTACATTATTATAATATATATTTTATTATAATTATTAAACAAATATTACGCAATGAATTATAACTGCACGACCATATCCTTTTTTACTTATCCTACTACGTATATGCAGTGAGTCAGGTTCATCCTCTGATCTAAAGTACATTTGACTGTTGGCAGCATCTCTCATTACCTGAAGAGCTCTTACATTATGAGCTGATGAGGGACTTTACTGTACCTGGCCGACAGTGGAGGGTTATGGCCAGTGTTGATTAATAATTACATAACCACAGCTCGCCTTCCCTCCCACTCGATGAGACACATAATCATACATAATTACAGACATGGCTGTTGCTCCATCTGCCCTCGCCAAGGAGCAAAAGCCGCAGGCCTACACATAAAACACATGTTTGCAATAGTAATGATTACTCTGTAGCCAAAGCACACCTTCAACTATTGACTATTAAATGAGAAGGGAAATATTGGGGTCAAAATAGACAAAAAGCATAAAGCCATCCTTCAAGCGGTTTCCTGCTCTTATACAAAAATGCAATGGGATCATGAATCTGATTTGTACATTTTGTTTGACTTTTATTTTGCACTTTAATTCATGAGAGAATTGTCAAACTCAAAGCAAAATTAAAAAGAATTCAGGAATATAAAAGGATTCAGAAAGTCCAGAGACATCTGCCTGTGTAATGAGTGGGATGTAAGTGCACTACTGTATCTCAGTAGCCCTTTGTAATATTGCATTAAAAAATATCTTTCTGTAGTGTTAAATGGACCCTTTCAGAAGTTCTTCATAATAATATTCTGAAAAAGTCTATGTAAAAGGGACTAATGATGATTAGACTAATAAGCTTCTAAAGTCTTGTATTATCAGACTGAGCAAAAGATTTTTTTGTAAAACTTTAAAATACACATGTAATCAAAACTAACCATATTGGTTTTGTTAGCTCACTTTGCTAGTTCTGTGGTGAACAATTCATCTGTGCATGTCATTAAGAAAAATTAATTGTTCACCCTTCTAATCTTTCATTGTAATCTGAAAAATGCACTTCCTGTTAACAATTCAGTTAAAGGTTCAAGACACCTTGGAGTACTTTTTTTATTTTAACAGATTTGTGTGTGTTGAGCATCAGTTAAGACAACATTAGCACCTGTCAGCTTTAATTGTGGGAAAAACTGTTAGCTAATTTCATCTTTCATGTTAAAAATTATTTTGGGGGCGGGATCAATATCAGTGACATAGCGAATCAGCTAGTGGAGTGATGACTCGTCGGTTTCTCATTATTATTCATAGCAGAGTTTTCTTATCCTATGAGAAGACTCTTCTTTTAATTATTCATGAGAGCACATGCTTTATGCCTCTGACTGGGTGAGACCGCATCTGCACATGGCATGGGTCGAATGAGTTTGTTTCCATGATCCACGGGGTTTGTTGCTTTTTTTTCCCTGCAATTCTGTCAAGGACAATACAGCAAAGCTGTTGGTTTGAAGCAAGCATTTTGTAGGGAGAGCTGTACAAGAATTGGAGAATGGACTGCAAAAGACTTTGTCTTTTATCAGTAGAGTTCGTTACCATTCAGACACATTGCCTATATCCGTGCTGCTGTGTACATATGGCGAATATGTTTACAATCCTCCAGATTACCGGCAGGGTTAATGGTTGGAATAGATAGGGAAAGAGACCTACTGCACTACTATCAGTTGTGTCTGCATTCAGACCCGGGGATTGAGGAGGAGAGAAGTCCTCCTTATTTATAGTGTTTATTTAAACACGATTATCTTTATGATGATGTAACAAATTGTGGTTATGTGTATATGAAATTACGAATAAAATATGTAGCAGGGCATTAAATTACTTACGGTTTATTTCTTTACATTTTAACTTTGTAAACTATAAAATCATGGGTGTCCTCAAGGTTTGTGTCTTATTTTGAGAGCCAACTGACAGCTGTTCGCTCCCCTCTTTTCCCCGTGCTCTGCCCACTCCTCCCTCTGCTCTCAGCGCTCCACGCACATCTCTGAGCATTTTTTGAAAAAATTCTGAGGTAGACTTGAACTGAAAGAGGGGGGTTTTCAAGATCCTTTATATATACTCTGTCTGAGGTATTCAGTAAACATATTAAGTATGTTTACTGGTTAACATACTTAACCACAGCCCTCCAACTGTCAGTATTGACAACAAATAGAAATAGTGAGGAGGAGGTGTCTGTTATGTTGTAACAACTCTCCCAAAAACATTTTCCCAATATTTATGATTGAAATGACTATACAACAAAACAAGCCACGCTCACTGTTTGCTCATTTAATATTCCATTTCTCTAGGAACTGCATCAGAATCTGAAAAAAGGCGCTCACAACCATGTAGACTTTAACAGTCTATCATTAATTCCAAATCAATTAAACATTAAATCAAGGAAAGTTGATGTGATTATGTGTAAAACTTTAGTTTAGTAGCAGCAATCAAAATCAAAACTTGTTTAGATTCATTAAATTTTCTACGGCTTAGTCCTTTATTTATCAGGGGTTGCCACAGCGGAATGAACCGCCAACTATTACAGCATTTGATCAATGCAGCAGATGCCCTTTCAGCCACAACCTAGTACTGGGAAACACCCATACACACTCGAATTCACACACACACACACACACACACACACACACACACACACTAAAGCCAATTTTGTTTACCCAGTTCACCTGTACCACATGTCTTGGAACTGTGGGAAAACCGGAGCACCCAAAGGAAACCCACACAAACATGGGGAGAACATGCAAACTCCACACAGAAATGCCAACTGACCCAGTCGG
>CAIGQZ010034880.1:8257723-8328781 GCA_903798205.1 Danio tinwini
CCCCCCCCAGCTCTTCACTTTGCGTTCATAGATACACATATATATACATATATACACATACCTTTTAACATACAGTTCATTTTTCAACAATGCTAGGGCCCCCAAATCACTAAGTCCGCCCCTGCATATTGCCCATGCCTAAATCCACCACTGCTTATATTAGAGGTCTGCACAGGCCTGATTTTTTTTAGTCCCGCTCCCAAGAGGTTTTATTCCGCACCCGACCGCTGTATATTCAGTCTTAGTTTATTCGCTGCTCGCTTAGAATAATTTTCTACCCGACCCGACCGCTCCCACTAAATTTAGGTTTCCAAAATCTCACATTTAAATTGGGTACTACCAAAAGAGAGATAACAGATAAAACTGTAGGTTGTGCAAGATTGTAGGCTAAATGTCAATGAGTGCTGCCTTAAACCTGAAGTTCCAATCTTGTGACTACTAAAGGGCAAAACGTTTTTACCCTTAAAGGTAAAACTTAAATTGTCTCATCATGCAAAGGGTCATTTTTTTCCATTTGCATCTGACACATAAAAAAAAGACTTCCATACATCAGACTTGCCTGATGTGGGTTTCTTAACACTAACCGTTTCCTAATGCAAGCTGTTTCCTCTGAGCTGGCTCTGTTATGCAGATGATAAGCGCACTGACTGTGCGGAAAAAAGCACATGCAAAAGCACCTGTTATTCATTAAGCATGTATAACAATGTGAGCACTGGCTGTACTGGTGCTCAATAAGAATGAGGAAATCACAGATATGCTGTTCCGAAATAAGAGTTTAACACCAGAGATACCGGCTTATACTGTGTTTTATTCAGAAATGTATTTTCGCGCCGCAAGATATCTGGTCAGGTCCCATTGGAATGCAGACCTCTATAGCTTATATCTTTTTTCACTGTTTTAGAGCGCACAAGGTTTGCCTTACTTTCATATTGATAATAAAACTAAAAAAACATCTATTTTGATTTAGGGGACCTTTAAACGAAATACAGGGTAAATTAATTATAGATTTAAATGTATTAATCTTGATTATTAATATAGTAAGAATTATATCTGTCTATGGAAATGTCAACAGTGAAATGTCCCACTTCCAACCTCAATGTGTTCCAGTCAGTCATGTATTACAGTCGCATATTAAGTCATATGTGAATATTTCATACCTTTATTATTGTGCCAATTATGGCTAAATGCTGGCTGTGCTTTTAATACAGCTGAGGGAATGAAAGAATTATATATTGCACTCTAAAGCTAATATTATCTCATAAATAGCTCTTATTAATAGGGTTCCCGCTTATTTTGTGCTGTAAACATATAGTGTATTTATATTTTTACATAAGGTAGCTCCATACATAACAAAAATACATAAGGTATTTTTAGTTTTACATAAGGTAGCTCCACTTTAGCAGAACTAGCTGAACTTGAAGTGATGACATATCTCGCTAAAGTTTATTTGGCCAGCTCCAAGACCACAGATCAGTTGTTTAACTAGCAGTCTTCTAGACATTATTTCCAACTATGAAGAAGGAAAGGTCCCAATTCTAAGTTGTCTAGAATGTACAGCATAAGACACATAAGTGTTGTTTTCGTAGACTAGGTGGGGTTAGCCAAAAGCTAACTGTTAGACAAAATAACCTAGAACAAACATAAACACGAACACTATTAAAGACCATTAAAAAAAACCTAATAGTGTTTTGTGGATGAGAACATGAAAGACTGGTTGGACACAAGCCAGAAAGCGGATTTGTATTCGATTGACTTTCACACAATGGCATGAGCTGAAAGAGGCAACTGGCTGCCATTTGTTGATATTTGTGTAGTGTAGCACATGCTGTTTTACCTGGTAGTTGGACATGGTGTCAAATGAGGTGTCAGGTAATGCCGAGTACACGCTGCATGATTTCAAAGTCGCCAGAACACTGTTGTTTTCACACTGCATGACTATCTGATGTAGCGTTCAGTTGCTCCTGTGTTCAAACAGGATTATGGATCAGTGACAGGAGAATACACACTGCATGACTATTGTAACAATCACTGACAACTCTGACTCTGAGTTGAGAGTGGAGGTCAATAAATATTTTTGCAATGTGCTGCAACAAATGTGTTTCTTTTAAATCTTTGTTTCTGTTTAATCTCATTGAAAAGTTATTTATTCTTTATAAATGCTCCACGGTCCTGTATCTTGCTCTCTCATTGGCTGTAGGTCATCGCCAATCTAATTTTTTTTGTCAAAACTCTTTTTACACAGCATGATTTTGAATTGCGGACAAGTCCAGATATTTAGCATGTCAAATATGTCCGCAATTTAAGAGATCATTAAACTTTTAATAATTTACACTGCATGATTGTCGCTCATGTGCAAAAGGAATTTTGGAAAATTGTTGGTGATTTCACAAAACCTGTTAGTGAGTAAAAATCAAGGATAGATTATGATAGATGTTGATAGATTATGTCATGCATCAATTTACATATTACTGAAGTCATCATGTCCAACCGTTTATGTTTGTTTAACAGCCTATGGTTAATAAAGGGGTATTTATTTTGCACTATGCTTTGTGTATGCGTGACAATTTAACTGAATTTATTGCTGTTTAAATACAGTACATCAGTATAGATGTGTAGTAAACTTGCAGTAATCTCTCAGATATAATAAACTCAGACAAGTTACGAAACTGTCTAAAATATCTGTGTGTGAACAAGAAAAGAATAAACAATCAAATTAAATTATTAAATTTAAAGCAAAGGTGAAGTAGATCAGTTTGGCTGTACAAGGGGCTGTACGAGGACTGGGCCGCCTGTGAGTGCTCTGAAGCAGGAGAGAGGCCGACGACATCACTCGCAGCTCGTTGAGAAAAGTAGTAACGGTACCTTTAAGGCAAGTCATTTCACTCAGCGGCTATCTTTGAAACGCCTCTTGGGCAGTATGCTTGGGAATTCTGTTTGAATGGGGAAACATCCAATTCTCCAAAATTGCTTGCCAGGCTTACTATTAAATTTCATATTAGGAATCAGCAATAAAATTAAACAACAACTGTCTCTTTAGTTTCATTTCTAAATGTTCAAATCACACAAAATCTGCAGAAACTTATGTCTTGTCCAAGCCCCTCTCCTGGAGATTCCTCAGTCTATAGTGATTGCGGATTGGCTCCTGCACTAGAGGGCTTAGCTTCATTTGCCATATTGACCATTACACTTTTCCTCATTCAAACCTATACGAGTGACATGTCTTGTGTATTCTGTAGTCTTTGGTACAGTATGGACACATGAGAGTCTATAAAAATATCCAGTAACACTAAAAAGGTGCTAGATTTGTCGCTAGTCGCTTTTTTTAACGTTTGGTGCTAAGGGGGTCTGAAAAATAGCAAAATAAAGCTCTATAGACCATCTTGAGCGATGTAAACAGAAACAATGGTGGCAACGCATTTCCTGTTTTACATTTTTCATTTCTATAGCTTCCGAGAATCCAAAAAGAGCCACATATTGATAGTTATAGCTGTTTTATCATTAAGCTATGATTTAATTGCCTCTTGTTACATGAATTAACTAATGAAATAGTTTGATAGCAAGTAGGAAATGTTCATGGGCCAAAGACATGACCACGTTAAAATGGTCTATAACAGGATTACACTGGAAACAGGCAACTGCACTTTGGAACCCCAAGGGGCAGCCATGAGTGAATGGCTGCATTGTGTTGCTTTAACACCCGGCCAAAAAATTAAAGAATTATCATGTTTAAAAAATTAAACATGACATTACAAAAATAGGCCAATGGCGGGTGTCCAGACTGGCCCACAGAATCAATGCGAAGACTTGTCTGTCACTGGGGTCTTTCAGCAATCAGTCAGTTTTAGTGTCCTAATTTAGACTGCAGAACACCTATATGAACAATGACCTGCCCTGTTAGCATTCACACAGATTTTCATCACTGAGATCTCATCAGTTGCCATGAGAAGATTCTGTGCATCTCTGTGCATGTGCCATCTTCAGATGCTCCATCGTTCCCAGAACTCTCCTCTCCACCTCCTCTTTCAACAAAGGTGATGTATTTTAGTCCATCCATTAGTCTGCACTCGACCTGCTGGGGCTGATTCCTGGTTGACTATAGAGAAGGATTGAGTTTGAGATGTTACAGAAGAGCCTCGAGCCCAGTTCTTCTTTAGAGTGCTAACAGTACTTTCAGTATAAAACACACAGAGCCTTTATCTAGTGGAATAGGGACAAAGCAAACTGGTAAATTAATTCAATAAAACACAGCAGATTCATTTTTCTTCATTAGAGGAGCCCAGGCTTGGATGGTGAATT
Organism: Danio tinwini; assembly: GCA_903798205.1. Classification (NCBI taxonomy): domain Eukaryota; kingdom Metazoa; phylum Chordata; class Actinopteri; order Cypriniformes; family Danionidae; genus Danio; species Danio tinwini. The sequence goes on from CAIGQZ010034880.1 coordinate 8,262,020, forward strand.
AAAGGCTTAACAATCTAATTATGCAGATAAATGTGAGACAATGAAGCTCCATCCTTGAATTCAAGTAGAGGATAATGGTCAACAGTCATGAACAATCAAGAGCCTTATATTAAAATATACCGAGTGGGCTTTTCACACCAGCATTCATTATCGCAACCGGCTGAATGTTCTTTATCCAGCAATACAAATGTTTTTTTTTTTCCTATAACAAAGAATCAAATTACAATATCACATGAAAAAGAGAGCTCCCAAATATATGTTTGTTATTCAGTCACTGTGCTAACCCACATGACACATGTTAGAAACGGTTATAATATGGTATAGTGTTATAAAGATTATGTGTTATAATAAAAATAAATAAATCAGTTCAAAGTGTTTTACAAAAACATAAATTTGAAAAAAATTATCCAAATCTTTGCCGATTATTGTCAATCACCATGTTTTTGAGGGGGAAGGGGGTTCGAAGAACACTGCAAGCTATGCAAGATATCATTAAAGTTTGAGCCAATGGCGTAGTGGTTAGTGCGTCGACACATGGCACTCTCAGCTACCTGAGTTTGATTCCGCCTTGAGGTCTTACGCCGATCCTTCCCCTCTCTCTTTTTCCCAAGCTTTCTTGTCAATACTCTCTACTGTCCTATCCATTCAAGGTGAAAACCCTGAAAAAATACTTTTAAAAATGACATTAAAATAAGGTGAATCGAACAATAATGACATCAATTCTAATCATTCTGTGATAACAGCAATTTTTTGCGTCATCTTTCAATGAACTAACTCTGTTTTGTAAATTCTGCATGTGAAATTACCACATATAACAACAGTTTTACTCCAAACTCCAGTTGAGTGTTGGAAATAAGCTCTTCTGTGAGATGAATCTGTAGTTGTGTGACTATTAGTTAGATTTCCTGGGTTTCCTGGATGTTCAGAGTTTGAGAGCACCCTCTGGCCTTTGGAGCAGCTATTGATCAAATTTGTTAATCTAGCACATCGAACAGATGCTTAACTGGATTGAGATTTGGGAATTTGGGGGCCAAGAAAATACCTTGTAGTTTCCATGTCAATTAATCCATTCCTGCGCAATGTGTTTACTGTGGCAGGGTGCGTGATTCTGCTGACAGAGGTAATTTCCACCAGGGAACACCAAAGCCATGAACCTTCTCTCTCAGAATGCTTAGGTAGCATGCGTCAAATTTAAGTCCACATGGGTTTCCCAATGGGCCTTGGCTGTCCTCATGCAACAATGACCCTTGGGCACCCAACACTCTGTCACTGGTTTGTGGTTTTGCTCTCCTCAGACTGCTGCTTGCAAATTCTCACCACTGCTGTCCAACCCACAAGCCTTGCCTTTGCAGAGACCCTGTGACTCAGTTGACCTGCTATAACAATTTGGCCATTGTCAAAGTCACTCAGATCTTTATTCCTGTCCAATTGTCCCACTTCCAACAGCCTGACTATAAAAAACTGATTCACTGAACACCATTTGTAATCTAGGGTGTCAAGCCTGTTTCATGAAAGTCATTGTGCAGCTGTTTTACTCAAACTAAAACACACCAAAACGAGCTGATCACAATCTTCAGACTCACTATAGAACCTAATTCCAAATGACATCCCATTTCCTTGTGGTTTTACTGGGAATCAATCTACATGTGTCTTGACGTAATGCTGCTTTGAAAATAGGTCTGCATGTAGCTCACCTTAGTGCAGGCTTAGCAGAAATACTCACCTAGGGTGCAGAGCTACCAACCACAATAGGATGCTCAAGAGCACCCTCCCAAAAGCTAAATTGATTAATGGGACACCCTATGAAAGGATTGTCCAAAGTTGGTCCTGAAGATCCACTGACATGATCCTAAACCAACTTATCACAAACGTCAGACCAACTAGGGCCCAATCCTCCTGAATAAGCACCCTATACCTTTGTGGTCTTCCTCGGACTCAAGTGCAAAAGAGTTGCTGATTGGGTTTAAACTATATAGAACACACAGGTATACTTCACACCGCAGAAACTTTATAAAAGTTCTTAAAACTATTAGAAGCAGCAACAACATTTTGGTGTGTTTGCACAACAGGAACTGAGATTGATTTTAGTTCAAGGAAAACCATTTGGGGAACAAAATCAGCTTCTACTTCAGAGCAGGGTCTAATACAGCACAATAGGCAATACAATGGCACTCATGTATGATGTCTGAGTGAATGCATGCTGTACAAAAGTGTTAATAGACATACTAATACATAATGTCGACGATGTCCAGGCTTGGCTTGCATCATCATAACGTCCAAGTGACAGTGCAAATGCAATCAATAAGTAATACAGGGGGAAATTTGCTCTCTGGGTACAAGGGCTGGTGGCGAGTTCCTGTAACTATACTGTGCACAAACCTATACTGATTCTTTAAGTTGCAGGATTGTACTTCTTTAAAGGTGCTTTTCCACTGCATGGTATAGGATGCGGTTTATTTTGCTATATGGCTCACTTTTGGGGGCTTTTCCACTATGACCGTTTGTAGTACCTGGTACTTTCATCCTGGTGCTCCAGTGGTAAATCCGAGTGAGCCAAACAGGGTATACGCACACATTTTGTTTTTTTAAATTCAGCCAGCCTTAGCGCTTCCGGTAAACTGTTGTTCCATTATAAAATTGCCACGTTTAAGGTCTGATTTCTTTAAAAATCACTGATCTTCACTGCCTTATTGATATATTAGATGAAGTGGGTCTCAGACCGGACAAGAAGCACTGCATTAAATTCCATTTTTTCCCAGTATGTCTTTAAAATATGCCAGTTTATTAGTACTTTCAATGGAGTTTCTGCACTAGCTTGCTGATCCTGATCCCCTTTTGTTTTACACTTAAACAACTAAATGAATGCTTAAGTCTGTTTAACTGTAATTACAATACAATGTCGATGCTGTAAAAGGAACCTTATGACATTGAAAATAGTCACATTAAGCATTCACTGTAAGTTTATCATTGGCTGAAAAACATTAGCTGTGCATATACCCAACTGTAACCAAAATGCGAGTCATCACTACCAGAGTCATTGGATTTGTGACATGAGCCACAAAACCCACTATACTTAAATATTCAGCCTCAGCCATTGCTCAAGAACACTCTATGCTGTATGTAGCATCCATTGCCTCTGCATTGTTTGTAGGTTTGTATTGTGTTTATGTCATGTATACAATAATGTAACAGCAGCAGAGACTGTGCAACAATTGTGATAAACCCACTCTTTTTAAGCTGTACTACACTGCAGTGGAAATGCAAACTGGGCAGAGCAAAATCACATAGAAGCGAGCCAAAACGTGCCGAACCATACCATACCACACAGCTGAAAAGTGTCTTCTACACATATTTGGCTTGTTAAGAGGTATTAAAAAATATCCACATCACCTGTGTTTGTCATAATCTTTCGGCTTATCAGAGTTTTGAATTAATTGGTCATCTTCAAACACGTTGACTTACATTTATTCGGTTTGTTGATTACATTTCCCAAACATTGCTCTTGAAACTAAGCATGAGTATGTTTTTATGCTCAGTTAGCTATTTCTAATAATAGCCATGATTTGTGTGTTCATAAAACTGCCACAAAGTCACCAAGTTTTGTAAAAAAAAAAAAAAAGTTTTGTAAAAAATTGATAAAAGCTCACCAGAGAGATTAGCTTTCAAGTCTATTCCTTCCACATACATCAATCTAACACCTCTTGGCCATGGAAATAATCGTCCTGTTTAGGCAGATGATACATAACAATGACTACATGCCAAAAGGGTAGTTTCTTAGATCTTTTACCGTCCTTGTGCTCTAGAAAAGACTCTGACTGCTCCCAGGCAGCCTGCAAGCTACTGTACTAACCCACTCAAGGTCACTGCGTGCTTCAATGCCGCGGTGGAGCTGATCCAATGCTGTGGATTTCACAGCTGATTTCCACATTTATGTACACTGGCTAGCCATCGATCTCACACACTATTAATTCACTTCTCAGCATCTCAGCTTCAATAAAAGGTGTCTTGGATGGTCTATCTGATCAAATTCCTACAGACAAAATTGCTGATGCATGAAAAAAATAGCCAAGTTTTCACACTCCCAATCTATTGTAAACTTCTGTTTTCATCTTTAGAAGGTGCCAAGAGAGATTCAGGTCTTTGTTTTTCATTTCATTCTACGGCGAGGGGACGGGGTAATAACCAGAGAGGTATGGGGGATTTCTCTCACTTTCAAGTACCACAGCATCGTGGCCCAAAGCCAGTCTTTATTGCTCTTTCACTGTTGCTGTGGTAGCGGTCGTGTTCTGGATGCTCAATCATTTTCTTATCAGGTGCAGCTGTCAGAATTTTTCTTAAAAAAATGACCCAGAAAAAGTGAAATATCCCCAAGAAAGAGAGAAGTAACAGAGATCGTATGGGTGCAATTCCTGGGGTGTCGTTATAGTGTGAGCTGGTATTAAGCGAGAAACATTTGTTAATGTTCTGCCATTTCAATGAAAGACACAGACACACACATTCACAACAACTTGTGCTTAAAGCTTCAGGGAGAAGCTGTGGTGCGTGAAAACGGTTAGGAAGAAAGCTCAATTACTGGATGTTTAGTAAATGGATAAACAAATTACGCAGCACAAATAAAGAGGCTTTTTGAGAATATTTGTTATTTTGTTCAATTGATTTTATAATTTAGTATTAAATTGGCTTTTTCGGTGCCCTGAAAACCTGGCTTTAAAAACAAATGATTAAACAGAAATGTAAACACTATTTAATACATTCCACTGCATTATCAATTGTTTAGCCTCCACAGTTTTAGAATGCATTAAGAACTATGTAAGAAAAACGTATTGCTCAAATCTTTAACAAAATCATACCATACAAAGACAAAAAAAAATAACTTTATTTTTCACTGTACACAACTATTAACTGCTTTATGTGTTTTAATGAGGACTGGGTTAAAATAGATATCTAGCTCAATACTGCCCTCATGTGTTTCTCTACATGCTCAAAAGGCAGGATATATTACATAAATTAGTCAGTTTCTTTATAATTATATTAATCTTCAAACTGTATATAAAATCTGTGTACAATTTTCACATTTTGGGTCTGTGGACATGAAGAATTTTGTTATTATATATAATTTTTTTCACAAGAACCATATTGCACATTGCAGCAACTTCTCATTAATGAAAATGTGAAAAACTAAATAATAAATCAAGCGCACCACAAAATCCTATTATTTTCATCAAATATTTATCAACAAAATTAAGGCTCAGAAGTTTGCAGGATATGGGGAAAATGCATTATTGATTGTCAATTTTTTTAAAGAATTCTATTGTTTAAAAGGTATTATCTCATTTAAATGTGTATAAATAGATAAATACTTAGTATTCTGAAAGTCGTAAACTATTTTCAAAGTTTCATTCTGTATTAAAACTATGAATTGTTTTTTTTTCTCTTCAGGTTTAAAATATATGCAAATGCCTTGGCAGTGTTAAAGAAAACAAGTCTTTTTTCCAAGAGTTTATTATTAAAAATCATAGAGAACACCAAAAAAAAATATTTAAAAAAATTAAAAAGCGTAATATCAGTCAATGCGTTTAAATACCAAAGCAGTCACACTGCTACCCGTCACACCACCAAACTGGAAATGAGGGGTGGGCAACTCTCGTACAAATTCAAAACCTGAAAAAAAACATAACTGCATTACAATCTTTACAGTATTAAACAAAATTAACAATATATTTTTATTGTATTTATATATTTTAATTTAAATGAATATTAGCTCAAATAAATATGCTTTAACAAAGGTACCAGGTGAGATGATGTCCAGCAGCTGCTCTTTAGTCCAGTTGCAGGAGGTGATGATAAAGAAGCCGTTGGGCCGCATGACAGCATTTAAAGACGACACATAATGTTTTTTTGCCTCTTCTCTGTCCTCTGGGTTCAAACTAATGGCATCAAACGTGCCTTTATCAATACATACATCAAAACCCTTCAATTCTGTGCTGGGGTTTAGGAAATCCTCCACCTGTCATCAAATGTAAAACACAGTTTAACTAAAATAAAAACAAAATAAAATCATTAGTAGCACAAGGAATTCATTTATTAAAATATTACCTGAATAATTATATTTTTTAGGCTCTCTTCTTCCAGGATATTTGTGGTGAGCTCTACGGCAGCCTTAGAATAGTCGATTCCAGTAAGGTTTGAAAAACCATGCCTCGCCTTTAGAGATAACAAATGTGATTATGATTATTATTATTACTATTATCTATACTTGTTTAATTGTTCGTGATTTAAAACAAGTGTTACAATTAAAGGTGCACTAAGCTTATTTTGTCAAATTATAATCATATTTGAGAAAACCAAAACCCCAACAAGACCTGGCCCCTTTTTAATGTCTCAGACACTGCTGATTGGCTGCACGTGTGTTTTTGGCGAAAATTATTTTTCAGATATTGCTTACTGCACCTTTAAAAAACAAAGCAAATGAAAGTAAAATTAAAATGAAAAGTAACTAAAAATAGTGAAAATAAAATTGCACACTTGCCAGTTCCACAAGAAACATCCCATTTCCAGTTCCAATATCAAGAATGGCAGCATTTTCAGATATATGTTGTGCTTCCATCCATCTGATCACTCTGTGCATGCTTTCCTCACCAAACCTAAAGGTGGAGTATTTATATTGCCTTAACACAAATGATCCACCAGAGAATGCTGTTGATTTACATGTCGTACAATGCCAGAAAAGACGAATGCTGGAAAACTTCCTTTTAAACATCACTATGAAGTCTAGGGCTGCACGATATTGGAAAAAATTTACATTGCAATATATATTTCTCTGCGATATACATATTGCAGTATCATTTCACCAGATGACTTACATAACTCTATTTGCAAAGTCATTACTTGGGATGATTTTGTAGGGAAGTGAAATATAAATATATTTGTATGTAATTTATTACATAGATAAACTACAGTCATAAATAAACACAACTGAGCAAACATTAAAGTGAAATAAAATGGTGCTTAATGGTTTTCTGGAGAGAGCAACAGTATTCAGGTACAGAAATTGAATTATCAAATGTAAAATAGCACTATATAGTTTTCACCATATAAATAATTTCATAAAATGATTCTTTATGAAACTTCCTTATGCACTTCTAAAATGATTATTCAAATGCTCACACAGTCACAGGCTCTAAAAACACATGTAGATGATAAACTTTCACTCTATTATGGTTCAATTTTGCAGTGTCTCCACAAATCTTGTGTGTTTTGACCTGTGGTTTCTGGTCATCTATAATCCTAACTCAACATTGCATGTCTTGCGATGTAACTATTGCAGACCCACACATTGCAAAATTGATGCTCAATGATATATTGTGCAGCCCTAAGTCATACAAATACAGTACAGTATTTGACACAAAACAGCAAAATTACCATATTTCTCCAACATCTCCAATATCCTTGTAAGTCTGCAGCTCTCTCTTGTAAGTACCCTCCCAGCTTCAAGACAAATGTTAACGGACAAAAAAATCAATCACAAACAAGCTATACAAGTTCTGGTATTTTAAAAAAAAAAAGGAGATTGCATTCAAAGTAATTACTCAAAGAAATAGTTTTTATTAAAGCATGCAATCAGACCCATTTGACAGAAAGAGAAAGAGGAGGAGGGGTGACTTTGCAAACACTTTAGGTCTGCAAAACACACACCATTCAATTATTAGTTTATTTGTTAATGTGTTTATTTAATTATTTAGGTTTTCAAATTTTTAAAGAATATTTTTCATATGAAAGGATTTTCTATTTAATACATATTACTAAATATATTTAGTATACATCTATGTTTATTTATTAGATGTTATGAAGCAAAGAGCATATATTCTGTTTGAAAACATTTGCACTGTTTGTGAACTCATGATGAGTTATAAATTTCAGCATTTTAATAACATTTAGTTAGCTCCAGAGGTTGTTATTAGTAACTTTTAAAATACACGCTCATAAATTACACAATGATGACAATCTATGTTATATTAATGTTTGTCTAATAATTTAGAAAACTATACATCTCCTGAATGCAATGCATGCTAGTTAACATACACATTTCACATTAACTACTTAGGGGAAACATATTTGTTAATGCGTTTATTTAATTATTCATTAAGGATTCTACCATTTGCCTTATTTTTCGTAGAATATTTTGCATATGAAAGGAATTTATATTTATTTATTACGTATTACCTAATATATAACGTTTTAATATCTATGAGCAATTCCAGCGTTATGGATGTGACACTTGCAGTAAAAACTCAAAACATAAATTCACATAGAAAGTATACGTTAACATTATATTGAACCATCTGTTTATATTTTCCAAAACAACTAACCAAATTGTTATGGGAGCAGAAACATATCTGTGAAGATTTTTTATATTTTAAATGAGGAAAATAAACATGCGTTATGGATGTGACAACAAAAGTCTGCAAGTTTCAGTATACAACATACTTTATAGAAATTCTGTAAATTAAACTGCACAACCCAAAAGAAATAAGACTAATCTAAAGGATAAGAGTTAGCTCTCTATAGAACAAAAATCATTGATTTGATTTTATTTTGACTTTTTTGCATTTATGTGTAAAAAGCTCTGTTATGGACGTGACAGATGTGAAATTGCCAATTGTGTGATTTTGGTAAATCAAATATAGTTTAAAAACATTGACAGATACATTTTTGAGTATTTTAAAGTACTGTAAAATACTTGCTTAGACAAAAAAAATGTAGAAACGGTTTCTCTATTTTGGTGAAAACTATTTTTTTTCATGGCAAGGTTGACATTTGCATGGAATTGCTCATATCTATGTTTATGTTTGGATGTCATGAAAGAAAAAGTATGTATTTTGTTTGATAACTTTTGAGAACGTTTAGAGAACCCCTGGATTGTAAATTCGAAGTATTTTAATTTAAGTAACTCCAGAGGCTGTTATTGGTAACTATTAAATTACACATTCCTGTAAGTTCCACACAAGGATGACATTTATCGTTATTTACACTATTTATCTACGGTATTCGAAAACTGTATACATCTCTTTAAGGCATTATGAGGGTTAACGTACACATTTTTACGTAAACTACTCAGGGGAAACATTTCACGTGCAACAGTTGCTGGGCAGAATATACAACATCCGTGTGAAGAATGACAAAAACACTCATTTAACAGCGCGCTGGTCTTCTGTGAGATCGACTAAATATAGGGTTAACCACTCAAATAAAAATCTCTTACTATTCCTTTGTTCCGAGTTTTGAAGGCGCAAAATCATCTTCTGATTTTGTACAATTATTTGGACAGTCTCCTGTCCCATGCGTGCTCACTGACGAGTCCATCCTGACGTTCTGTCTTGTCAACATCCGGTGACGTAAACCTGAAAATTGTAATCGATATGACACTTCAAAGTAAAGGTTGAAAAGGTTTTAAATTATATTATTTTCTCTTTTAAACAATATTTTTTTATTATTGTTATTATTTGTTTTCGATTTTTTATGTATTTTTGTTAAGTAAGAAAAAATTGTAAACGTTGATAAATGTATATTATGTGTTACATTGCATGCGTTTTATTTTCCTTTCTAATAGATACCTTTAACATTTAAATCAATTATAAAATTAATTAATATTTTACATTATACGATAAAATTGATTATAGAATTAGAAACGTATTTTGCTGATATTGTGTAACTTATCATACTTAGAAAAGAGTAAAATGTGACAATTTAGAACATTTTATTTTATTACCTTTTAATTTAGCTTTAACCTAAAATGTACGTTATATTTAACGTTTATTTGCACGTTTTACGAACTGTAGGATAAAACACTACAAGTAACATATTAATTTACTTGTTGGTGTATTTTTATTACTGATCTATACGGTGCTTATTTTGTACTTAGCTTTTAACGTTATCGAAATGTGTCCAGTTCAACATAAAAATAGGCTGTTAACTTTTTTAAATCACGATCTTTTACTTTTTGGGTTTGTTTATTCATGGACAGTCTCTACGCAAGGGATTGTGGGATCGGCGCGTATGTTTCCATCATGGCGGCGTCAATTTCGGGATATACTTTTAGTTCTGTGTGTTATCACAGCGCCAACAGCAATTCTGACCATGTAAGTACCCGTCACATGCCTTTTGAGGTAAATGTTTAAGGGCTCGACCGCATAGCGAAACAACAAAATGTTAATTCCATCAAATCAGAATTAATTCATTTCCCGGTGTCATCTTCCTGGTGTGGCTACCGAGTGGCTCTGTCTCAAAACCTATTGAGCCGCCTATCTAGTTAGAGTATGTTATCAACAAATCTGCACTAGGACCTCAAAGATTCTGGTGTTTTTGTAGTTTTGTATAATTTCATATCAAGGAAGTGTCTAGATATTAAAAGTCAAGTAAAGCAGACCCAAAATGCGCAGTTGATTCCAAACAAACTGCACACTAGGTAGGCAGCTCACTAGGTTTTGAGTCACAGCCAGGGTGACAGCTAGCAAACCTTCAAGCCGACAGATTTTACGAGCTTTACAGAAAGTGGCATTGCCCTTTATTTACTGCTTATTCGTTCGCTGTCAAAAATGTACTTTGTCCAGTATCTGCCATTGCATTAAACTCGTTGGATGTCGTGTTTTAAAGACCCAGTACGTCAATACAGTCACATTAGCTGGCTGCTGGCTAACTTGTTTGTCAGCAACAACTGTCAAATGCAAACTTGGAATGTCTGGTATGCATACTGAATGACGTGTTTACAAAATGCTAATATAATAATGGTCATTTTGCTGTGTGTGTCATGCCCTTTAATCTAGTGTTGAGGCTTTAGGGAAGTAGGTGAGCTGCCCCTGAACATGCAGGCTTCACATAGTTGTTTTGGGCTGGTTAGTTGAGAGTTATGATTAACCTGTTTTCAACTTGTCCGAGATATGACGATTTTTTGCAGTTTTTCCTCATTTAGAATCTGAATGACAACCACTCTACTTTTGATTTGAGAAGGTTTATTGATTGTACTGTCAACAAGTATAATGTTTTTACAGTTGGGGTTGATGTGAAACCACCTTCATATTTGACTAAAAATAGTCAGCCAATTCAGGGAGACCAAGCCAAAAGGATTGAGGTTTTATATTTGCACATTCGTTCAGTGACAACTTGTGACATGCTCCCTATATTGTTTACTATGTTAATTTGAATATTCAGACTGAAATCACATGTAAATATGACTTCAAAACAGCATTAGCACTGTTTAATTGACTGTGAACAATGTTGTACTTTGATAGTCATTGGCTGCTTATATAATTTCCCTATTCAGAATTTGCAAAGAATACTTTTCTGAAATTATATTATTGCGAAGAAAGTCTGAATGTGCGAATATAAAGCCAACTTCACCTCAATGCCAAAAGGAACATATTGATGTTTACAGATGTACCTTTTTTGACATGTACCTGTTATTGTTAATAACAGGTACAATGTCTATTATTATTATTGGCGTCATGGTGGCGCAGAGGGTAGCATGATCGCCTCACAGCAAGAAGGTGACTGGTTCGAGCCCTGGCTAGGCATGGGCCAGTGTAAGATTCTGATGGTATGATAACCTTGAATAAAAATATCACAGTTTGACGGTATTGTGATTACTGCTCTAAAATATTTTCTTTTTAAATGTCTGGGTAAAAAACAAAAAAAATTTCCTCTTTAAAAACGATACATTTTATTTTTTTAAAGATTTAATATATTTTGGAGCAGTATATGACTTCTGCATAAGAAGACAAAGACTTCTGCTGTCTTCATTAGTTTCAGAAACACAGATTTCTTTACAATTTAAAATGGCATCTTTGGATGTCTTTTCTGCTGAAGATACTGTTGTCCTAAAAAACAAATAAATATAAAAAAATGTATAAAAAAATCGTACACATACCTTAGGAACGGTAATACAGAAAATTTTGCCGGTTTTAAAACCTTGACATTACATAACCACGGTATTGCTTGAAAACGGTTATCGTCCCATGCAGCCCTGGCTGGGTCAGTTGGCATTTCTGTGTGGAGTTTGCATGTTCTCCTCGTGTTCGCATGGGTTTCCTCTGGATGCTCCGGTTTCCTCCACAGTCCAAAGACATGGGGTATAGGTGAATTGAATAAGCTAAATTGGCTGTAGTGTATGTGTGTGAATGAGTGTGTATGGGTGTTTCCCAGTGTTGGGTTGTGGCTGGAAGGGCATCCGCTGTGTAAAACATATGCTGGATAAGTTGGCAGTTCATTCCGCTGTGGCGACCCATGTTTTTAAAGGGACGAAAAGAAAATGAATGAATTATTATTATTACTTGTATTATTAATTAAATATTAAATACTTTCTTCTAAGGCTGTTTATATCAAAGTTAATATTTAGCCGCACCATGTTGGTGTTTCGTAACATCTAATTATTATGAGGTGAGTTGTTAGCCCAACACTCAACCCCCCAACCTGAAGGACCAGGACATACACACATACACTACGCGCAGTTTAGCTTACTCAATTCACCTATAGCACATGTCTTGCTTGTGGGGACTTGAGGGGGAAACCGAAGGACCCAGAGGAAACCGACACCAACATGGGGAGACATGCAAACTCGCCACAGAAATGCCAACTGACCCAGCTGGAGCTCAAACCAGTGACCTTCTTGCTGTGAGGCGACAGCGCTACCCACTGTGTCACCAATTTTAAAATATAATTAATTAAATATTTAATTGCTCTAAGGTCCATTTATAATATCATCAAGTTATTCACATGGAAACATGCCATTTTAATAGACATATTAAATGGAAGAATTAAAAGATAGATGGATGCTGCTGTGATGTATTTTGAAAAAAGTGCATGCAATTTTGGTTGAAAATAAAGAAATAAATGCTCTGTACAAATAAAATGTTACAGATGAATAAATAAATGTACAGTAATACACAAGTTTTGTTATCCAGTATATTAAGCACTGATTTCTAGTCTCTTAAAATCCTTTTCTTGTTTAAAAATGAACTGGCAGTAATATAAAGTAATCAAATGAATCGTGTCTTACTGACATGATCAGGAACACTTTTTCGAAAATAAAAATTTCTCTGTAGTATGTAAAAACCGTATATGTGACAAAAGACGTGTGCCTGAGTCTGGATTTAAAAAGTGTGTAGAAGATACCACAATGACAACATGACCACTGTAGTACACCCAAATTATACATTCATGCTTCACAAATTCATGCGATTTTTGAGGCACAGTCTCTACTAGATGCTTTGAAACTACAGTATTACACAAACTGCAAAAGATCAAGGAAATTGCATTTACATTTTCTGACTAATTAAAACTGTATTTAGCCTTACTAAATACACTTAAATTTTAAACAGGCTGTATTTTATACCCTGTTTGTGAAAAGTGTCAAGGTCAGTCTTAACATCTTTTCTCATTGAAATGCCATTTAATGGCACAGCAAAAATGTTTAATGTTTTTTTTTTCAGGAGGGCTTCCTGTTGGGAGAAGTGAGGCAGGAGGAGACTTTAAACATCAGTGACTCACACATTGGTAGCTCAGAATTCCTCAGTGTAATAGGTAAGGCCATGTTTGCTTATTTTTTTTTTACTGTTAAAAGCTACAGTTGAAATTTTACTAAAGGTAAATTACTCACTATTTATTCACCCTCAAATGGTTCCAAACCTTTATGAGTTTCCTTTTTTTGTTCAACTCAAAAGAAGATATTTTGAAAAATGTAAACATATCACAATGTGATTATTTGCAATAGTCACATTGCAGGATATGCAATGTTAAGTTTGTATTATAGTTTATCATTTGCATGTGTTTTTGATGCCTGTGATTGTATAATGTTTTAAAAGCATTCAGGCATAAGAAATTGTACCATTTTTGACCTTAACTATGATTAATTTTATTGAAATATTTTACTGTTACTGTACTTGAATACTGTTAGACTCTGGAAACTATAAAACACTTTATTTCAATTGTATATTTTTCTTGATTATATTTATAGATTGTTATGCGTAAAATAAAGTGCAAGTACAGAAATGCACTGCAAATAGTACAGACCACAATAAAAATGTGTCTGGGGACCCCAAAAAGTGTATAGATTGTTTATTAGATTTTATGAAGATGCAATTAGTAACCATTAATTCCTCAATCTCTGACTAAACATGTGCATGAAAATACTCACAACACATGCAAATACAGAAATGCACTGCAAAAAGCACAGACCACAATGAAAATGGAGGACCCCTAACACTTTAAAGATTGATTATGAATTAATGTAGATGCACTTCCACTGCAGAATCATCCCAATCGATCTAATATTATAAATTGTTTCTAAATAGATATATTAAGTCATCTAGTGAAATTGTATTCATATCACAATGTATATTACAAAAAATAAGTTACATTTTTCCAATATCATGCAGCCCTAGTAAACACACTGACTTCCATAGAAAACAAATACTATTGCATACTGCTATATACTGTAATGTGGCCTTAATGCTGAGGTGCAAATATCTATCCCTGTTTATAAGTGTAAATGGTCCAATCCAAATAAATGGTCCAATCCAAATACATCCAAATAGTCATTGCAAATGGTGAGAATGCTATTTTTACCTGTAATGTAAATAGAATATATTGCTTTTCTCTATACTTGTTTTTTATCATAGTGGTTTTGATATCCTGCATATGAGTTTAATCTAGAGACAACACACATGCACATAAGGTAATCGTTTTTCAAAAACACTCATTTGTTTTACTTTACACAAAGACAATGATGTCATTAATTAAAAAAAATAAATAAATGAAATAGTTCTTTGAGCTTTTTTTGCACAAGTCCATTGTTGAGAAAATGAACAGCTGAAATGATTTACTGTTCTAAACTGAAAATGTTGATTAAATGTAACCATTTGTTTAGTCTATTTTACCATGCATCATCAAAATGTGAATCCTTGGTGGATTCCAGGCTCAGATCACAGACATAACATGTTTTACATTTGAGGATGTGATAAATGTGCTGCATGTGCAAGCAGAGCAACTTTATCAGTTCAAGATACGGCTGATGTGATCTATTCAGTCTCAACTAAATAAAGTACTGTAGCAGAATGTCCTGCTTGTCAATAACATGATAAATCACCCAAAAATGTTTGGCTGGAGTGTAGGCTTGTTTCAGACAGTGTTTCTGATAGTGGGCCTGGGAGACATTGTCTCATACATCGATGTCTGTAGACCAAAATATTTGCTCATAACTACTGGAAATATCTCCTCTCCGAAATAAAGAGATCATGTTTCTGAGTTTGGCTCAGCTCCCAGGACCCCTTCATCTCTGATCACTTTACAAAGAATTTCACAAAGGCCTCCAACATTAAAAGGGTCCGGGTAGTCTCTTACATTTGCAGTAAGATGATTCATTACGAAGGTCATGTTGTCCTCTAGACAATCTTTAGATCATGGTGGCTGAGATTCCATGTCACATGATACAGTTTTAGAGAGTACAGCAAATCTGACAGCATATTTTTTCTTTGTCCATTCCAAGGTTAATAGTGTCTCTATGCACATGATTATTTAAAGGGATAGTTCACCCAAAAATATACTCACTCAAATTGTACAAAACATTTTTGAATGTCTTCCTCCTGTTAAACACAAAACAAGATATTTTGGAGATTTTTGGAGAAAATAATCCATTGTAGTAGTAACAAATATACTATGGAAGTCAATGGTTGTGTTTTCCAACATTCATCCTTTGTGTTCAACAGAGGAGACTGAAACAAGTGAAGGATGAGTAAATAGTGAAGAAATTTTCTTCTTTATGTGAACTATCACTTTAAAGTTAGATCTTTGAACAGTCACAGCATACTTGATTACTTAGATATTGAATATAATTAATCGCTCGCATTCACTTGTTTTTCAGAGGTCCATAATCATGAACCTTGTGCACAACTGTTTAGGTAAGTACCTCCTGCATACTGCTTAGATTCAGTAAATGCTTGCTTTATTTTGCATTACATGTTATAAAAATTAATTTTCAATTTTGTTATTGCTGAACAAAAATATTCATTTGTTTAAAAAAAAAAAAAAAACATTTGGACCTCAAACTTTTGAATTCTGCAGCAACATTTGTTTTAATTTTTTATATTTTTATTTTGAAATAAACAATTATCTAGGTGTTTAAATTGAAAAAAAAATCTGTTTGTATGTTGCAGCTTTTACGACTATGCAGGTAACATCAATGAAGAAAATCTCAATAGAATCCTCAAGGACAGAAGAAAAGTAAGCAGTTGTCATGAAATATGTATAAAAATGTGTGAGAGAGAAAGGGAAAAAGGAATGCATTATTAGATTCCTTGACAAGTTCTTTATCCTGTGATGTGCCTCTGTGTGAGTTTAATCCAGCGGACCTGTTTCACAGTGTCTTCTCTTTGTTTGGCAGAATGTTATCGGCTGGTACCGGTTTAGAAGGAACACCCAACAGCAGATGTCCTTCAGGGAGCAGGTGATCCATAAGCAGCTGACCAATATCCTCGGCATCCCAGATCTGGTCTTCCTCCTCTTTAGCTTCATCTCCACAGCCAATAGTTCTACACATGCTTTGGAGTATGTGCTCTTTAGGCCCAACAGAAAGTACGTACATGCTGTTTAATTATGGAAGTATGTAGTCTTGTAGGGTAAATGTTCACAAAGTATAATAAAAAGATTTATGCAGTACAATATGAACACAGTCCATTCGTAATGTTTGTGCTGTGTAATATATATATTGTCCTCACGAGTATTTCTAGTGTAATGTTGATCTGTATTTCAGCAGATATAATCAACGGATATCTCTAAGCATCCCAAACCTGGGCAACACCAGTCAGCAGGAATATAAAGTGTCATCTGTGCCGAACACCTCCAAGAACTACGCCAGTGTTATTAAAGAACATGGGTGAGGCAACCTGACTGCAATTTTCAGTATTATTGAATGTAGTCAGTAAGTTATTGCATAATTCAGTTTTATAGACTATCACGACCAATCCTTTTATAGTTTGGGGGTTGGTTAGATTTTTTTATATATTGTAAAGATTTTTTTAACTCACAAAGGCTGTACTTCTGTGAACAATAAGCTTTATTTTCATTATGCCAGTCTTAAATGTAGCTTGATTCTTCAGAAATCATGTGATGCACTGATTCAGAAACGTGTTTAATTTGATTAGCTTTGTTGATAACATGTTTTCATTTGTATGAAAATCATTACTTTTTTATCAGGACTTAAACATTATTTAAAAATATTTATTAACTGTATAAATGCCTTTACTGTCAATTTTGATTATTTTGAAGCATCTTTGCAGAATAAAAGTATAGTACACTCTCAGAAATAAAGGTACAGGAGCTGTCATTGGGGCAGTACCTTTTCAAAAAGTACATATTTGTACCCAAAGAGTCCACAATGGTACCTCAAAGGTGCATATTAGTACCCAAATGTAACCATTATGGACCCTTCAGGTACAAATATGTACCTTTTGAAAAGGTACTGCCCCAGTGACCGCTCCTGTACCTTAATTTCTGAGAGTGTAAAGTACAGTATTTTTACAGCATTTTGTTATCTGAATGTTCTAGAAATTGAGTCACAAATTGCTGGGAAAAAGTATTATATACTTATTTTATTCTAAGCAATATTTTATTCTAAGCAATATTTATTTCTTTAAACTTTTTTTTCTTTTTTCAGATTTTTGAAAACTTTAAAAATGTGCAATATACAATAACATTTTAATTTATTTAAGAACTAACTCACTGGTAACCAATCCTACTAATCAGCTGTATTGAAATTAATCTCAAAATTGCTAAATATTCTTAAACCAGTCAAGCTAGCCACTATACAAGTCTGTTACTAGAAAATAAATATGTTAACTTATGTCTGTAAAGCCATGTTTGCATGATTCACATTACTGTACTTCAAACTCATACTTCAAAATTGTAAGTCAAAGATTTGATGCAGTAGATACTCTAATACATCATTGCTCATTACATAATGTTTCTTTTATTAATAGAACTGAGTTCTTTGATAAGGATGGAGTGATGAAGGACATTCGGGCCATTTTTCAGGTGTATAGTGCCCTTCAAGAAAGAGTGCAGGTGAGCATATAATCTACTTTCAGGTGGTTCTTCTTAGATCCTGGTTAAAATAGTATGTAACTGTTTGAAATACATGAGGCCAGAAATGACAGTGTGCTCTTTGTGAATTTCTGCCATCCTGCAGGCAGTGTGTGGTGAAGTTGATCAAAGTGAAAGAGTGAGGGAGAAAATCCAAGAAGAAGTGAACAAACTCAAAGAGGAAATCGCTCTCAGGAAACATAACAGCGCTGAAGAAGAAAAAAGTATGTGCTCACGACTCATTACTATTTCTGTTCAAGTTTGTACAAACACAGTTCAGTAGTTAATTTACAAACACAAAAAAAAGTGTGTACGGAAAAACTGAACAAACAATTCTTTGTAAACATCAGAGTGTACTTAATATGCTTAGCCAGCCTGAAGAAACAGAACCATTTTACGTTTTGTCAAAAAAGTGGCTAATTCATAAAAATGAATATGATTTCATTCATTTCCTTCGGCTTAGTCCCTTAGGTCACCACAGTGGAATGAACCACCAACTATTCCAGCATATGTTTTGCACAGCGAATGCACTTCCAGCTGCAACCCAGTATTAGGAAACACCTATACACTCTCACATTCACACACGCACACTACAGTCAATTTTAGCTTATTCAATTCACCCATACCGCATGTCTTTGGACTGTGGGGAAAACCAGAGCACCTGGAAGAAACCCATGCAAACACAGGGAGAGCATGCAAACTGCCAGTTGGCCCAGCAGGGACTCGAACCAGTGACCTTGCTGTGAGGCAACAGTGTCGCTTAAATGATTTTATTTATATGAAAACATGATTTTTAAAAGAAGGCGTGGCCTCAAACCCCACCCCTAAATCCAAAAATGTACTCATCGTTTACTCGCCCTTAAGCAGTTCAAAAGCTTTATAAGTTTCTTGTTTTCAGTTGACCATATTCAGTTGAAAATATTTTAAAGGATATTGGAATATTTTAAAGAATAAAATCTTTCAAAATCTTCTTTTGCAATAAACAGAGGAAGAAAACTCAAAACAGGTTTGAAACATGGAGGGTGAGTAAATTGTGACAGAATTTCCATTTGTAAACTATCCCATTAACACAGTGGTCTTAAACTCAATTCCAGGGGGGCCACAGCTCTGAGTTTAGCTCCAACTATTTCTAACTCAGACCTGTATAATAGTCTCTAACGTCTTCTACGTACTTTAATGTCAACAACATCAGATCCTATTCATGCCAGCCATATAGATCCTTTTTCTCTATATTCCTTATAGGACTCCAAGAGGCAGCTGCTGAGATGCTTTCCGATAGCTCTACCCTTCCCGAATCCTCACACTCTACTCTTACTGGAGTTGTGCTCTCAGGTCCCTCGGCGGAGCCCAGTTTAGAGAGACCTGTGAACTCATCATCTCCACCAATCTACAGCACCACCGCACTGCCTCCTGATTCACCAAGCGCTATCCTGCTGCCGCGGCCACAAGCCGTAGGTTCACCCGGCCACCCTTCCCCCAGTCTGGGTTTAGGCAACGGAGACGGCTCAAGCTCGGATTCCCTAAACCGACAGGCCACCGGCCAGGAAGACCACGAGGAAGACGACGATGGCGACGAAGATGAGGACAGTAGCGAGTATGAAAATTTAGTTAGCGAGCAATTGCAACCGACTTCTTTACCAGATGCTGTTGCATTAGGAAGACCGGCTACCCTGTGGCCCGACGGAGACGCCCACAGCCCACCGGGCTCCTAGTGATCGAACAAACCAATGGGGATACTGATGAACGGACAGAACTAGGTGTGATGATCATAAGGCTGAACACAAACAAGCACTTGCCTTTTGTGAGTTATGACAGTGTTGTCCTGTTGTACACATTTAACAGCTCTGTGCAGGGGAAGTCATTGCGTTGGGACGGACTCTGAATTGGCGATGGAATGATATCCCCAATTATGTAGACCGATGGACCCCGCTTTCTCCGTTTCATGCTCTCCTCCCTGCTTTTGTTTGGGAGGAGAGGTGCATCCTGCTTTTTCGGCATCTGCTACTCACTTGAGTCATTCGGTTCTTGCACCATTTACCTCTTGCACTGTTTTGCCTTTTTTGATCTGCATTTAAATAGAAAAGCAAAGGGAATGATGTATTTTTATTTTGCGGCCTTCAAACACATCTCTGTGTGAGCTTACTACATTGTCTGGCTTCATATATCTGAATGGACAAAAACATTTTTTGCATTTATAATAAGTGCTTAGGACTGCACATGGCTGACACTTGAACAGTTCTTGTTCTAGAAAATGTATTTTATTTTTGGTTTTATCAGTTTGATTTGAGTAATATAATGGCCTATTCATATAACAATTGGGTCATTTTTTTGGTCAATGATTATATAAGTTACTTTAATAAGGGGTGGGTTTTTATGACGTACTGTAGATCATCACTCTCATTGGCTTAAATCAACCACGTTTGTTTGTTTTATTTTGGTCTTTTTGATTGAACCGATGATTCTAATATTTTCTGCTGGACTTCAGACTTCACCATTGAGCTTTAACTGAAATTACAGATTTTGTGGTTTGAATCATAAACTGTAAATGTCAAGGGTCACGATGCAGCATCATCGATCTCAGGATTCTTTTACAGTACCGGGACTGTTGCTTTCTTTTATCATCTTGTCCATTTGCCTCTCAGTTCATTAGTTGAGGAGATGTGACACGAGTCTCTTTACTCAAAGCAATGCAGCGGTGGATCAGTTTAGCGCACCATGATAATGTGAAATAAAGATTTCAGCCATTTGCAGCAGATCTCTGAAGGTAGAAGCACAGTTTTGTCATGTGTCAGTGGATATTTTGCTACATCTAATCTACATGAAAGTGCTCGGGGTAAACCTCTTAAGATTGTATGTGTGTGAATCTCAAAAAAACACAGCTGGGTAATTTTACCAATAACTATTGACAATTTAGTATTAAAATGTAATAAGTATCATTTAAAAATGTGTTAAACATAATAACAATGTTTATATATATATATATTTATTTATTTATTTATTTATATTTATATATGGAAAAAGCCTTCACTATAAATTAACTGCTTCAGTTTAGTTAACATAAAAAAGCATTATATACAGCTATTGACAAATATTAAGAGACCATTTGGAAATTCTCAGTTTCTCTTTATTAACAGTTTATAGATTTAAAATAAATAAAAATAACAAAAAGGTGCCATGTTTTCAGACATTTTTATATATTTTTAGACAATACAATACCAATGCTTTAACTCTAGAACAGTTAGGAACGCAATATTAAGCGGAATAATCCAGATTTTAGTTCACAACAAAAGAAAATATATATTATTGAGAACAATTGTCAATTTTTATGGGGGAAAAAAGGAAAAGGCTCGAAATGACAACATTGTTGCTTGAAATTTGTAATAATTGTTAGCAGACAAATTGTAACTTACCAAACACAAAGCTAGTAAATCTAGAGGAACGAAGAAATTCAAGTGGTCTCCTTATTTTATACCATAGCAGTACGTGTGTGTGCGTGTGTGTGTACACATACATATACACATACATACAGTGCTCAGCATATATAAGTACACCCCTTATGAATCTATCTTTTAAAATCATATTTTTAAATGGAAGCTATACAATGTTATACATAAAATATTATTTTAATAAATATATGTTTAATGAATCTGTTTTGTTTAAATGCACCAAAATATATTGCCTATATTTACTGAGAAATGAATAAAAATATTCATTTTCAAAAAGGAGTGTACTCAGTTATGCGGAGCATATGCTGTATATACATATGTGTAATGAAATATAACCACCACGTGTTCTTATGTGATTCACCCATGCATATCATTGTGTATACAGAACAATTTGAGTAAGTTTGTTCAAATATTAGGCTTTTTCACCCAAAGAACCCCAAAATCAAGTTTTATCTCAGGATCTGATGCATTTATTTGGACAAAAGGCAAATAATGTCTGACTTTTCATTAAGTGTATTACCCTAGTTCTCTATAGGCCAAATCAAATAACAAACGTTTGCACGAGTGTGAATGAGAGTACACTGACAGAGATGTTTTATCAGCTGTATCATGTTGCATTTGCTGTCTGCTTTCAGTGTTTCTGACTTTGGCATCCATCTACATGTGTAAAGCCAAAAAAACACCACCACCCTTGGATTCCATCACAGATCTGTAAGCGATATACTGAACAATGAGACTGACGTGGAGAAATGCTACATTAAAATCTGACATGGGCATGTTTGGACAGCTGGCAGCCAGTCTTTTAGAGCTTTAAATGTGATTTTTATTATACTAACATGTAGAAAAGTCTTGGATGAGCATAAATTCCACTTGAAATGATAAATATATATACACACAGAATCTGACCTAGAGTTTTTCCCAACAAATATTTACTATTGATGATTAAACAGTCAATTTGTAGCGATTTCTTCTGAAGAACTCGACTAATTAAGTGTCAATCCTTCTGCCATATTGCCTTCTGCCCTATCTTTACAGATTCTTTCCAACATGATAACGAAATAAATCCAAATGTGGCACTGTGCCATTTTAATGGGGAAATTGCAATGGTGTGATTGTCATTTTTATTGTCGGTTTAGTCAGCTGTAGGTCAAACATGCGATCGAGCAGCTGTGAGTGATTAACATCGCTCCCATCAGAATTAAATTGAAGTCTCTCGTATTTTACAAGTGCAGTCTGCGATTGGCAGGCTGTCGCAGTATTGCAGCAAGCATCTGCGAGCATTAATGCTCCCATCGCCTTCTGTCATAAATCTGCCACCGTGTTTACAAATATGAAGTAAATTCCTAATTGTGAGTAGTAGCACTGTTTGAATAAGCATGTATTGAATTTGTAAGCACTCTTTGGTGGATTATATGCCTATTCTATCATCATTGACTCACCTTCACATTGTCGTTCTGTGGAACACAAAAGGAGATATTCTGAAGAGGGTTCTTGCTGCTCTATTCCATACACTGAAAGGTCAATAAAGAACAAAACATTATAAACACAAAATGAAAGTGGTCCACATGAACTTTGCACTACAAGTTTTTTAAAGCCATTAAGAAATTTGGTTAAAGTCACAGTTTAATTAAATGTTGAATATTTAATTGTTTTGATCAAAATGAACACCATTATTTTCCTTTATTTTAGGAAAAAAAATTATTTAAACAATTATAGACTCTTTTTATTATTGAGACGAACCATTAATATGAGCATTTAATCATTAGATGCTAGTACTTATCTATTAGATACTCTTACATATTAAGTAAACTATTATTTTTATTCTGAACTGAACTTAAACACTGAAAACTGAACTGACAACTGTTTCAATTCACTATAAACTTCCATGTGAAGCTGCTTTGACACAATCTACATTGTATAAGCTATACAAATAAAGATGAATTGAATTGAATTGAACATACCAGCATATATCCATTAAGAATTAGTACTTATTAGATAGTAGTAGGGCTGCACAATATATCGTTTCAGCATCGATATCACAATGTGCACATCCGCAATAGTCACATCGCAGGAAGTGCAATGCTGAGTTCATATGTTGGGTCTATAGTTAAGCAGGAGCCACAGATCAAAACACACAAGATTTTTGGAGTCACCGAAGAGGTTAATCACAATGCAGATGTTTTTAAGGCCTGTGATACTTTAAAGTATTCAGGCACACGAAATTGTACTGTTTGTAAAGAATAAAGATGTATTTATTGAATTATTTATACAATGAAGCATATACAGTGTTGGATTGTATAAATATCTACATCTTGTTGTACAGTCAGTGTTGTTACAGTGGTTGTACATTTGATTATTCTGTAACTGAATAATTTGATATAAAATATGTCACCAATAATCTTCAAGAACAATGCCAAATAAGTCTAAATTAATTAATTCTTTCCAAAAAGAACTATTCAAGCTATCTGGAGAAATTGTATTCATATCACAATATATATCGCAGCAAAACAAAATATCACAATGTCCAATTTTTCCATTATCATGCAGCCCTAGATGGTAGTATATTTTGTAATTATTACTTGTAACAATTCTGATCTTAGTTATAACTGCTTTTCACTTATGACTAGTCAGAACAGTCTGGAAAGTTAGATTTAAAAATTATTGCTAATAAAATAAAAGTCTGTGTATCTAATGATAATTAACTTGTATCCTCACCTTGGATAAAATCGTCTGCTAAATTTATAAATGTAAAGTACTGGTGTCTAGTTAATACATAGTAAAAAGTGATTAGTTAAGCAAATCCTTTGCCTTAAAATTAATAAGTAGGCCTAAATGAACTACTTGCATAATTATACAAATTAGGTCAACTTAACTGTTCCAAGTTACAATGGGTTTACTAATCCCTTTTTACAGGTATTAGAATATTAAATCAGAATGGGTATATAATGAATAATGGTGTGTTTTTAAACATTCACTAATACCTACATTTTTTGTAGCTAACAAATATGTACTACTGAATGGAAACCAGTAGCTTTTATAAAACACTGGCTAATGAAAATAAGTGGCTTGCCATATTTAACAGTGTTGGTCCCTGTGCTCACAATATACTTAAATATTTATCATTATACCTAAATAAAACTTTAAATTAATAATTTTATCTTTCACAATCATGTTGTGGTTGTTGTTATGTTGGACTAATAATTTAGCTAAGGCTCAATTCAGACTTGTTCGTTGTCTATTAAATTATTAGGCCCGTATGTCATGCAGTCTAAAAACTCTTAACTGGCAAACAAAGCCGAATTTTAACGTGGGTTTTGTAAGCTTCATATTTCATAAGACCTCCACCTTCAGCCAAGAATAACTAACATTATGTGATTTGTTATTTTCGCACAGCACAAAATGAGTTAAACGATCAAATGTGTAGGAGACCAAGAAAATTCCCTTCATTTGTAATGTTATGTGGCCGTTACAAATTCTCACCATTCAGCCACACCGAGACTCAGAGCAAGTGAAATGTCGAATATTCGGTCATACATACGCTTTGCTCGATGGACTGTGCCAAATAATGTAAATAAATCAAATGAAGCGCAGAGTTGTGAGAGTTCGTATCTTGACCAGAAGATGGCGGTCCTCATTCACTGCTTTGTGAAGCCGAAAATATCAGCCAGGGTTGCCAAGTCCTCGATTTACAAGTAGAATTGGTTTATCTTTCTGAAACATTCTAGTTTGGTTGTTATACTAAAATACATATATATATTTTTTTTAAATCGGCCATGTATTTTAACAATAAACCCTTATTCTATGCTGGACTGGTTGGCTTCAAAAAATGGCGAAGTCATTAAAAAATTGTTAAAAAAAAAGATTTGATAGAGAATTTTGAGTCGAAATCGTGGAATTAATACATTTCTAAACAGTGTTGAATCTGTGCATGGTGTTGGACTAAATTAACATTTATAGTTAATGTTTTACATTTATATTTATAAAATTGTATTTTAGCTAGTTTTAATTCACAATTATGCTATACTTTTTATATCAAAATGAAAATATTTTAACGTTTCAATAAGCTAAGATTTTAACATTATTTTGCTCAACAATGTTAATGGACAACCATACTTAAGTATCACTGATAAATCATTGAGAGAAAAATTGACAATTGGAAAACTGCCCTGCCCTGCCACTTTTCATCCCTTATAAGTGGTGCTTTAATATGCATTGCATTATTTGTAATGAATAATTTAAGATGAGCATAGGCGTTAACAATTAAAGTTATTTTAGCCAGAATTTTTGGTGAGTATATATTTTCCTGGTGCTTCTTGATATGCTTTAGGTCCACCGAGTAGGTGAGTCGATCATTGAAAACAACAACAAAGAAATTCTCATCTCAGTATACGATAAAAAGCCTGTTATATTTACATTTAATCAATTTAACTATAACTGTGATAAATCTTCAAATGGTAGGTCAGATATTGAGCTCAAAAGTAAAAAAAAAAAAAAAAAAAAAAAAGGACTATAGGTGCAGATACCCGCAAATCTGGCAACCCTGATTGCAAGGAGACATTTTAAACAAACCTCACCACTAATGTCTTTACATAATCTGACGTCTCACACGACTTAAAAAACAACATCAGGCAAACATCATTTGTCAAAATCATTTATTTACTATAATACATAGCAGATGATGTTAAAATATTTAGTTTGTACATCATATGAGGCAGTCATATGACCATAATGTTGCTCTTTTTTTAAACTACTCTAAATGGGATCCTAGCAGCTGCACTTACCCTATTGAGCCCTTTCCTCCGTTTTAGTGAGTCAATTGAAATAAATCTTGTCAGTTTTTTTGTTCCCAATTCCCATCCATTCATATACAAACTCCTGCATCACAACTAAAACCTCTCCGAGTTGTGCTGTATTCCACACGAAGACTGCAAGCTTTCTAAACAGCATCTGTTACTGTGGAATAAAATTCAGTACCATCTAATAAAAAATAAAAAAAATAGAAATAAAAAAATAGAAAACAAAAGAAGTTGTATTCATATAGGGAATTAAGTACAGTCAATGGATCTAACCCCAAATTTTAATACATCATACCACAAAGAAATCTGATTATAGGTTTTACAAGATTATACAGAGCTCCAGTACCCCGTGATTTGTTTCATCAGCCATCCAATGATGCTGCATTTATATATATATTTATATATATATATATATATTGTATATATAGAGATATTTATATTTTCCTATTTTAGGGAAACAATTAAAGCCAAAATATAATATTAAAGGTCGAACTATGGCATGACAAACGAACAAATATAACAATTTTACCCCAGTTTAAAGTTCCCTCAAACAAGTTAGATAAAAAAAAAAGAAAATCAAAAAGTCGTTCATAAAAAAAAAAAAAAAAAAAAAAAAAAACAGTTCCTCCGCGTTTACTCTTTCGGTTATTACAAGTGGCAAAGAACATGCAAATTCAGTCCAAGAAATGAATCGACAACCATAAAACTTTCAAAGATGGTCTGCAGAACCAAACAAACGAACATGAAACGAGATGGAGAAAACCGGGCGTCTTCTGAAGCCTGGATCTCTGAGATGTGCCAAACGGTTGCAGTGGGCCTGTTTCCCTTTCTGTGGTTTCCAGAGTACGAGGGGCTCCCGGTTCAACATCTGTAGGACAAAGTGCATCCTATGCAGGCGCCCCTGATTTTATAAACTCATATTAGTCCAATCCCAAACTCCTTGGGATACCACCACCCTAATGACGACTGCTGTCTTTAAGATAAAAATATCCAAAAAAATAGATCCATTTTCGTCCATCGAAAATTAAAACGGGGACAAACACAAGCCAAAAAAAAGGGGGCACATTTTGCCGTCATGGCAAGCTATGCATGTGTGTATTTTCATAGTGAATGATTGACTTCATTGTCTTTTAAAACAAAACAAAAAAAAATTATAAATATATCTTATGTTTTCGATGTTTGTCACATTTACTATGTCAAATTTACATTGACATTTTCTTTACAATTTAATTTGACAGTTTTTATTCACTCTCATTCAGTCAGGCCAGGTAAAAAAAAATTGGGGGTTGGGAAAAATGTTTCATATTTTTCTTTGTACAAAAAAGTTTCACTTCTTATTTTTCGAGGCTTGTGCGCGCACACACACACACTTGTACAAGCATTTAGCAATCAGCCGAATGTGATGAGGCGGTTTATATGAGGGGTTCGGGGGGCAGAGGGTGCTGGATCTGCTGTGGTTGGAGGGGTGGCGGGAGCTGCAGGGCCAGCAGGGACTCCAGGCCATGACCATGAGGTGGAGGTGTGCCCTCAGCGCTGGACGGTTCGGTCATGTCTCCGCCATAGAAGAAATACTGGCACTGCTGGATGAAACTCTCGATGACTGACTGGTTGAGTTTGGTGGTGGACAGCGTGTCCTTGTTCTCGAAATCAGGCCTCATGAGCGTCGGCCAAAAACAGATGGAGAGATTGTCTGCGGTCATCAATGTGGTCTTGCTATGCTGACTAACCCTGGAGGAGGTAGAACAGAAACATTCCTTTACAATTGAGGTATTTCACCAGTATACAGTACATTTAGATCCTTTATCTGCAGAATCAGTATTTAAATTTTATATATAACAATTACACTTAGATTTTCATATCATATTCCTATAAATAAAGCTAACTAGAATTAATTATTTAATAATAGATAATATTAAACTAACAATTTTTACTAAAGAGCAGGAAACCAAAGCTTTACCTGTTGAGGTGAGTGATGACATATTTGAAAACTTCATAATTCACAGGAGGAAATTTTCGGACGATTTCCTTCAGAACCTGCAGTCTCTCGTAATGATCTACAATTTCTGTTGAAAGACACATTTAATAATTTCATTAAAATGACAACTCAGGAAATCAAAATTTTTTAAAAACATTTTTCTGATGATACAAGAACTTTCTGTATTGGTTTCTTTTGTTATAACAGCTAAATAATAATAAATGAAAAAAAAAAACAGATTTGAGTGTTGTTTGTTATGTCTGAAAGTTTAGCAAGATCAACTTAGCAATATCATTCTTAGGGACACACTATGTATCACTTTTATACCAGTTATTAGATATTCGTACATAATCAATATTCATACTTTTTATTGACAAATAAATCACCTATAAACAGCAACCATTTATTACCAAAGTGTTAAATATAATCTTAAGCAAATATAAAAATGAAAATCTTTTCAAGTTTTTAACATTTCTTCTAAAACACAAACGTGCTAAATAATGTGCAACCAGTGAATATAAATACACATATACATACTTATATGTAGCAGTTTTAAATTTTTTAAGAACCATTTTAAGGACAAAATTATTAACCCCTTAAAGCTATATTTGTTTCAGATTGTCTACACTCTCAAAAATAAAGGTATGTGAGCTGTCACTGGGGTGGTACCTTTTCAAAAGGTACACATTTGTACTTGAAGGGTCCATAATGGTACCTCAAAAGTATATATAAGTACCTACAAATTTTAAGACAAACACTTTTGTACTTTTAAGGTACTAATATGTATCCTTGAGGTATTAATATGGACCTTTTAGGTACAAATTTGTATCTTTTGAAAAGGTACCACCCCAGTGACAGCTCTTGTACCTTTATTTCTGAGGGTCTACAGAACAAACCATCGTTATACAATAACTTGCCTAAAAACCCTAACCTGCCTGGTTAACTCAATTAACCTAGTTAAGCCTTTAAATGTCACTTTAGGCTGTATAGAAGTGTCTTGAAAAATATCTAGTCAAATATTATGTGATGTCATTATGGCAAAAATAAAATAAATCAGTTATTAGAAATAAGTTATTAAAACTATTATGTTTAGAAATGTGTTGAAAAAAGAAATTGAAGAAAAAAAATAAACAGGAGGGCTAATAATTCAGGGGGGCTAATAATTTAATAATTCTGATTTCAACTGTGTGTGTGTGTGTGTGTGTGTGTGTGTGTGTGTGTGTGTGTGTGTATATATATTTTTTTTGTATTAATGCATTAAATGTGAAGATAATCACCACAGAATCAGAATTAAGAATTAAAAATAATTGTGTGTGTAATATTTGCCTTATACAATAATAAACAGTAGTACCTCTTTAGAAACTCTCACAGGATTTAGCATTTTATTTAAAGTAGTTCTTTAAAAAATTGCATACAACACTGTTCTGCTTTCTCCTCGTTTTTTTTCTATGTAAACATCCAATGTCTTTCAGAGCATCACATGTATAAAAGCATATTTATTAATAGTACTCAAATTAAATGTAGTTCAACTTGGGTTTGATAAACCCTAATAAAAAAAATTATAAATTTCCATCCAATGGACTGCCTCTCTCATCTTTATTTTTGTAATGCAAACACATTGTGTGGACAGCCTATTAGCATTATCAGGATTTTTATCAAGTTACGGTACTTCATAAAGCATCCTTAAATAAAATACATTATGCCGTTATTTAATTTTTTCATTGCTATCATTGGCATGTTTTCAATTTGGCAATTCTAACATCTGCTTTAAAATAAACGTGATTCCTTAATTTAAAACATAAAAACTACAGAAAAATACTACATTTAAACAAAGTCCAGCCCTTGTGTACATAGTTATATTCAACAAAAACTGAGCATATAAAACTAATCAGCACCAAACGAACAGAAAGACAATCAAGAAAATTAGCATTCGTCTTATAAAATAAAGATCTGTACGATGTATAAGATGCAATCAGCTACAACTGCCCAGCCGAGGACTTGAGGGAAGGGAAAAGATAAAGCTGAATATCAGCATGTACATAGAGAACAGAATCCCAGCACTTAAATGTCATTTATCTACAACTGTGTGGATGAGAAATAATGAGGAGGACATCACAAGGGACCATGGATTAGATTCACACTCGGAAGCATCAAACGGAAATGCAGATGCATTTAAATGACTTCTCAGCTACCTTGGGCTGGGATTAGAAAGTGTGGTGATGGGATTAATATTGAACGCAGCTGAAAGCAGAAACCGGCTAGGATAGAAAAAAGAAAAACTTGAGTTGTAGGCTGTTAAAGCGGTAAAGTAACACAAGCAGGTCTAAACTCGTTCTCATAGTTGTTGAAGACACACTTCCTGTCTTTCCTGTAGTCTGCGCTGATGTCATGGATGAATGCTGTATCACTAAAGCTGCCTTATTTCACCTCGACACGCTGCCACACACCTGCTGCATGTGAAGGATGAATGAGAAGCTGAGGCTACAACTTGAGCCTGAAGTACACTTAGTTTGTTTTAGGTTATGCTATAGAATGCGTTCAGTGCATGTGATGTCAATTTCAGATGTAAACTAACTAAACTAACCTGATGGCAATAAAAATTAGTTATTATTAGGTGTGTGTGCGTGCGTGTGTCGTAATGTAATGGTGTATTTACATAATGCATTTATCATGTATGGGCATACACCCAAAGCACTTCACAATTATGAGGGGGGCTCTCCACACCATTACAACACTATTTAGATAGGGCTGCACAATATATGGTTTGAGCATCGATATCGCAATGTGTGCATTCGCAAGTCACATCGCAAGATATGCAATGTTGAGTTAAGATTATAGATGGCCAGCAACCACAGAACACTGCAGTACTGAAACATAATAGAGTGAAAGTTTATCATCTGCACGTATTTAAGGCCTGTGACTGTGTGAACATTTTAAGAGAGCCTAAAGCAATTTAGTTGTGCATAAAGAAGTTTATTAAGAATTATTTTTTTTGAATTACTTATATGATGAAGACTATGCAGTGTTATATTACATTTCCTTATTCAATTTCTGTACATGAATACTGTTAGACTCTCTCCAGAAAAGCCATAAATGTGTTTATTTATGACTGTAGTTTGTTTATTATATGTCTATAACAAATTACATAAAAACAATATTTATAATAGTATATTTCACATACCTACAAAATCATCCCAATCAGTCTAAAGCAATGGGCTCTAGAGTTTTGAAGCCAACGATAAACGTCCGGTAAAAGCTTAAATGTGACCATTTTCAATTTGACAAGGTTGCTTTTACAGCATCGATAATGTAATTAAGTAAAACACAATGGACTTATGCATTCATTTAGTTGTTTTAAGCGGTCACACTTTACAATAAGGATTATTAGTTAATGTTAATTAATGTCTTAACTAACATGAACAAACAATGAACAATACATTTTCTACAGTATTTGTTCATGTTAGTTATGAAAACACAGTTGTTCATTGTTAGTTCACGTTAACTCATGGTGCATTAACTAATGTTAACAAGCATAGACTTGGATGTTAATACTAGATTAGTAAATGTTAATTATGATTAATAAATGCTGTACAAGTGTTGTTATGATTAGTTCATGTTAGTAAATGCATTAACTAATGAACCTTATTGTAAAGTGTTACCGTTTAAGCGTAAAACGAGATGAAAATTGTAACCACTAGCGCCGTCAGTAGTAACAGGCCAGTGCAGAAATTCCATTGAAAATACTGGAGTAAAATAAACTGTCATATTTTAAAGACATGGTGCGGGGAAATGAAATTTAATGCAGTGCTTCTTGTTCGATCTGAGACCCACTTCATATTGTATATCTATCAGGCAGTGAAGATCGCAGATTTTCAAAGAAATCAGATCTTAAACGTGACGATTTTGTAATGGAAAGACTTGGAAACCCTTGGGCTGCCTGGCTGAAAATTAAAGGTCTGTGTGCATATAGCCCATTACTTTGCAAATAGAGCTATTTAAGTCATATGGTGAAATTGTATTTACACCCTTTCAAAAGGGTACCAAACACGAGAAAGGGTACCAAAAGGCGGAGCTAGACGCGCAGCTGAACGCTATTGGTTTACAGAGATAGGTCATGAGCTCACACAGCAAGCCAGAATGAAAACAAAGCTGCCATGTTTTCATACACAGCCGAGAGACTATATATACACATATAATAACATATAATAACGAGCCCTGTTCGATCTGGGCTCAAACGAACCGTGTCGTCTTGATGAACAGCCACAAAGCCAAAAAGAAGATCAGATTTAACCCTGTGCCCCATAGTTTTTTTACGAGCCAGTTTGAAGTGCGAGCGGTTTTGCTTTCTTGCTTGCGCATCTATATTTGAAATAACAAACTTCTTGAGCTAAAGATGCTAACGTACGCTTGATTATTGACGTGCTTTTGAAACCTGATCCTGTCAGAAACTAACAAACGTGAGAGTGACGTGCCAAAAAACAAAAGGAGAAGCCGGGAAAAAAGGAGCACATTATTTTTTCAGCAAATGTGAACAAACTGCCATGTTTAACTATTATCACCTTTTGGACTATTATGAACTCGGAATGATGGAATTACTTTCTAACAAGAGGCTACACGTGCAGCTGAAGACACATTTAATCATGAGAGGTTTTCTGACTATGGGCTCTATTTCCTGCTGTTTTGAACCTAAATAAGGCCTAAATGTATTCTGTGTGTAGTTTTTTTTGTAAGTGGTAACATATCGGAGACTGTAATGGTCTGTATGTGTTTATATATGTTTATATACGCCCACCAAAAGAGTACCATTGGTACCCTTTTAGCAGTGGAAACGCAAGCCTGATAAAGGTGACCAATACCGACCTGTATTGTATTGTACTGTACCAGTCAGTGGAAATGAGCCAATAGTTATTCCTGTTAGCTTCGCTTAAATATGCAAACCAGAAATCAAGTCTTCTTCAGCAATGGAGAAATGAGAATGCACTAACAGTGTTTCCGACTGAACCAAAAAGCCAGAAAAATCATATGCCACGCTGCAGTTTTGAGGTATGACACAAGTATTAGCAATCTTGCTAGGAAATAATCAATCTGGAAAAGCTGCAACTATTATGCAGGGGAACACTGGTCTGTGATCAGAGGGCCTTCACAGAACGCATATCTCAATTTCACAATCGTTCCGATTAAATAAATTTCTATTTTGATCACGAATTTGTGTAGCTTTAAGCTTATAAAGGGAACTACGGCTCAGTGTAGTAAATGCTGCTCTATCTGAACACACATGCTGGAGGTTTACTAAAACCACCTTTATTGACAAAATGTGCATGACAATCACCTTCGATTATTGCACTGCCCTTGAAGATGGGTCATCCTGCCAAATACAATGGTTTTACAAAGGCTAGCTAGCCAAAGCATGACCAATAGCACTCGCCGGCAATGATAAGCGGCGAGGAGCAGCGCGTCGTGTGACGTGTGGGCATCGAAGAGTGTTGAAATCAAGTCAATTTTATGATAATGAGCTATGACGCAGTTCGACGGCAAGCTCAAGTCTACGCTTGAGAGAAGTCCAGAGAACACAGTCTTGTGAACTTCGGTTCCGACCACAGTTGTTCCCAAGGGTTTGATTTTTGGGGTCGCCGGATTTCCAATTACTTACAATGTTTTTTACAGGGAAAAGTTACTGGACACGTATTAGATAAGTGGTGCAAAGCCACAGCACACACAACAACTTGATCTTCCACAGTTAAATGAGTTTAATAAAAAGTGTGCAACATTTTTACGCTAGAAAAATGTTTTTATGCAGGAATGTAACAAATTTGTTAATATGCTGCAACGTCTGCTTTAAATATGAGATCAATGTAGCAATTTTTGACACTCTCGCGCCTTCGGTGTGAACGTACAGTAAGTGTCACCTAAAAAAAATGTCACCTAATTTCAATGTTCTGCAAATATAATTTTGATGTAAATAATCATGTCAGTAGCTTAAATCAGTCTGTGTACAAACAGGCCTTTACATTTCAGAAAATAATACAATTCAAAAGGTCAAGTGTGTCATTTCTGAGTTACTACAGTCAACAACCAGAATAGCAAAAACTCTGTTACCGCAAAGCTCAGCTGAAAGTGGAAGTGCAGGAGAATCTGAATGAGTGGATATACTCACTGGCTGCTTCCACAAGCTCTGGGTGGAGAGAGTACGGTACGAGTGGGTCCGGGAGATCTGCAAAGAAGGCCTTCAGAGCCCCAGCCACGGCGTTCACAGCCACATCCATTACTATCAGGTCAATACTGTGGTCTGAGGGAGGAAGGAAAAGAGTGTGAGCTTGTGTGAGCATCCAACTTGCCTTTGTCAGTGTTGGTAAAGCCACTAAAACAGATTTAACGGGCAGAATGGAAGGAAACTATGGAAAAAGAGAGGCTGTAAGAGCCGGTTTTTAAGGTGAAATGACAGCTGTCAGACTAGATCTCTCCACAAAGGCACAGAACGAACACAAGAGAAAAGAAAAAGCACCCGATTCACAGTAATGCACGGATGGAGAGGAAAAAAAAGAGAGGAAGACTAATGGCTCCGGGCCAGTGGGCAGACTGATGCCTACAGTGGCTCTTTTGGGCAAACGATGGCTCACTGAGTGAATAATCTGGTCACTCGGCTGAAGATTTTTCCACAGCTCAGCAGTTAGAAATGACTAGTGTTTGATTTAAAAGATGGATGAAAAAAGACTGGATTTCACCATAAATCTATATACTTTAATAGCCAGCAGTGTGCACGAGAAACAGC
The DNA here is from genome assembly GCA_903798205.1 of Danio tinwini. NCBI lineage: Eukaryota > Metazoa > Chordata > Actinopteri > Cypriniformes > Danionidae > Danio > Danio tinwini. The sequence continues at coordinate 8,297,135 of CAIGQZ010034880.1, forward strand.
CATGAAAACTGAAGTTATGAAAAAACATACTGCAAAAAGATCAAAATGAGGAAGAGGTTTTGGGGCTTTTTTTTTTATAGTTTTGAGGATGTTGCTGTTAACTCAAATGTTACATAATGTCCTAAAAGCTGCTTTTGCACAGATCCCAGATTTCATTTTTTTATAAATAACCAAATAATTTGGTGCCCGTCCATCAAGTTCCAAACAAAAAGAAAACCTTGAATTAGATCAAGCTAAAGATCAAATTCACTGCATTATCCAAAAAGAGTCATGTGTATTTAATATATAAAGCATGTTTCATTGAATTTACAGCAGTAATAACTACATTGTGATATGAAATGTTATTATAAAATAAAATGACAGATTTGGTTCATACTGCCCACCGCAAGCTTGTAACTGCCTCGATATATCATCAGGGTAGTGACAATTTAATTCTGAGCTTTAAATCGAGAATGTAACTGATCGCTTTCATGTGTCACGGGGAGATTTAAGCTAAAAATGTCCTGCATGAGCTAATAAGTAGTGCGAATCACAGCTTGATGGAGGCCTGCAGGCAGCAAGCCAGTCAGAAGCCACAAATGTTAAGTTTGTTTTTACAGGAATGGTCCATTTACAGTGTAAAAGATCATAATCGTGTATTTCAGGGCCTGTTTCTCGTCATTCATACTGTTGAAAGGTTGAGCACTGACCCCTTAAGTCTTGATAGTTAGAGGATAAGAAGCTGGAAATGATAAGAGAATGTTACATGTTAACTGGCCACTTTTTTAAGTACACCTATTTAATCAAATGTCAAAGCATATACTTATACCTAAACATATACCTATACCTAAAAATATACCTAACCAATCAAAGGCAACCACTTACAAACTTTTAAACCGTGGTCACACAGCACATTTCGCCCCACAGACTTCCATTCATATGCATGCAAATGTGACAGACTGAATGCAAGCTTGTGTGACGAGTTTTGTGGTTCGCTGTGTGTTGAAAGGTTCAAGCTTGGTAAACTCTGACCTGCAAAATCGCATCAAGTGACTGCGTGAAACCAATCAAAGATCAAAACATGACCTCTCTGTATGGAAATCTTAAATACAGACAAATTGCTCGCTTTATTTATTGTCTAATCATCTTGTTCAATTCTACCCCTTTTCGCAATACTGTACGACAGAATTTAGCATTCTCAAACTCTAGAGTGACCTTTACCACATCTAGGCATTTAGATGCGGTAAAGATCTCCAGAAGTCAAACCTAGCATTAGAATGAGAAAGAAAATTGATTTATGGAACTTATTAAACATGCTACACTTGTTTATGAGAGACAGGCTGCTTGAAATATAACAAAAAGTCCTGATATACTGGAATTTCAAGCACAACGTTCTCTGACATTAACAGAAAACGGTCCTTATAAAGGCGGGAAATATCCAGTGAGCCATTATGTGGGTAAAAATGGCTTGTTAACTTAAAAATAAGCAAAAAAATAACCCAGCACTAGCTAATTAAGTAGCTAGTATACTTAATATTTCTTAGATTGTACAAAACAAATTTATTGCACATTAAACCACATCACAGCATGCTTTAAACAAGAAGTCTGTTTCTATCAAGGGTTTTTGTTGAACACAGCTGAGCAGATAGTCCTAAATAGAACCCTAATGAATGTGAAAGATAAGATTTCCACCCAGTGCGTGAGGTGAGGAAATCAAATGCACAAATTAACCCTTCAGACTAGAGTTTATCAGGGCCTCCTTCTATCTGATTTGTGAATTACTTTTTAACTTGTCCTAGCAGCATGCTATCAAAAGCTTGCAAATGAAGCTTAATTTCCCACAGAGCCCGGTTATAAATCAGTACATACCCTGGTCAAATTGTTTCTGAATATTGTCTTGATCCGTCTTGTTTCCACACACTCGATAAAGGCCCTCTGTGGTAAGACCTGCAAATTAAGAGCGACACTTCATTAAAATCAATCCCGCAAAGGTTATGTGACAAAACCCTCAGAGGAACAAAGCAGTCAGTGTTCTAAAAAACACTTTAAGCATTCACTTAAAAGGATGCACAAATGAATGACAAGATTCAGTTCCAGTTTCTTATTACATATGAAGTGAATAGAAAGCAGAATGTACAGTATGTGGTAAATAAATCACCAACCACAGTACACAAAGTCCATTTTTTCAACAAAAATGTTTTTAGGGGTAGTTCCTTCAAGATGTAAAATCTTTTCTTCCATCAGGTCATTAAAAATCATCAATAAAATAAAAAGCAGTTGTAAAAAAAAAGACCCTGATACACAGGTCTAAATGATTGATTTAAAATATAGTAATAGCATATGCTGGACAACAAAGTCAAGAGGATGGAAGATAGAGATGGACACCATGACTGCAGTTTTTTTGTTTTGGTGTTGTGCCTGTGTGCATGTTGTGGTTTTCATGATAAAGGAAATGGAATGTAGATGCAGAAGTTGTGTGTCTGAAAGAGCAAAAAGAAAAGCTAAGGGACAAAGTCACCCATGACAACTGTTTGAGGATGAGAAACAAACACAATGTTGCAGATATTAGCTGTCTCTATGTGTATGTCTTCTAAAATTATAAAATAGTTTATCTATGTTCATGAGACATATTTGGGCAAATTAGCATAAATACTGGTAGTTCCTATAGTGCTGACTTTAAAACAGGGTTCCCACTTTTTCATAGACACTAGATTCAAGCACTTTCAAGGACTTTTTAAAGCACCATTAATTTCAAATCAACAGCTTTGTAATTCATGCCCCAGCATATGTAGCACAATGAAAGTCCTTACTATACTTTACATTTCACTAAGACTTAATAAATACATTAAAATGTCAGAGTAATTTTACCAAATTTAGCCTTAAACAGTCATGCTCAAAAAGTTAATAAAATATGTTGGATTCAATACTGATAATCAAATGCGGTTTCATCAGAACATTTCAAGGTGTGTTACTCTCAGATAACAACTGGTAAAACCAATCATGCAGGTATTAGTATATAGTATATATAAGAAATAGTATGGCCCATGGCCCCTGAGAATCATCCTAACTTTCCCCCTCCTTAGCAGCGCCCTACATCTAGGTACTAGGGAACATTAGTGAATATTATTCATATTTATATGTGCTTATCTTTAACCACCATCTTGCAACAGAAAAATAGTAAGAAGTAGGTTAGTGTAGGTTGCAGGTAAATTCTCTTACAAAGTAAAAAGAAGTAGTGACGGATCGTTCTTGAATGATTCCCTCATTTGGAGTGAATCTTTTGTGCAATTCTAGAATGATGAATCCTCTCAAGGAGTGATTCGTTCGTTCATACATGCATGCACACATTTGTGCAGGTGGAGTAAAAGATTAGTTGCTTTTTCAAGTCTTCTATCAGGTTTGAGTCATATATTCGTTATGTGAAAGACAGAAGTCACAGCCGAAAAAGATTTGATGGGAGTCCTTAGGTTTAAGTCATGTCTTTACATGCTGTCACGTAATAAACAAATGATTTAAAAACCTAATCGTGGCTCCTTTCGGCTCAGACTGTGTGCATTGGTTAAGCTTATATGGACCCAAATTTTAAAACATGTCAGAAGAGGTGAGCTGACCTAATCATATACATTTTCTCTTACAGCATTCTAGTTATCACTTGTTTGTAGTGAGATTATCGTTTGGGCTAGTAGTAGATGAGTTTGGAAGCAACTCTTAACATTAAAATAATATTTTGGCAAATTGAATGAAATGACTTGACAAAGGATTCATTTATCTTGCTGAACAACACTCAAATGTCCAAGTCAGTAAAATGATCTGAACTCCCTATCACTACTAGGAACTATTAAACATTCCTCCAGTTTAAAAGTCCCAACTGACTAGCTGTACTTATGCTGCTGTGTTGTTTTAAGCACAAACACTAATACTTCTGTATCTATTTGAGTACTTGATACCTTCTGAAGCACCTATACAGATGTGCTTGTCAATCACCTGTACCTGCCAGCCAAAACTGTACATGTTTGCGTCAAATCTGTGGAAATGCTGTCATAACAGAGGTGCAAATCTTCCATAGAAGCCCAAATATTACAGACGGGGGGAAAGCACTCCAATATATACAGCCTTCCCACATCACAGAACAGCTCTTTTCCTACAATCTTTGCTCAAATATTTAAAATCATGCACTCAAGCCAGTAAACTGGGCCACTTCAGATGGATGAGTGGACATATGAGCTGATCTCACCACCAGAAAAAGTAGGCCAGAAATTCAGATAATGCAGCAGAATTCAGCCCACACTTCCCTCTTCCCTGACAGATAATGCAGTGTGTATCTCTTTATTTTCATTACGTCTAATCTACTGAAGCCCGTTTATCAAGCTAAAGATAGCACTGTGAAGCCGTGACCTTGCGCAGCTCTGCGGTGCTCCAGAGCGCTGATGCAAAAACACAGGGCTCCCACAGTCACTCTCAAAGCCTTGTGGGCCGCTAACTGCTACAAATCAAAACCGCTGTGCATTCTTGAGATGCTCCCACATGTCAGAGCCAGTGCCTCCTCCAGAGTGGTGGGAGGGTACACAGAGACGCCTGCCTCTTTACTATGAGGAAACATCAAGTGAGTAGTGACGAATGCAGGCTGTTTTACTGCTTGGGTGAATCACCCGTTTCTTACAAACAGGTCAAATTAATGTTGCTTTTGGAAAAGTTCCAGACATAAGGCATTTGAAAATCTCTGCTGGACGCGTTTGACAAAAATCTTTTTGCTGGAATGGGTGGCAACACCATTTAAAATGCTGAAACAATCACTTTTTTTGTGCTGAGTTCACACACTTGGCATTAAGACCCATTTTGGTGGATTGGATCATGTAGTCGAAGGAGACACATTCTTGTTTACACAATACCAGGTGTAAATAGGGTCAAAGAGCAGCTGAAGACGCACCACTTCCATAAACTTAAGGTTCAGCAAGGTCTTGGTTTATCAATGGCTGCTGCTCATTCCAAAATGGAAAACAAAAATGATGCAATTTGTAGCTACTGCTACAATACAAAAATATGTCAGAGTAACTTCCGCATGTTAATTTTTTTTAATGTGTAAAGGAGAGGTCCTTACACAAGAATAAAAAAGAAGAAATAAAATTTAAAGATGAATTGCATGGTATGAAATACGAATGGTAGCTTTTTGTTCATTATTAAAATTCATATGCCAATCACTGTAACACTGATAAATATGAAATAAATATGAAATAAAAAATATTAAAACATAGTAATAAATTGCATTTTCCCCAGTAAGATATATAAAAAATAACATGATTTTTTTTTACAAAATGTAACATGTTTCATTTGTAAAAAAAAAAAAAAAATCACGTTTTTTTCATATATCTTACTTTAATTATATACAGCTAATCAGCTAACATGAAAACGACGGTCATATTTCCTAGTTCCTCCAAAAGCCTCCAAAAGCCCATTTGATTGGTCAGCTAACATAACATGCTGTGCTTCACGGATCGGCTCCACGTCACCAGGAAAAGCGTCACGCCCCTACATGCACACTCTTTTGCACTGTGTAAACACTGTCAGTCAGAGTAGCTGTTAGCCATATCAGTTTGTGCCTGAATCAGACAGAAAATGAGACAGGACACAGCTGAACCTCACGCCTGCTCTCTAAAAAAAAATCAGACAAGTGTCTTTCATATATATTCGGGTAATAAGCATGTGTAAGTTATGTGAAACATTTACATATCTTTTGTGAGTTTGTTATTTGAGATGTAGAACGTGGGGAAAGTGGCTGCACAAAAAGACTGCAGCGCTGGTGAAGATTGTGAGTGTTTACAGTGGTTTGACAAACAAATATGAATTTGTAGCTAAATTGTTAACGGTACCAAACAGCATTTACCATTTTTTACAACCTTACTTATGTCCTTGCTACAACATACCATTAACGCTAAAAACTATTCATATAATAGATCAATTTTAACAAATAAAAACACTTATAGGTTGCAGCTCACAATCCACAGCTTCTTCTATTATAGTTGGAGCTGCTCCTTCTTTAAGGAGATTAGCCGAATCCAGTACTGAACAAGGAGAGATTCTGGAAGCTGTTCTTTGTCAAATACTAGCTATAGATTTTTTTTATTCTCTGTAACATAATTAAGATTAAACTATAAGCACTTCCCTCTTTGTGTTGTGTCCTTTGGAAGCCCAAATACAAAAACAGAACAAGCTCTGTGGAAGCAGTGGTTGGATTGCATTTTAGCTTTCTCTGCCATATCATTACATCACCTCTGGCCACGCCCCTTAGCTGTGCAGGGTGTATGCGCGTAACCTTGTGATCTCAATAGCCCAGATGTATTTTTTTGTAGTCCTCAAACTTTGTTCGCTGTAGGCTTTGCTAAGCTAACAAGCTCTGTAAGCCTTACATTGAACTTTGAGCGCATTGCATTCAGATGTTGTTTATGCTCACACAGCTACATTACACATTAACTAAAGTTTAAAATATGATATTGTAGTGGACAACCCCTTTAGCGTGGTCATGTCATTGGCCTATGAACATTTCTGCTTGTTATCATATTATTTCATAACTGTAACAAAAGGCAACTCAATCATAACTTAATGTTAAAACAGCTATCATAACATTATAGATATTTGGCTCTTTTAGGATTCTCAGAAGCTATAGAAATAAAAAATGTAAAACAGGAAATACGTTGAGACCACTGTTTTTGTTTACATTCCTCAAAATGGTCTATATATTCACTGCACATACCATAAAACAGCATGAGAACATAAACGTTTTTTTAACTAAAGCTTTTCCCAAATAGTCAAAAACTGAATTGAATCAAGCAAATACAATCAGCAATTATGTTATTACAACATATTATTAAAATATATATGATTTTGAAAATATATTAAATGTTTAGATGCTCTATTACTTACAAATTATGTACAAGTTATGTAAAGAGCTGAAGATCAATAAACATACATAATCTTAAACAACTTTATAAAAATAAAAAAATGAAGTGTACGGAGGTCAACACAGCATAACTAACAATAATTAAAATGTATTAGGCAGCTTTACATTGCACGCAAACATCTATACATTGCACAGTTGTCAGTGAACCACTGTGACCCATCCATTGTTTTTTTATGATGTCATTTGCTGCCCATTGCTGACTAATGGAGATGAAGTGATGTTTTGGTGAGGTTACCATGCAATGGCGTGGGTTTGGGTTCAACCCTTTTTTGTCAGGCTTGTCTCATGTGAGTGTATGAGCTTTGGCCTGGTGGTGTGTTATGCTCATCCCTTAAAACAGTGTGTGAGCTCACTTACAAAAGCAGGAGCACGTCGAGACTAACCACACTTTACTATATCAAAGTCAAAGCCTTGACGGAAATCACACATGCCAAACTGTCAGCCTGTCTGAGAATGTGTCAGCTTACCATTTCAGATAGCGGATAAAGCACAGTACACACAAACCCTAAATACACACATTCGCACTTCCTTCAACCACTCAGATTTGTAAGTACTTGACTGATAATATAAACAAACTTCAACCAGTCAAAATCACATAAAATATTACTCCTCATATACAATGCAGAGGAAAGATTGTATTTATGAGCTAAATGCATAATTAAGGTTGGGCGATATGACAAAAATAGCAACACGTTATACAGCGGGAAAAAGTATTGAACACGTCACCGTTTTCTCAGAAAACATATTTCTAAAGGTGCTGTTGACTTGAAATTTTCATCAGATGTTGATAACAACCAAAGAAATCCATATATGCAATGAAAGCAAATTTAATTAGTTTACAAATTAGGTTATGCATAATAAAATGAAATGACACAGAGAAAAAGTATTAAACACATGAAGAAAGGGAACTGTAGAAAGGCAGTGAAAGCTTAGACAGCAGTTGAAATCTCTCAGTAGTTGTTCAGCAACCCTCTGCAATTCGTCATTGTAAATTAATATTAGCTGCTTCAGTCAAACATCTACATTATCAGGATGATAATGATGAAACCAGGGTGAACAGTACAGAAATACAATGATCCAAAGCAGCCAAGAAAACTCTGAAATGCATTCAGAGAAAGAAAATCAAGCTGTATAATGGCTCAGCCAATCACCTGACTTGAATCCAATAGAAAATACAAATGAAAGACCCACAAAACCATTAAGATTTTTACACTATTGAAGTCTGTGAAAAAACTCACATCTGAGCAGTTCATGTGATTTCATTCTCCATAAGAGGCGTCTTTAAGCTGCCATCACCAAAAAAAGCCTTTTATATAAAGTATTAAATACATTTCAGCAGTTCAGTGCTTTTTCCTTGTGTTATTTCATTGTTATTACACATAACTAACTTTTCATATTATTTTTGTTTTGTTTTATTTTTATGTTTGTATTATTATTATTTTTTTTTTTACCAAAATCTGGTTCAATTCCATGTTAACAACTTCTTTAGAAATATTATTTCATGTTCAATATTTATTTCCCCACTGTAAGTCATATCATATCCTGATAATGTTATACATAACTAATTTCATATATTGACAACATGTAAATAATTGACTATTTTTTTTTACATTTTAAAGTACATACTCAGAAATTTACTTCAAATATTTAGACCATATTTCTTCAGGGCAAATGTTTGATAAAAAAATGTAGAAATGTAAAATAAACAATAATATAAAAAAATAAATAAATAAAGCACACTTTTCAAAACCTAATGATTACAGGTCCAAAAAACAAAAACAAAAAGAAACCATTGAAAAATAAAAAGCAAAAATGTAAACGCTGTACTTTCAAAACTGCATCCTTGTGTCTGCGCTCATATAAACTATAAAAAACTATTACTGTAAACAATGCATTTTGTGACACCATGAAACTAAACAATAAAGCTAAAATAAAATCATAGACTTTTTATTTTGTCCATACAACACATATTGTCATATTACACAGCCCTAGTCACGATCAGTTGTGTAAAGCAACAAGTTAAACAATCTCAGTTTACTGTTAGCAGGTTTTCTCAGAAATTGTACTTCATTAAGTATCTTAAAAAATGAGTACTTGTGCTTGAGTACATTCTTACTGCTCTATCGGTACTTTTACTGGGCTATTTTCCTTTAACCTGCAGTACTTAATAGTCAGTGCAGCTAGAATAGTCAGTGCCATGGTTTTTCTTCAACCAAATCATGCAACGTTGCAGATACTTTATATATGCAGCAAACATGTACAGTGTGAAAGGATTAAAAGTGCAAAATCCTTGCATGCAACAACAGAGACTGCACTGTCACTGACGAGTAGATGAAGGATGCCTGATCTATGGTCACTGAAATCACCAAATGGCCTTAAACAATAACTAAGTGCATTACAGAATGTTAGGTTTTCAAACACATGCACAAATTAAATGTCCTCTATCAGTGCTACGCGAGCTTAGTTTGCAGCGCCAACTGCTGAACACTTATAGCTTATTAGTAAGGGATCAAAGTGCATAATAAGGAGTAACATTTGATCACAGCTTAATTTTTGCCCCCTTTTTTGATTTAGTTTCGCAGATTTCGCTCTGCGTGTAACCTGCTTTCTGACGGTTTATTATAGGTGCATATATTAATGTAATGTGGTCTCACATTTTAAATTCATATTCCATGAATGCCAAATAATTTAACTTGCCCTTAGAAAGACCCTTACAAAAATGGCATTGATGTAAGCTACATTTTTCATTTGCAGGGTATAAGGTGGAATCATTTTCAATACTCAACTTTTAGAAGGGCTACTTTTTACTCATTTTTTACTCAAAGCCACATTTAGAACAGCTACTTTTATTCTACTCAGTTAATTTTTTGGCAAACAATTGTACTTTGATTACAATTTTCAGTACTCTTTTCACCACTAGTCACAATTACTTGTAGGAAATAATAATGAACTTAAAATGGGCAATTCCAATTTTTTTTTACAAAATATTGCAATGTTTGTTATGATTTAGAGCTGCACAAGATAGTTTCAGCATCTATATCACAATGTGTGCATACTCAATTGTTACATTGCAAGATTTGCAATGTAGAGTCTGAACTATGTCTGAACATGATTTGTAGAGTCACTGTCTAAGTTTAACCATAATAGAGTGAAGGTTTATCATTTGCATGTGTTTTTAAGGCCTGTGAATGAGCATTTCAAGTGAGTTTAGAACACTTGGACACAAAAAAATATATATGTTTGGAGGTGTAACAAAAGATTAATGTAATTATTTTTACAGAATTTATATGATTTGTGCCAAAAATTGTTTTCTTACTTGTTTCTTCTCCAAACATACATTCTAAATCAAAAATAGGATTGTTTTGCTTACACCATTGTTTTATGGAAAAATATATACAATTTGACTTCTGAATGTGAAAACAAAACCATATTTTTACTTCATATAAGAATGTTTAGATATTTGGACTAGACATGAGACAAAGCAAAGAAAGAAAAGCTTTTTTTTTTTGCATTGTGATTATTTAATTTATGTACCTGAATACTGTTAGATTTCCCAGAAAACTGTCAAATAGAGCTATTCAAACCAGTTTGTAAAATCTTGTGTATTCAAATCACTATATTTAAATCACAGAAAAATAAAATATCGCAATGTCAGATTTTTCCAATATTGTGTAGCCCAAATATGTATTTTTAAGTGAATGTACCCTCATAATCCAAAATGGCAGCAAATAACGACCCAAATAAATTATGCAGTTCCTGATAAACAAAATCAAATGCGGCCCTACATTTTTTCTTGTATGAGCAAGAAAACATGATCAATTTAAGATTTAGGAAAGCATGTTGAAAACACTGAAAACAGCACATCAATTAATTATAAATTTGTTTAAAATGTATATTTATGTACATTAAAACTAATGTGTGCATGCAAACTCAAATAGTATTGTACAATATTAAATAGGGCTGCACAATATATCATTTCAGCATCAATTTCGCAATGTGTGCATTCGCAATAGTCACATCGCAGCATCTGCAATTGCAAGTTAAGATTACTATAATTAATCAGCATTGAAAAATGCACAGTGTTATTTTACATTACATTTGATTATTCAATAATAGGTCTGGGACAAAATATCGATGCTGGTTTATGGTGATAATTCCACCCATGATACATTATTGATGTAGCCAAGTATCTATATTTATTTAAAGGTACAAAAAACTAAACTAAGTCATAAGCCTTGCACTGCTACCATTTACCACTTAGGCGACAGTACATGAGGCGGCATTTCTCGTAGTGTTGGAACGAAAACAAATCAGCGTTGAAATTTTACTAAAGAAATTTGCTGTTAATAAAATACATCTTATAAATTTGATGCATTTTCCCCTCTTCATTTACAAATATTATGATATATTGTGGATGGTTTTCTTGTAAATTATTGCTGATATTGTGATTATCATAATCAGGAGTATAATATCATGATAATATCGTATCATATTACTGTAACTGAATATCTGACTACTTATTCATTCATTTTCATGCACCTTTCCAGGGCTGGGTCGCAGGGGCAGCAGTCTTAAGCCTGGTTTATACTTCTGCGTCAAGTGATCACCGTAACCCATGGTGTATGCCTTGCGCGTAGCTGTGCATTTATACTTCTGCGCACTGTTTCTGTTTTTTCTGCAATACACTTCCAAAACGCTAGCTGGCAGTAGGTGTTTATGTTTCTCTGTGTCTAGGTTCATCGCTGGTGTTGTTTTTTCTGAAAACTTCCTTAAATGTACAAGTGGCTCATATTCGCTAATTTTGAGACGGGAACCGGCGGACGTGCAACAACTTTAATCATAAGGTAAGCACAAAACAACATTCTCCATCCGGAGCTCCTTCACGGGACTCCACACTTGTAAACACTCGCTGCATCGGGCGCGCAGCTCTCACCTCCGCCCACACTCGTCAGCGCTACCAAGCCGACCAATCACAGAGCTTGCGCTACGCGTACGCGTTAATTTTTTGAGAGGTGAGAGTCAATGTCGCCGACGGTTACGGTGAGGGGCTATGCGTCCACGCGTAGACTGCGCAGTAGCATACGCGTGCGTAGAGAACCTCAGACTTCCCTCTCCCCAGACACTTCCTCCAGCTCTTCCAAGGGAATCCTCAGGCCCCGTTTACACTAATGCGTTTTCATTTTGAAACAGCGATCCAAAAACGATCCGCGTCCACCCTAGCTTTTCATCTAGCATTTCTAAACTTATCTTTGTCCACACTACTCCACCAAAAACGTATATCATGTGACCATTTGCGCACTCTGGGCATGCACGTCCAAGTATAAACAGGAAGCATGTGTCTCGCTCAGCATTTGGTTATTGTTAGTCAATAAACGCTGGTTGAACGATGAACGAGAGCGATTAGCGAGTGCTCGAACAATAGCTTGCCTCTTGCAAATATATGCAGCTGCTTTAGTAAAAAAGGCAGAGTTTAACTGCACAATGGCGCCTAAAACGGACAATAGTGCAAACAACGCTCCCATTTCTGTGTCCATGTTGTTGTTTACAGTGAAGGTTGGTCTGCCGTCTTCCGGTAGCGTTATAGTCATGTGATAGGGGATTGACAAATAAGGGAAGGATACGCAATGATCCAAAAGCCCCAATCAGGTAGCGAATCTCTGCAGCCACGCCTTCGTTTTCAGATGTCTCCGTTTTCCCCCATCCACACTAAGACAGAGCAGCAGCGTTTTAGAATGAAAATGGCCTCTCCAGCGTATTCAAAATGCTCCGTTTTTGGGGCTCGAAAACTCCGGCATAGTGTGGACGGATGGCGTAACCGTAGCAAAACTTATGCGTTTTAAAACGAAAGCACATTAGTGTAAACGGGGCCTCAGCCATTCACAGGCTAGCCGAGATACATAGTCTCTCCAGCGTCCTGGGTCTTCCCCAAGGCCTCCTCCCAGTGGGACATGCCTGGAACACCTCCCTAGGTAGGCATCCAGGAAGCATTCGAAACAGATGCCCAAGCCACCTCAGCTGACTTCTCTCGATGTTGAGGAGCAGCGGCTCTACTCTAAATTCCTCCTCCTATCTATAAGAGTGCCCCCTGCCACCATGTAAAGAAAACCCATTTTAGCCGCTGGTATATGAGATCTTGTCCTTTTGGTCATGACCCAAAGCTCATGACTGACTGGTAAACGCTCAGCTCCTTCTTTACCACAATGGTACATTAACTGCATTACTGTTGCCGCTGCACCAATCCGCCTGTCGATCTCAAGTTTCATCCTTCCCTTGTGAACAAAACCCCAAGATACTTGAACTCCTCCACCTGGGGAAAGGATTTTTCTCCAACCTGGAGATGGTAAATACCTTTTTCCGGTGGAGCACCCTGGCCTCAAACTTGGAGGTGCTGATTCTCATCCCAGCTGTGTCACACTCTGCAGCAAACCGCCCTATTGCATGCTGAATGTCCATGTTTGATAAAGCCAACAAAACAACATCGTCTGTAACAACAGAGATGAAATCCTTTGGTCACCAAACCGGACCCCTACAGCCCAAGGCTGCGCTCTGTCCATAAAAATTATGAATAGAATTGACTACTTATTTATCTTTGCTCTATACAGTATTATTTATTTACACTTGCAATTTCTTTGATTTACTCCTCTACATGATTATTCCAAAGTTAATGATTTCATTGTAAATGGAGCTATTCAAGTCATCTGCCAAAATTGTATTAATATTGTTATATGTATTAATACAAAAATATTGCAATGTCAAATTTTTCCAGTATTGTGCAGCCCTAATATTAAATACCTTTATGAATCAATTTAAAATGCACATACAAAATACATATTTTGTAATTATGCAACAAACGTGCAACACAATCTTTCTCAGACCACATAAACCATGTTTTTGACATCATAATTACGACCAATCTTTAAAAAAAATGTGAGCTTACTGAGAGGACTTTGATGTGCCAATAATCATGGTGTCCAACAGCTGGCGGCAATAAAAGCTAAATTAGTCAGCACATGGATCCAGTGTGTGTGTGGCGTGTCAGTAATTTCAAACCCGATGATCTTATTTAGTCAAATGCTGCAAGGAAGGTCAATGTCAAAAGTGTGGTGAAAACAGTAACAGGAAGCTGTACTGCGGGAAGTGATCTTAATTTGGATGCACATCTATTGTCCCCTCTTAGCCCTTCCCATCCACTGCTGGACTTTATCTGCACCTCCTCATCAGCAGATTAGCATCACGCTCAACCTCAGAGGCAACAAAAGGCCACCGCCATACAGGAAATCGCAGGCATTACTGTAAAGCAGGAAATGTCAAAATAGAGCTCATATGCAAAAACACACCACAAATCAAATCAGGTACAGAAACCGCAATATAAGACAGATTTCTCCTTTTGGTTTTAGTAGTTGTCCATTAATGCATGTGGTTTTGAATCTAGCATGAAATTGATGCTAGACATGGAAAACAAAAGGTCAGCATGGTAACGAAAACCTGTCATTACGAAGCGCTGATATTTTATCTCCTGATGAAGTGTTTACACAGCAGGAAGACGACAATATCACAGGAAAAAGTGCACCACACACAGTCTCTGCATGTCAGATGCTTCATTAGGGGAACTCAAATGTCAGCTTGTTCATGTGTATTTGTTTTCCCAATGACCGTTCAGTCCTCATTATAGCTGCAGAAATAAGTCATTCGCTGTCAATGAGAGTTGGAGATTTCCAGTGACAAGAGCATTGTCACTGGAAATAAACGACCATTAATGGCAAAATGTGAGCATCTCTATAAATAAGTATTATCTTTATGCAAATTTGCTATGTTGCTACAACTGTAGAGCAAAATGGTAAAAAAATATTTTTACCATTCATTTTCTCCAGAAGGGTTTAAAACAAATGCACAATAACCAGATGAAACTCTGAAACAAATGACAATGGTTTATTGACAAAAACGTAGCAATACTTCAAAAACCTTTAGCTAAAAGTTTAATTCATAATATTTTTCCTTTAACTCAACTCAACTTCTATTTATAAAGCACTTTCAAAACCATTCAAATGGACCAAAGTTCTTTACATACATCAAGAGAAAGCATACAGGCAATCCGTCACAACTTTCAACCTAATAAAACCTCTGAAAGCTTGGTAAAATAAATAGGTTTTCAAGTTCTTTTTAAAAATGTCCAAGCTTGATGAGGACTTTATAGATAATGGTAATCTATTCAAAGTGCAGTAGCTGCAACAGAAAAAGGGCAGCATCTACTATGCCTAAACCAAACTTGTGGATGGTCAAATGACGCAGATGATGTTATGACTTGTTTAACATGTACTTTATATATTAACAATTCGTATTAGGGCTGCAGTCGGAATTATAGTTGACCAGGAGCTACAGAATTTTATTGAAAAATCATTGTATTTATATGGAATTTATATGATTTATGCAAAAAAAAAAAATTCTTACTTAGAATTTTTGTCTTGTTTCTAGTCCAAATATCTACATTTCAAAGCGAAAACAAAATTTCATTAAAACAAGCAAAATCTCTTAATTTTCACTTATTTCTTCTGTCAGTAAAAATTAAACATTATTTTTGCTTGGTCTTAGATTTTTTAAATGTTTGGACTAGAAATGAAGTAAGAAAAGGTTTTTGGGTTGTTTTTTGCACTGTGAACATTAAATTTCTATACCTGAATACTGTTAAGACTCTCTAGAAAACAGTTAAATAGAACTATTCAAACCATCTTCTGAAACAGTATTTATATTGCAATATTTAATTGCAGAAAAATAAAATATTGCAATATCAGATTTTTTTTCAATATTGTGCAGCCCTAAATTGTATTGTATTCTATATTTTACAGGTAACCAATGAAGCGATATACAGCTATTATATGATCGCATATGAACCATGAACCATTTTATATGAACCACATAAAACTTCATACTATGGTTGTCTCTTATTGCTGGTAGTATTACAAGCCAATAACAAAGCTTAATTTTGTTAAAGTCAGCCCTACTCAAAGCACTTCTATTTTCTTTTAAGTCAAACTACTTGATCATCTTGCATTTGAGCTGAATTTTCTCTGAATCCAGCCTGAGTGACATCCTGAGTGAAAATGAAAATTTGAATTACACAAATGTTAGGTGCCAACAAACCACACAGCCCACAATGCATTGCACATCAATGCACACAATGATTTAATACACCAAGATTTAACAAGGTCCAAGATTCTTTGAAAAATTTGCATCTTTTCTGAAGATAACCATTAACTACCATTCTTACTAACACTTTGCATTTAATAAATAATATTAAAATGTTGAAAAACTTTAACATCATTTCCAAAACTCCATGCTGAGCTTAGAAGCCATGATTTTGATTCCTATGATAACAGCAACATTGCCATTGGTGGATCTAAAAATTGTAATCCATCAGTGGGTTCCACAGACAAATATGCCAATATTTACCAACACTTCATTAACAATACAAACCTATAATACTCATAAATATCATGGAGTAAGTTAATGATATTTACAGACCCATAATGTTTTAAATATATATACATACTAGGGTGGGAATCATTGAGGTCTTCAAGATCCAGTTTTGGGAATCACATCGCAGAAATTTGATCGGCAAACAAGTGATAAGAATTGCAGCACTATGTAACATCTTTAAAACCCTTAACTGCGTCCATCTTTGTTCAAATTAAGCAAACAGCATGCTCGCGCAGGCCCACACCTTCACAATCTAATTTAAATATTAAATCATCTGCCTTCCTGTTTCAATAAATTCTGATGTTTCAATAAAACATTTTTGAAGTTATGACGAATGAAAAATAAAGATTCTATTGGAGATTTTTGGTCAATTTAAAGCTTTGAAAGGACTTGTAAAGTAAACGTGATTAAAAAGAAATTAGGCAGCAACAATTCAGCTTCACTCTACACTGTGAAAAATGCTGAGTTCCACAAAATTCCTTCATATTGTCACAACACAAATTGATTAAGTTAACTTAATTGTTTTTGCAAATTTAAGTGGATTGAACATAAAACAATTGCATTGTCCCTCCCAAAAAAACTCAAGAATTGTGTAGATTCAGCTCATTTTAAACAAGTAGTTTGAATAACCTGCAAAAATATATATATTTTGAGTGTACAAGAGTGAAACACACCATCCATCTATTATAAAGTATTGTAAGTGGAGAAAATTATTTTACTGTCTGTGATTTCACTGTTTAATCAAAAAAAGACCACAAATAGGATATAATAAAAACATTCTGCATGGAAAGCCATGTCGGAAATCAGGGCTTGGGTGAGCTGATTATCAATCTTGTTCATAATATATTCCCTAAATATAATATATTCATAATATATTCCCACTATAATCTCTATGTGAAGCTGCTTTGAGACAATGCACATTGTAAAAGCGGTATTCAAATAAAAATAAATTGAATTGAAAAAAACATGATTTTATACAGTCACCTCAATTTTCATAGACAAGAATTGATTTCCAGTGGAAATATAATAACATCTCACTTCTACTGGTAAATCATCTCATTTGTAATACTATAAACAAACACAGTGACCCAACAACCTCCAGTGATAAAAATCACTGTCAATGTGAACGCTTGGCTGGACTCTAGAGCATAATGGCAAATGTCATGCATCGTATTCCCATGTCGCCACCCCGTCTTCAAGGAGTCGCACACAATAAAAGGGCAAAGCTCAGGGTTACAGCTTTCTGCAAATGCTACAGCGCATGTCTGTGCGAAATCAATGCGCCTGCTTCAGAGTTGGGAAGATGTCACACCAGGACTGCAACCTTTTCTCTGAGCTGCCTTTATAATGCTGTCATCAAATCCTTTCTGAAAAGGGCGTGCCGACACAGGAACGCACGAGGGATGGGCTGCTATCAAAAGATTCATACTTCCACAGACGCCAGCATAAACCCGACAAAGACTATTCCCAGTACACTGCTTTGATCCATTTTATATGCTACACCTTTTCTTGGGGATTGTATCTTATCGTATTATTCGGAGATGTTTGACAAGCTTAAAAGGAACTATCTGTTGTAAATTCAAATGGTTCACGTGTGTCTTCCTTCCAGGTACCCAGACAGCACCTGCTCTGTAGCGCCCAGACTAGAACAGCTTGTGTGAAAAATATTGCATTTAAATTTTTTGCATAAAAACTGAATATTAAATCTGTTGAAACACTTTAGCTCTGTTGCAAAACCTGGTGTGAAGATGGTTAAAAGGTTGGCTGCATAATTATGCCTGTTAAGATGCGTTCTCTTGGCAAAATCTAAAGAAGCACCACATGGATGTTTCTTAGAGAAAGCAGTCCCAGCACTGTGACGAGATGAAGCAAAATAATAATGAAAAGAATAATAGATGAAATAAAAAAGAAAAAACACAATAGTGCAGAGGATTTCAATCCTTTTTATATGCCACACAGACAACAAAAAATTATCATCCTTGTGCAAGGAAGGCATCTATATAGTTTCATATATAGACTCAGACTCAACTTTATAATCCCGTTTAGGGAAACTAAAATTGCAGCAACGTGCCATAACACAGACAATGTTCCATGTACACATTACCAAATTATTACCATAAAGCATACAATAAATCAATTTGTAGATGCATCTCCCTCTCTGCTGGACTCATTTAATGACCTAATGACCACCATAATAAAATAATTTCTAATTCTGTTTGCCCTGCATATAGAAACTCTCAAACAGAATCCTGATGGCAGCAGCTAAAACACAGAATATAATGGGTGATGCGGGGTGCATAAAATACTCTCAGCTCTTTTTTAAGACATAATTACAATAAACTATCATTGGACCAATTTGGTTAAAACCAATGATATTGCCTGCCACCTTTTAGTTTACTCAAAAAAAAAAAAACAGTTCTTGTTGATCCTTTTTATAGACAGCCTAGGTGTTAGTTTGGAATGTCAACATATTGTCGATAACGACCCCTAGATATTTATGTGTTAATAATTTCAATGTCCAAATCTTTAATAGTTGTCATGCTGGGGGTAGGAGTAGCCTTCCTATATAAAATCCCAATGTTTAAAAAAATGTATAAGAATAGATCTAAAATAATGTTTGGAAATAAAATAATGTTTAGTTACATTTTTTACTCATTACAAGTCTGGATTCATTATTACTTTTACTTATTTTAAAGGCTTTTTTTGTAATTTTTATCTTGCATAATATTACATAATCATATATTTGTGTTTTTAAAATGATTACATTATCAAAATATTACATAAAGTATTTATTTATTCATATTAATAGACTTTATCTTGATAAAATTATTTATTTGAACTTTTATTGTCTTTGTTTAACATATTTTATAAATACATCTCTCCAAACATTGCCATTTTGGAGGAATGTAGCATTCTTGTGACCTTAACTTCAAAACCCCTGCCATAGTGGACAAGTTACTTTGGTTTTGGTAGATCGTTGCGTTTTCCATCTATCTATTCAAATCTGTTGGCACCTTTTTCCCCAGTTGTTGTTTGATGTTTGTTGGATCGTGAGATGTCTGTGAAGTGATGCACTAAAATCTGATGACTGACCATGTTGGTTAGCAGCTGCCAATGTAGTGTGTTAACTTTATAATTCTAAACAGAATTATTACATGAGTACTATGTGTTGCTGCGCATGTACGTGCTCTAAATCAGTCTCTTACAAGGTCCTGTGTCAGTTAGGATGCTGACTATACAGCTAACAAGCTAAGTTTTGGAACAGCTCTACTGTGTTTGGCAGGAACAGAGAGTGATTTCCTATTCCAAGAGGGTACCCATAACCATTCAAATCTTTATAGTACGAGAGGGTACCCATAACCATTCAAATCAAGGGAAATGATTACATAGAAGCGCTTGTGAGTCTCCTGCTGATGCAAAACCATTATGTACAATCACTTGACACCATCTGCTTAATTATTACACCATAACACCAACCCCCACAGTGGAGTTCAAGACCAAAAATCAGAGACCACAAATAGACATGAAAGCAAAAGGCACTTTTCTAAAGCAGCCTCAATCCATCAGGTCAGACCCCTGGTGACGAAATGCTCCACGAGATGCCGTATGATTGTGTTAGCAGGGGGCAAACGTGAGTTTCAAGGCTATTGCCTCAGCATTCCACTAACACACCATAAATCAGACGAGGGGAAGCGTCGTCTCACATGCTCATTCCACAGGAAATCTGTTTAAAAATATACCAACCCTTATTAACCTTATTCCTCACAGGGTTTTAATATACTTAACGAGGTTTAAGAAATAAACTCAGGGTCAGGGTTGATCGTGCAATGTGAGTCCGAGTCGTAAAGCCTTAAATGCCAACATTAGTGTCACTCAACAAACAAAAGCTGCTCTAGAAATCGAACCTTGCTGAATGCAGAGGGGGTTCTGAATCCGCGTCGAGTCATCAATTTCCACACTACTGTGATAATAATTGCCATTCCCTGCAGCTCTTGGCGCCTATGAATCAAAGCAGCAGATGTGAGGGAAAATATCAAAGTGTATCTGCTCTCTTTTTATTGATTTCCAAATCCACCCAAGAAAAAAAAGGCTGACAATGCCCCTTTATTAAAGGAATAATTCAAGCAAAAATGAGTAAACTATGGCATAACATTCATGCTATTTCAAACTTGCCTTCATTCATCCATGCTATTTTCCACCAGGTATAAAGAATTGAGACTGGAGCACTGAAGCAAAGAACCATCAAAAAAGGGTAGTCCATATCCTTGTGTATTATATACAGGTCTTCCTGAAGCCATATAGAAAAGCTTTAGGTGCTTTTGCACTAGGTAGTTACAGGAACTCAAGTCATAGGAACTAGCCACCATGTCCAGTTCACTGATAACAGAACAACCTCTGAAAGTGATGCAAGTCACCCAACACCAATATCAAGCACAGCATTCAATAAAATCAACAACTGGAAAATGGAGGACACTGTAATCGAAGTTGTCTTTTCAGGATAATGGAGATTGAACGTAGACTAAAGCAGCAAAAAGAACTAAATCACCTACATGACAACATGTAGCGCTACATACAACTGAAACTGAAAGGTGCCAGATAAACGTACAAATCGCTCAATGTGTATGTCTTATAACACTTCAAATTACTGTCCTGATATTTCATTTGGCATTCATTCCCATACTCTATATATTGTCAATTGGTGAAGTTTGTTCCTCACCACTGTCACCACTGGTTTGCTTGGTTTGGGACTTGTGGAGCTGTGCATCAATGGATTTGCTCTTTAGTGTTTGGACTTTCAGCAGTGAAAATTAAACCACACTGAACTTCAACTCTGACAACTGGACTGACACTGTTTCAATTTACTAGAACTTCTATGTTAAGTTGCTTTGACATACAATCTACATTGTAAAAGTGCTATATAAATAAACATGAATTGAACACTTATGTCTCTGTAGATCTAATGTTGAATTAGACTTTTCTATGAAGTGCAAAAGTATTTGTGAGAATGCGACAGAAATGAATCATTATCTAAATGTTCACTTGTTGATCTTGATCACAAAATGGTCTAAATGATCTGATCATTAATAAAGCTGATTCAGATTTGATTTCAACCATCTTAAGTTAAGGTTGGCATGAAATAAAAATGTAATTGTCTTATTTTTAATGCATACTGTTTGTTATAAACCACAGGTATCAAAATTAGTTCCTGGAGGGCCACAGCTCTGCACAGTTTAGCTTTAACCCGGATTAAACACACCTGATCAAACTAATTGTGTCCTTCAGGCTTGTTTGAAACCGGCAGTCAGGTGTGTTGAAGCAGGGTTAAAACGAAACTCTGCAGGGTTTGCGGAGTGTGACACCCTTGTTAAAAACAATGTATTTGTGCACTGTTCATTTACCCTCATAATCTGTAATCAAATACCAAAACCTTCACTACCATATTCCGGTGGACAGTAATCATCCACAACTGAGTGCAAATCTGTTCCCAAATGACAAAATCTAGCACCACCCTAAATTTCAATCAGATGTATGTCACGATAGGAGAAAACTCTTAACTTCCATTTCATGCTGACTTTAAACTACAAATCCATGGTATAGATTTTGAAGAAATTTTTGATTGTGAAAATTCTTTGTTACAATTTAAAACCATTATGTAAAAATTGTAAAAATTTGTTCTGTTTTAATGACGTCATGCTTGCAAACAACATGGGTGTGGTTAAGCAATAATTTTGAATCTCTGATAAATTACCCATTTAAAGCAATTGAAAACACAAAAAGGGGATGGGAATTCATGTCAAAAGAAATCCCTATAAGCTCTGCTATACTTCTGGGTCAAGCAGTGGCATGTAAGGTCTTAAGCCTCTGCTCTTTACATAAATGCTTAGATGTCTAGATTCCAGAGTCAAACAACTCTGTGAAAGTGTTTAAAAATTAAGCCCTGACTTATTTAGTCATGCTGAGTTGACGGCTGCATGAGTGGCAAAGCGCTTTTAAAATAAAAAAAATAATAAAAAAAAGTCCAATCTAAGTTGTGAGTGCTGCAAGTTGGCCGTTATCAAAGCGGGTGGGGGGGGTATGAAAGGGGGGGGGGTTGCGTGTGTTTAGCCCCATGAGAAATTCATGGCAGTCGAGAGGATTTAACAGAGCCGGGTGGCCTTATCTACTGCCTGCAGCTAAACGGCATCCCCTCGCACAGTCCTAAGAACTACGTGGCATTGATTTAACGTTGAATATCTGCTCGCAGCGAAAAACACAAGCAACGCAGGTGCACAGCAGGGTGATGGACGTGAGTTCTGATGTGACGAAAATAAGTTGTTTGCGGAACAAATGCGTGAAGTCAGACAAAACAGAAATAATGAAAGCAATCCAAAAAAACAAACCACATGTTAAATTTTTCAGAGTGAATTATCACTTAGGGCTCATTAAGAGGGCAGTTTTGACATGGTTACGGGTTTGTACTTAAAGCAGTAATGCATATGTAATGTGTCCGTGGATGAGTTGTGGTCAGTTCAACCACAGACTGACCGGCAAACCCAGGACATCTGTCCTTCAGCAAACAGTAACAGCATCATTCGCTCCAGCTCATCTCTAATTCATCATGAACAGATGGGATATGCTTAAAAATAGTAGTTTTTTTAATCTGCAAACTACTGCAATTGCGTAATCAGCAGCAAAGGGTGTATGAGCGTTTACTATAAAGCAAATGGATAGTAATGGATTTTAGTGAGGTGACTTTAGGTTATATTACTGGTGGATTTATACTCAATGACAAACTCTAAAGCAGAAACTTTTTTTTTTCTATGCCTGCCTGTTGAGTTGACATTTAACAATGAATCAACTATATGCTACTACACTGTATACTGCTTATTGTGCTTTTACATCAGCCTGTAACCTTTAAATAGTAGTATGCTACATTACTCACATTGTCTTCGTTACAATTAGGTCTGTGAACAGTTTCACATTTTGAAAAGCAATTCACAATGTTTTCTGAGATTAACCATAATTAATCACACTCTTTGTGAAATTACACCATTTATCTTGTTTCACATTTATATTGTTATCACTTGCTAGTTCCATCAGGCTGGTATATTGTATATAAGGATGATATATTTCTACATGGACGTTTCAAGGTGAATTTAGGTGTCTGTCCAAAAAAAGGACACTAGGAAATAGAGCAGCATGATATTGAACAAAACTGTTTTTAACTCCTACTCAACTATGATCCTGATTCGGCATTGCAGATCCTGTGATTAGGCATGGGAAGTTAACCGTTTTCAAGGTATATCGCTGTCTGGAAAAGTCAAGGTTTTAAAACCGCCAAGATTTCTGTTATACCAATCCTACAGTTTATGTAAGGTTTTTAGTAATGTTTTGGTAAGGTAATGTTCTTGTTTGATTTTCAGGAAAACAATATCTCCTGCAGAAAAGATCCAAAGATGCTTTTACATGCAAAGTAATCTGTGTTTTTGAAACTAATGAAGACAACAGAAGTCAATGAATTATTATTATTTGAATTATTCAGCCTGACAAGTTATAAATGTTTCAAGGGGGGTTTCAATTATATTTGTATACGTCCATATAATTTATAGATTTGTGCACACACAAAAAAATAACAATTTTCCCAAATGTGCAGAAACAATGAATTTATTGAAGCAAACCTTTGACAATTTGACACATCATATCAGACTATTTCATATATTTTGATACTTCATAAATCGTGATGTGTGAAACAAGACAATGAGCTTATGTTCCATAATGAAACACACACACAGGAATGTTTTGCTGAGCATGAATCAAAGTTTTCTCTGCCATCTCTAATGTAATCGTTACATTAGTGGCATTTTAAACCAACTGTTTTACCTGACATCAACTGTTTGCATTAACATTCAGCATGTTAAAATATTTGAATGTGTATGAATCTTCAATATGTTTGATCTGTTAATGCTGACAAGCTTATAGTTAAAATGTTTAATTCAATAAGCGCCAACTTGAATTTCTGATTTAATTTAGTGTTAAAAAAGAACCACAAGTTCAATCCGTGATTGACTGTTCCAAGACAATAAAAATCAAGATACTATTTTAAAAATAGCACATTTGGTGACTATTTGACAAAGCTAATTGACATAACTAATGAATTTAATAACTGTAGTTTCCTAATAATTCCATTAATACAGCACTTTTTGGGAGAGCTGCTTTTTTTAACGACAAGTCTTTGGACTGGTAAATGAAAAAGAAGGAGCTTTCAACAGTCATTTGTTCTGAAAGCAGATATAAATTCCCATTTGCAGTAGGACATCTCAGGCAAACTGTCCACATTATATTACATTTTTTTTATAAAAATGACATTCTGAACATTATTCTTCCTTTGGCGGTTCCCAATTAGATGTCACAAGCCTGCAGATTTTCTTAAGTGAACAAGTTCAACAGCCTTAAACCATCACCCGAAGGCACTTTGGGAGCTTAAAAAGTTCTGCCTGTGATTTCTTCAAGTACATAAGCTTCATTCTTGCTTTCTCACAAACTCCCAGAGCTTATGGCATCATCACCCTTCCCTTCATTGCATTTCCTAAGCCACATCCTGAGTCTAGATGCATTGGCTGATGTGTGGCGACAGCCTGTCAAAGCCAAGCGCTTCTGACATCCTCTCTCCTCAAGCATGACAAGCAGTACCAGGCCAAGGGGAATAACAGGGCTTTGCGTTGTCCGACACTTATTGCTAAGCATTCACCAGAGACCTTCATGTGTCAAAGGAGGAAAAAGCCAGAGTCATCAAAACTTTCTGCAGGCCTCCAGCAAGGTGCATGTCTGCAGTGGGCAAATCAACAGTAATCAGAAGGGGAGATCCATTTGCATAGGGAGCCAGTAGATTAAATGTGTTATTAATATGCTTAATTCTGATGTATCATATAAGGGAAAATGTACAAAGGTAATTTGGATTTATCTATTAACCCTGAACTAGTCCTGGCTTGGAAAAGATAAATAAATAAATAAATAAATAAATAAATAAATAAATAAATAAATAAATAAATAAATAAAATCAGTAGTTATGTTTACATTCAGCCAAATTAAGATTTATGTGACTAAATAATGTGACTGATCAAAAAAAGATGGTTTAGAAGTTCTGCAGCACTTACAATTGAGTTTATTAACATACAAGTGACCTCCGGACTCAGGTTACAAATAAATGTTTACATTCATAATCACCTGTACAATTTCTACTGGTAGGAGTTGTATTACTGGCAAGTCTTTCAGGGTTGCCTGGAGGTAAGAGATCTCTAATGGCTTATTTCTATTTAGCGATATGGTTCAAAATGGGTACAGTAAGTTATGCAGTAAGGTACGCATTTATGCCCATTTCCACTGTGAAAGACTCAAAATAGTGGACTGTACCATAGCACTTTTTTTTACCTAGCACAACAGAAGGGTACCAAAAGAGTGAAGCTAGACTCACTGCTGACCGCTTTTGTTACTGTATGAATGTCCGTCATAGTTGTTTACGAGTTGGTTCACATTTGGCATGTGGAAAGCGTGAGTCGGACCACTTCCTCTCAATTTGCACTCTTTCTTCTTCGAGTGAGAAAGAGATCAATTACAACTTTGTCACACACCATGCCTACCAAGTAAAGGTACTATTGGCAATGGAAATGCAAACTTGATCAGTGTGACCCATATCAAACTGTACCACTCAGTGGAAAAGG
Organism: Danio tinwini; assembly: GCA_903798205.1. NCBI lineage: Eukaryota > Metazoa > Chordata > Actinopteri > Cypriniformes > Danionidae > Danio > Danio tinwini. The sequence continues at coordinate 8,323,241 of CAIGQZ010034880.1, forward strand.
CCAAGAAGTACATCAGCTAGTTAGAGGTTCCTCCAGGATTAGTTCTTGGACCCCACTTCTACCCAAATTACATCACTTTGTTGGGATCCATCGACAAAAATAACAACATATTTTTATGAGGGTAAAGATATCAAATCATGTACACAAAGTAGTCTTTTGAAAATGTTTATTTGTACATCAACATTATTATATTGCATTCCATTATATTTTGAACCCTCCATAAGAAACAGAACTAAATATTATGTCACGAGAGAAAGAGTGTTTATAGGCATTTTATGCATGCAGAATTCTATGTTACTATAGAAATTAGGGCTGTGCGATTAGAGATCGCAAGAGAATTTATATAAAATATGTATTATTTCATTTCCCCCGCCCAGAACAAATGCATGACTGCCGTCTGTATGTAACAGTCTTACTAGCCAATTGAATGAGCACACTTTTGTTCTGCCAAATTAGAATTGCGCAACCAAACTATGCGGAAAGCCCACAATAAAAAACAACATAACAAAAAAACAGGAAAGCGCAGACGAGTGGGATGATGACATTTGCTGCTTCAGAAAAATTAATAGACTAATTAATATAAAATTAAAACAGTACATCAGTAATATGGGAATATTTTAGTTTCAAAGTCAGACACAGAACAAAAACAGGTCATTTGTAAGAAATGTTGCCACAGCACGAGGAAATACAACAACCAGCACCTAAAAAAGCACCACAGGCGGTTAAATGAGGAGTGTCTTGCTTAAAAGTCAACTAAAAGTATTGCCAGTAACAATCTAGTAGCAAGCAACAGTAAAGTCCAATATCAGAGCTGTTTCAGCCTAGTTAGTTTGTTGAGTGTTCTGTATTTTTATAATTGATATTTTTTATGTTTGTTATAATAAGCTACACTATCTCCCTAATTTGAGTTCAAATTGTTTAAAGAAAGGTAAGGACATTTTATGTGTTTACGGTTTGCTCTAGAATAAAATTGAGCGTTTCATTTCTGAATATCTAAAAATAAATTTGAATAAATGTTTATGTACGTTAATATCTTTTCAGCTCCTTTTTTAACTAACACTAAGAAGCTACAATACAGATTATTAAGCTGAAGCTTAACTGCAAAATGAATTAGCAAATCAAATTGAAATCACAGTATCTGTCCAAAAAAAAAAAAACGCAACTAGATATTTTCCCTAAACTGCACAGCCCTAATAGAAAACTTATTGATTTACATTGCAAGCCAAGCTATTAGAATCTCCTCCTACTTTGTAAATAAATATCAGATATTCCACTAAAACTGCATATATCTGACAGCTTGGGCCTCCTTGGAAGGCTGAACTCAATATACTTATGATTACCATCGGATGAGACATAAAAGCCTGATATATAATCAAATATGATTTATGAAATATGAATATGAATGGAACAATAAATTGTTCCATTTAAATAAATTATTTTATTTTCTAAGCTGACTGTCTTTAGAGATTTTAAGGGCTAAGCAAACGAAAAGTACCACTAGTCTAATGATGGCAATACCAGACAAAAATCTCATAGTAACCAGAATTTCCACCACTACTCATAAAAACAAGAAATTATCAAAATTACGTAAGTTTTTTATATAGTTAAACATTTATTTAAATATTAATAAATGTACATGCCATTCCTAAATTCTATATTCAATTAATAATTTTTTTTCTTCTCCGGCTGCACCAAATAACTGTACAATAGTACCCTAGCAGTTAAATCTACCAAGAAATTTCCTAATTTGAATTGCAATACATCATGTTGAGTTGCACTAACCGCAGAAATGGGCCATGACAATTATTCCCTACTGAGTTAAGTAATCCCTATGGCTGAAAGGAAGCTGCACCATACTGAAAAGCAGGAGCTAAAGACTCTTGAAAAGGCTGACTCCTGCATTTTCACTGCACAACAGTCACTTTAAAAGTGCATCGTTGCGACAGCAACCTTGGCGGTACGCAGCTTCTTGCTTTTGTGACCCGGTCACCAAGTGCAAATTCCCTGAAAGGTGAAATGTGCAAAGATTGCAGCCAAAGACACAGCTTAAAATCAACAACTGTCAAGATCACCAAAGTTAAGACAGATCCATGGACACATACTGGGTGTAATCAAACACTCATTTCTGACTACAGAAATACAAGGTGATACGTGTATGAAAAGTATTATCCGAACCATAACACTAACAAGACTTCTCTCAAATGATTTGCGATATATAGTAAGAAAAGTGCAGTTTATACTACCATGATATGTAAATAATCTAAAATATAGTCCTTGAAAGGAAACATCAACAAGCTGTAAAATATTCAGCCCATTTGCGCCACAATACATCAAGTGTTCTTGGAAAAGAGCCCAATGTAGCAGAATGGTGGTTTAGAGTTTGTATGTAAACACACTTATGACCCTTTTAGCCAAGTGCTGTCGGAACGATCATGAAATATTAGTCCGTTGATTAATTAGTGCTCAAACACTCTCGCCTTTTCTTCATTCATCAAAGCAACTCTGCACATTCGGCTTGGCTATTCGTGCTTATGCAGGACATTTTCAGCTAATCGAATACCCAGTCTGCCAAAGCATACTGAAGTCATTCAGCTATATGTGCTTCTCTGGTACATATCTTATTTCACACTTGGTAGCATCCAGTCATTGGTGAGGTAATGTATTGTTAAGCTCGTGTACAGGGCAGCATCTGCGCTTGATCACACATGTGCATTGGCCAAGTCAGGTTCTTTAAACCCTGACATCTTTCATTTGGCTACAGAGGCCAGGGACAGCAATTTTAGAGATTTTTCCTGGCAATTCACGCTGCTTGTTAAGCTTTTGCAGCATTCATATTTGAGCCAGAAGCTTCTGCAATTACTTGCTCCTGGGGAGCAACTGCAACTGACGCTTAATGGTATTAGTGCCTTTAACTGCCACCGTTTTGCTGCATTGCTGGCCCATCAAAATTATTGGGCTTTCCTTTTGCAAGTAAACACCAAAATGTGCCCACAGGGAAGCCTTTGTCTTTGGCTTTGCAACCAGCCCCGGGTCCATGTTGTGGATTTCAACAACAGCTGAACTAATGAAGCTGGCAAAGCAATGTCAATTGAACTTGAAATACGGGTTGTGATGTTACACACAGGATACATAAAATAACTACTGCTATTTCGTAAGCCCATAAGGAAGTACAAAAACAGATATAAAAAATTAGGCCTGGTTAATATTCCAGCTTCAGCTAGTTGTATATTAATATTCTAACTGTATAAAAATTATATTACATTATTCTTTTTTTTTAATCCTTTATTGTATAAATAAATCAACCTTCTGATTCAAAACAATATTCCAATATTTTGGAAAATGTTTTGTTAAATATTACATCAATTCGTTTAATCAGTTTATTAAAATGATAAACTAATAAGAAAAATACTTATAGAAATTACTTTGTAGTTAATTCAAATACAAATATTTATATTTCACCTCCTGTTAGTTTATGTTCAGATATAACTAACAAATCGCGATTTTAACAAATGCTTTGATATTTAAAAGCAACAACATCTTCTCAACTTCATTTAGCTGGAGATTGACATTCTGATTGTATACAGCATACATTTCGATTATGAACAGCTAATATGGCAGCTCTTGTTCAATTATAATCTAACACATGATTTCTGCCACATTCCTTCTTCCATTGCGGGGTGCCACACCAAAATTCATCCTGCCATGGCTACATTACAGCTTTTCGTTCAAAACATTTAGTCATGTTTTTTTGTTGTTTTTTTTAATAGCCAGTTAGAAATCGCAGCAAATTTTATATTAAAAGGTAAGTGAATTATAACAGCGTGAACTTTTCTGTAATCATAGTAGTGCTGTGCGTTATGCACTAAATCGCACTTCAGCAGCGTTTATTTGAGAGCGCACAAGAAAAACTGCACTTGAGCAGAGTATATTTGAGGGCATGCAAGAAGTTTTGAACAGAGGAAGTTGGTGCGCAAGCAAAGAGATTTGCATGCTCGTATTACATATATGCAATCTAGACTGGTAATACTGCGCTCAAAACATTTGTCCTTGAAATAACGCCATATGTAGGTGGTAAAACTGTGTAAAAGGCCTGCCACCATAGATGGAAAAAATTCTAGAGGAAACACTAAAATATATTAAAATGCTTCAAGAAAATGGTTTGCTAAATAAATTATTTGTTATTCATCCCAAAATAGTTAAATATTAGTACTAAAATTCCAATTTTAGTGATCAACATTAAAACATTACAAGCGTTATCTAAATAATTACAAAAAGACTATTTACAATAATATTTATATATGTCAACTACTTGAATATGGAATATTAAGCAATTTATTTACTTACTGTTATATTTTTGACAATTTTTATATTTTGACATTTACTGGAATTTTGACAAAAAAAAAACATTTACTGAAAATACTCGAACAAAATAATTTAAATATTTAAGCTCAACATTCACAGGAAGTGCTTTGTTGTATAAATAGTCACATAATGATACAGCTGTATTGCACAATCATTTTAAACAATTCCAACATGCAAAATTAAGCAAGAATGGACTGTTTGTAAATTGCCTCCTCTCCACAGAGCTGTTTAACGCTCTGCTGCACCCGCAGGGAACACATCAAGTCGACTAAAGCACACCTAATTTGCATTCTATTTGTTGCAACATTTCTAAAATTGTCAAAGTGTGTCAGTGCGAAACACAAAGACAGCACACTGTGGTCAGCTCAGTTAAATCACTCCTGTAGGCCTAATAATGGACATGGTCGAGCCCTGGGAATATCTGCTGGGAATACTGTTTTTCTCATCATAATGTTAAGTTCACGGTTTGTTTCATAGTTGGTGTTTCATATAAATATCTAAATATCCATAACAGTTCTCACAGAAGAAGGTTATTTCTGCAAAGCCCTGCAAGCAGAAAATGACAATGGGGGTACTCTTCTGATGGATAAATGAAGCATCCAGGCCTAAATGAGCCATGAAAGTCAATTAGGAAACATCCATAAAGTCCATTTTCTCTGTACAGTTTTAATGCCACAGGCTCTTGGTTTTCAGAATGGATGGGCCCGGAGAAATAAAGGACTCTGTGTGTTCACACACCATGTTTGGAGGAGAGGATTGCTGGAATACTTGTTCTTGACCACAGAAAAAAAATTGAGTCAAGTATTATCATTTCCTCTGGGTTTCACAATGCAGTACAGAGTGAGATAGAGGGGCATAAGTGGGAGGGAGTAAGCATTTGGCTTAGGGGGCTGGGTGTTTGATGAACCTTTTCATCTGTGCGGCTCTTTGAGGCAAGATGCTTTCAAAAACCTCTTAAATAGAGCCCTGCGATGCTCAGACGCAGCCATGGGCACATTGTGCCATCTCGTCGTACTCCAAAAGAACCCAAAAAAAAGGCCCAGATTTAACAAAGGTAAATACAAATGGGTTGATAAGGATAACTTAAATATGATAAATATTCAATAATATTTATGATATATACACATATATGATACATACATACATACATACATACATACATACATACATACATACATA
>CAIGQZ010034880.1:8338068-8357699 GCA_903798205.1 Danio tinwini
AGATCAGTGATGGTAATTAAAACCAGTTGTCTAATGCTGGAAGTTAAAGTTCTATTGTCCTGGTTTGTTTGTGTGAAGGCTCAGCTGTTATTTCAATAACACAGAAAACAGCACAGATTAGGAAGGACAGCCTTATCCTGTTTGCAACATTTTTATCTATTCTCAGGGAAAGATTTGGCTCAAAGTCTAAAGTTAAATTTAAAACAATTTCTGAGGCTGCATCAATAAAACCTCAGTAATTGTCAATGTTTGTTTAGCAAATGTGCTAATATATATTTATCACCATAGTCACCAAGTTGACTGATTACATTAAGGATTGGAAAAAATGTTGGTATTACAAGCTTTTTAAAATGTTTTAATATGCAAATTATTCTATATGCAATTAAATATGCATTAATCTGCATAAATCTTCATATTAGATAAAGCCAGGTTCAGATTTTGCCAGAACATTTTCACAATTTATTGTAGATTGTCGTTTATAAGCAGGCATTTGAAAAAAAAAAGAACCATTTATTTAGCAGACACTAATTTAATTATATATGCATTTATTTGCATACATTTCTAACACAAAAATCTTAACATTTGAGGAAGTCAGTTTTTTTTTTACATTTTTGCAGGTGTTTTTGGGAGTCTTTTATCATGTTTTATCATGTACTGTTTTAGAAAAAAGGTCGTTATTTGCACTCATCAAATAATTGCTTCGTACAGTTTTTATTTTACATTCTTCGGGTGATACAAAAACACAAAAGTTTCAGCACAATGCCTTCCTCAGTGTGTGACACAATCCTCTCACTCCACCTATTTATCATGTACTGTTTTACAATATATATTGTAACTGAAATTTACAGACTTTTATAAACTAGAATTTATAAAATAAATGAAAAAACACTCATGAAAAGCTGAAGAGAAATACAAAATTTTTGCCTGACTCGCTCAGTTCAGTCAGCAGCAGCATATCCAAAGCAGTTTAATGACCCCATACTCCTTCGGTTTAATTGTTTTAATATTTTCTTTCAATTATATGTATTTATGGCAGTCTGAAAGCTTGAACTGGTTTGATTTAGGAATGATGGTGTGCTCATGTTGATTCTCTTACATTTGATGTGTTTGTGTTTTATAATATAATTCTCTGTTCTCCAGATCTATTGTCTAGAGAGCAGCTGTTTGCAAGACATGGCCTGTCTGTGGTCAGTGGCCACCCCTCCCTGTCCTGAGACAAGTTTCTGCTTTTGTCAATGAAAATGGTCATTTTGAGCTCTAAAAACAGTCATCATGTGGTTAGCATCTCAGTTTCCATTAAAAAACAAGTGCAATGAAACATTTAAAAATGGCAATACTAAATAATAAAAAAGTTAGTTTTGTGTTTTTAGCTTCAAATTAATGTTGTATGATTGCCTTTAGACATTAAGTGAGGTTTTGTTTATTTTTATGATAGGATGAAGGCATGAAAATGAGATTATATTTATTTTTATATACTTAAATGATCAAGTTCAAGATTTTATGTTGAAAGTATGCTTGTTAAGGTTGCATTTACTATAAATCAATGCAAAATAAATTATTATTAGTAGTAATATTATTAAAATATAAAATACTTAAAAAAAACAGATTTTTTTTTCCATTTTTTATAATTGTTTTTTTGTTTTGTTTTCTTAACCTTTAGTAAATCCTGATCACAAATCAGATACTTTTGAATACAGCATGTGTGTCATTTATCTGCTGATTTATTTTGTTGCCTACTGGACTTGAAAGTCTGCAGAGTGAATTTTATCAGTGTTGTCATTATTTAGTCTGTTTTTCATATTAAAATTATACTAAAGTTAACCACACATGGCCATCTTTTGCTTCAAGGACTTGAAAATCCTCCAAATCCTTTAATTTGTTAAAGATTTAGTGCGTTTTGTGTGCTTTTTTTACATTTTAGTTTTAGAATGTGTTCTACTTTGGCATTATATTAACTTTAGCCAAAACAACAATTCTCATTTTCAAAATTTCTCAGCTTTTGAACTTTCAAATGTTTTTCTATTTAACTGTTGATTTAATGCCAGCTTGATTTCAATTACTAAAATAGCTATAGTTAACAACAATAATAATAAAAGCTTATTAAAATATAATAATTGGTATGTTCTATCACTAAATTTTTCATAAATTATTGATAATTCAAATAGTTCATGCAATAGATATAATTTAACAGAATTAACTTCTATAATGACAGAAACTTTCAAACACATCCCGTATGCAGAGCAGCAGTAATTACGGTTCTTAATTTACGTTCATCAGGGCGGCTACTGCTTACTAAACGCAAACATGTGCACATCAAACGCTCTGCATCAGGCCTGGCTAATGTGTCTGTCTCGTGCCTGATTTAAAATCTCACCCTCTCTCTTTTTTTACATCATGAATTATTTACCTTGCCCCCCACCCCCAAATCTCCATCCAGCACCTCAGATCTGCAGATTCACTGTCAGCTGTGCTCGGAGTCTTGCTGAGAAGCGCTGGTGTCCACACCCTTTGTGTGAAGCCTGGTAGTGCCAGATAAAGCCAGTCATCACTGTGGATTTAGTGCCATCTAAAATAGCGTATTTCTTGCTTGCTTATTTATTTGTTTGTTTGTTTGTTTATTTAACTAAAAGACTGCACAACATCTTAAAGTATTGTTTTAAGGGGACATATTTTGCCCACTTTCATAAGATGTAAAATAATCTTAATGTGTTAGTTAATGTGACTCTTTTCAATTTCATACGGTTGCTAAATAATTAAAATATATAATATATATAATTAAAATATAACCAGTTAAATAGACTTCAGCATTTATTTAGTTGTTCAAGGGTAAAACGAGATGGAAAGACATTTCAATTCAAGCACCATCAGCAGCAGGCAGGTGCAGAAACTTAATTAAAAATACTGTGGTAAAATTAATTTTCATATTTTAAAGATATGGTGCAGAACAATTGAATTTAATGCAGTGCTTTGTGTACATTCTGAGAACCACTTTATATCATATATCAATCAGGCAGATCATTGAAGATCATTCATTTTTAAAGAAAACAGACCTTAAACACAGCGATTTTGGAACAGCATACAGTTCACCGGAAGCACTTGGGCTGGGTTACTGAAAATAAATAGTCCTTCTACATATACCCTATTTGAGTGTAAGCAAAAACACAATAGAGTGGGGGAACTATGACGTCAATTTGTATGCAAAAACCCGGAAGCGAGTTAGCATTTTAGCAGTTCCGGTTCCCTCGTCTTAAAGTCAATGGGTTTTTTCAATAGGATTTCAGTTAAAGCGCTTAAATAAGGTTCGTGGCTAACACAAACTCAAGATACTTTTACGTTTTATTATACAACATAAAACACATCAGTTTCATCACACTCTTGATTTCTTTAAATTGATTATGCTTCTTTAAAAAGACGGTTGCTATCAAGTTGCTAATCGGGACTACAGGCGGTGTCGTGTCGGAGACATTATATGTCATCAAGCTGAACTGGTCTGGAGTGCAACTCGCTTGTGTTGGGCATTTGGATTTGTCTGTGAATAAAGTATTTTCATGAATAGTATTTTATAATTTGTAGTATTTTTCTAATTGGGGATTTATATTGTGTGTAGATAATTCCTTCACTTGTAAAGACTGTCAATGGGGATACTGCTTACCAGTGCAGCCTGTCTCTTTCCTGCTCTCAGTAGTGCAAACGTGTGAATAAATGTGTAAAAATACACAAAAATTATCTGTCATTTTAACATGATCAATAGATTTCTCATAGTTTTTTTTTTCTTTATCTGAACACATTTAACTCTGTCATAACTGCAGTATTTACACTCCTCCTTATTGTATAGCATATGTGACTGTATGGGCTGCTTTTTGCTGTACTTCATGACAAAACAGAATATTGAATGTTGTTCTGTGTCCATGATGGAACTTGCAGGCATATAGACTTGTCCCTCACGCCTCATCTCCTCATTTCTGTCATCTGTTACTAAGGTAAGCGAGCTGGGTGCACGCGAGCGATACACTTATTTAAACATGTCTTATGATAATGCTATGTAGGCACATTTATACATACAGTTTTACAACTTTTGCAACAACCGTAAAGCAAAACTAAATGTATTTCCCCCTGTAAAAACTATTCAAAAGGTACATAGGTCTATGTGCTTTTGCATATTTTTTTGTTTATAATATTATAGCATGGATTATAAACCAAAGAGTAAATCTTTGTCATGGATCATATTTCTAAAAATAAGCTTGAAAAGTTGTCTTTAGCAGGGTTATGTTGACGTCACAGGCGAGCGCGAAGGCTCTGTAGTCCGTTTATAGCCTAATGTTAGCTTTTCAGTTCTTGCGTTTGCATTTAAGATCCTAAAGTGCTAAAAGTTGTATTTTCGTGTGAGGATTATCCGACTGGACAAAACGTGTAAGTTTAATGAACAGTGTTTGAACACAGAGTTTATTATTTGCAATCTTGGAAAAGCCTATGGGAAAATCCTATAGAGTTTTTATAGAGGGAATCAGTTTTATGCTAGCAGCCAATTAGCCTACAAGGTGACGTCATAATTCCTCCACTCTATTTGTGAGTGTGTGCCTTTAAATGCAAATGAGCTGCTGGTTTCCAGCTTCCTGTTCTAACAGAAACAACAACACAAGAAAATCTCTCACAGCCAAAATGTAGGAAATAACTAATTTAAAGCCTAAAATGACCCTACCAGTCAGATAATGATAGAGAGAAGGTTATAAACTTTAAACTGCAACTGGAAGTTTCTGAAAGATTAGTGGACACATTGATGTAGTTGTTGTTGGGTTAATTAAACTCATTGACTAGCATGTTACAGCTCTGGGGTGTACTCCAGAAAGCAAGGCTACAGTCCCCTGTATACTTGAAAAGAAATGGAAAAGACAACTCAAAAGACAATTTTGAACAAAATCCAGCCAAAAGTTCATTTTGAGTTTATTTCGGCAGTTCTAAACAGTTCACCAAAGCTAACTTTTAAGGAGAGTTTGTTTTAGCTCTGAAATACCTTTGAGCTACCATTGGTCCATGACGATTGTGCAATCGGTAAATTTCTTGCAACTTTGACTTCTTGGATGTGCTTTATATTCATGCAGCTCAGTTTCAGAAAGGAGAAAAACATCCTGTACAACAATATCAAGTTATTAACATGAATAAACTGGAGGGTCAAGTAGCAGAGCTGGTACAGATGTATCCGCACCTGTACCATTACTCGCAAAGATATTTTAAAGACTCTGAGTCACACACACTGGACGATAAGCCTTTTCGAACTTCTCTTTAACCTCAAACACAGAACAAAAAAAGAAATTAATTTGATACCGGGACCTTAAACGTGCTTACTTCAGGTATGTCGGTTCCAAAACCACTTCTGGAGTAACCCAGAGATGTTAACTATGAACAGAGAAGACAATGTCAAGAGTCCTATGAAAATAAATGCCAAAAAGCAGTATGCTACACCTTTTTTTTAGCACTTTTAAAAGCTTATCGCCCCTATTATTATTGTACACTCTAAAAAAAAAATCTGTAATTAAAACTGTAAAATAACAAAGGTTGAATTACAGAAATTAAAATTTAAGTAAATTTCTGTATTTTTTTGTTTGTTATTTTACAGTAAATTTCTGTAATTTAACGGCTGTTATTTTATGTTTTTTTTCTAGCACCCCAGCTACCAGAAATAAACCGGAAAATTACGAATTTTTTTTACAGTGCACATTATTTTCTAATGTTGATCTAAAATCTTTAAATATACATTGTGAACAAGAATTATAAATTTTGTTAGATGCTAATTACACATTAAATGGATGATTAATTGAAATAAAATATGCTTGGACAATAATGTAGGTTTATATATTGTTAATGGTTAGTTGGTTAGACAAGCGCAGTGCAGCACACAAGCCGCAGAGCTTTTATTATTCCACAGTCAAGGATCATTGTATGTCGAATGGAGGGGGGCAAAATCTAAAAGTGCATTTTTCTATGTCCACATATAAACTAAAATAAAGCTACTTGGTTTTCCTTTTTCACATTTTCCGAGTTGGTAGATATAATGGAAACCTGACTATAATATTAAACAAAATAAGTTAGGTTTTGATTATATTTCCCCATTAAGATATAGTTATATACAGCTAAATGCAGCTTATAAAAATGTTTGCAAAGTAGATTTTCACCAATGAGTTAAATGTCCGAAGGGTTAAAACACCTCACCGATGCCTCCTCAAACACACATCGCCCCCCTCCCGCTCCCCTGTGCTGCAGTGCAATTGGAACCAGCTGCTGCTGCTATTTACACGGAGCAGCAGAACAGCTACATTGCCATGGTTATGGATCCACGCTTGGGATTGTGGGAAGGGCTGGGTTTCCGGGTCACTGACGAAAAGGCTACAAGAGAGAAGTTTCATGCAAATAAATACAGCCAGACCCTGGACGTGTGTCAAAATGTCTGTTTGCCATCCAAGATATGATTTTATTTTTCTTCAGAAGAACATTACAGATGTTTCTGTGGTTCTTTATGGTTCATAAAATACAAGTCAATGACCACCAGTAATTTTAGTGACAAAAATAAATAAATAAATAGGTGCACATGCAAAACAAAATTAATGGCAATAATGATACATAAAAAATAAGTCTATCATAGGTGGCTTGAAGGTAAAATTAACAGCCAGTCTTAATTTTAAGGTCAACTATTCATTGGATGCTTATTTTGTTATTTTAGTTAAGCTGACCTGTGGACAACTGATCACAATTTACAGCTGGTTAAATAAGTATTGATCCATACATACAAAGAAAACTAAAATAATTTGTTTAGAAATTAAGTTATGTGTAATGAAATGAAATGACACGGAAATGAACGCATGAACGAAAGTAAGGTGTAAAAAGGCATGGAAAGCCCAGACAGCAGCTTTCAGCAGTTCAGCAACCATATCATCGGTGCAAATGAATATTAGTTGTTTGCAACACCTATTACCAGATGATGAAGATGAAACCAGGGTGGACATTTTAGCAAGACAATGATCCCAAACACAGTCAAGGAAACTTTCAATACGTATTAGAAGAGAGAATAAATCTGCTATAATGGCCCAGACAATCACCTGACCTGAATCCAATATAAAATAAGAACTAAATATCAGAGTTCACTAAAACCACAGAACCATCAAGATTTTTAGACTCTGTTAATGTTTGAGAAAAAATTACACACAGGAGCAATGCATGTGACTTCATTCTCCATACAAGAGGCATCTTGAAGCTGTCATTACCAAAAAGCAAGCCTGGTATACAAAATATTAAATACATTTTAGTAGTCCAGCGCTTTCTCATTGTGTCATTCCATTGTTATTACACATAACTCATTTATTTGGATTGTTTGGGTTTTTACCAAAATCTGGGTCAATCTCATGTCAACTGCTCCTTTAGAAATATATTTACCAGAATCATGACATGTTAAATATTTTACCTGCTGTATGTATGTATGTATATGCAGATTTTTTTCTCAGAATCTGGTCTCAAAATACAGCATTAATGAAGATATATTATACATGACAACAGTATAGCTGCTTTGAAAAATCTCAGCCCCAAAAGCCATGTACCTTACATAATTTTTGATCAATTATACATACATGTCTTTTATTATACATGTGTAGATCACCATTTCAACCAACTGAAATGCCAATACTGGCTTAGCTATGAAGACTTCATCGTGCTAACATAAGGATGGATTCAAAGTGAGATTACGATAGTTTATAATAGACGAAAATTTATTAAATAACTAAAAATTCAGCTGTTTTATTCGAATGTTATTATACGTTTTACCTTTTTTGTTAAAGTCTATATTAGATGAGTATGTAAAAAAAACAACATTATTTAAAAAACATTTCTTAAAATTACTAGCAATTTCTGAATGAAAAATATTTTCTTGTTTATTAGTCAAGAAACAAACACATGACAATTTTGAACAAAACTGATCCAGAAAGCAATCTTAAGTAACGATTTTCTCTTAAGTTTCTTTTGTTTGCACCTCAGCTTATCTTATTAACAGTATCTGCTGCTGAATCAGAGATGACACAGAAAAAAGACTGCCCTCTGTCCTGCACAGCTACCCCATTTAATTATTGATTTTCTTTCCGTAGCCTTAGGAAGCAGAAGCTGTAAGCCGTATTTACCACATGGGGCAAAGTCTGCATTTATAATGCCTCTGATAACACCACAAGGACACTGGGAAATGTTTTAGAAATCCGTGTCTTGCCATCTGGGAATTACCTGAAACAAGCTCCATCATGCTGCTTAAGCAATCTGAACATGCCATCTTATATAGCTGCTTTTGTCTTCTATTCTTCATTGTGAAACTCCCTTAAAATTCTAAACAGAATTTTGGTGAATTCCGCATCTCTGTATGAATAGATGTTTGTTCAATATTTGTTATGGCAAGCCATTCTGACTTTTACTTATTTGCAGGATGTGAATTCTTGAGTTCTTACTAGAAATGCTAATTCTTGATTGGATTTCTATTACAGAAATAGTTTTTGACATCAGGAATTACGTTTCTGGCAAATAAATAAATATTTAATTCCTGATATCAACTTTTTAAATGTCACCTACTATTTAAATTCAGTTGATATAAATGATTAATTTCTTACTTGATGAAATTTTATTTTCACATATAATTTCTTACTGCCAAAAATATTTTTTTCATGAATATATTGTAACTATAAAATCTGAATTTCTGATCTCAAGAATTCAGTGGTCACATTTGAAATGCAAAATCTAGATATCTGTAAAGGTATTTCTGACATCTGAGAATGTATTTCAGATAATAAGAAAAATAATACACATCTAAAAGGGTTTTCTGAGTAACAATCAAATAAAATTACTATTGGCTCTATGACAAGGAGCAATTCATCTGTTTTATCAATAATAACACTGTAGTAAACCAGATACTGATCAAAAATGTGAAATTGGAATTTTAAATAAGAAATAAATTCTTGATTTCAACAATTGAATTTGAAAAGCTGCCTGTTCAGTGACATTTAAGTAGTAAAAATACAGTTATTGATATAAAAATTCATTCATTCTTTCATTTTCTTTTCGGCTTAGTCCCTTTATTAATTAGGGGTTGCCACAGCAGAATGAACCGCCAACTTATCAGCACGTTTTACGCAGTAGATGCCCTTCCAGCTGCAACCCAACACTGGGAAACATCCACACATTCTTGCATTTACACTCAAACACTACAGCCAATTTATCCTACCCAATTCACCTTTAGCGCATGTCTTTGGACTGTGGGGGAAACCGGAGCACCCGGAGGAAACCCACGCCAACATGAGGAGAGCATGCAAATCCACACAGAAATGCCAACTGACCCAACTGGGGCTCGAACCAGCGACCTTCTTGCTGTGGGGAAATTGTGCTACGCACTGTGCCACTGTGAGGCACTTTGATGTGAACAAATTCTAAGAATAATACTTTTTTACTATAGTTTAATTCCTGATATTTAGAATTTTATTTCTGCAAGTGATGATGTCATTATCAATATCCAAATTTTACTAATGAAAACTGCTGACATAAAAAACTCTGATTAGAAGCTATAGCATTTCAGCTATGGGGAAAACTGAATTGTTGATCTCAAGATTTCATACTCTGGTATGGAAACCTTTTACTTTATGTATTTATTTATTTTGACTAATAAGAAGTAATTCTAATAGTTTTACAGTCACACTTTACAACAAGGTTTCATTAGTTAATGTATTTACTAACATGAACGTATTATGAACACTTGTATAGCATTTATTAATCATATTTCAACATTTACTAATGCGTTATTGACATCCAAATTCATGCTTGTTAACATTAGCGAACTGCAAGTTAACATGAACAATAAAAGACTTTATTTTCATTAACTAACATTAACAAACACTGTAATTAATGTATTGTTTGTTCATTTTAGTAAATGCATTAAATAACATTAACTAATTAAACCCTTATAGTAAAGTGTTACCAGTCTTTTATGGCCACAAGGCTGGACCTTTGTAGTTAACTCTCTTTATTTTAGGATTAGTTTACTTGTCCTTCAGATGGTTTCAAAATCTGCCAGAGTCAGGAAAGTATACGCACTTTTCCCCATCTCTCTACATTGGTTACCAGTATGCTATTGCTTTTGTTCCATTTAAGTTTTAAATGGTTTAGCACCTTCATATCTGATCTGTTGATAGAAGACCAGCAAAAGCTTATAGATCTGCGAACTTAATGCTCTTTAGTGGTCCAGAGAAACTGACTGTTTTAGAATGGCTTCAATTAAATGTAGCTTTAAATATTTGTATTTTTATCTGATTAATTATTCAGAATTTGTAATGTTTTTATTAGTCTTTTGGCTCAGCTCTCAATTTACCAGTCAGTCCTACATGACTGAAATCACAAGAACTCGAATACAAGTGGCTAGATTTAGGGTTAAGAGTTCTGTCACCTGGGAGGAACTCAGATTAGAGGCCCTGCTGCTTCACATCGAGAGAAGCCAGTTAAGGTGTCTCGGGCATCTGTTTCGGATGCCTCCTGGGGAGGTGTTCTGAGCTAACTGGAGGAAGCCCAGGGAACAACCCAGAACTCGCTGGAGGGACTATGTCCTTTTTGCCTGCCAAAGAACACCTTGGGATCCCCTTGAGGAGCTGCAGAAAGTGTCTGAAGAAAGGTAAGTCTGGGGGTCCCTGCTGAGACTGATGCCATCATGAGCAGGCCCCGGATATACAGTTGAATATGAATGGATAGATGGATATTACATTTGTTGCTGTCTTATCTGTGTTTAAATAAATACCAAATTAAAATTTAAATAAATACCAAACACCAAATTTAAATATCTTGCAAATAAATAAAAGTGAAAACCGCTTGCCATATTTAGTCCTCATCGACAGTGAGTCACAGCGTCATGCTCAGTGACATAAGATGGGTCATGCTATCTGGATATCTGGATTATCGCGAAAACAAAGAGAAAATAAATGACACCAAACGCACAACTGTCCGAATTCAGCTGAGGTCATTGAACAGCTGAAAAGGCTGGGGTCGCTCTTCTGGGAACAGTTAAGCAATTGAGACGAAAAGAAAGCAAAAGGGCTTCATTGCGGTGATGAATAACAGACTGGTCTGTCTGGCCTGGACTGAACACGGCTGTTTTCAGCTGAGTCAAGGGAGCTGTGCTGCTGGAAAAAAAGATGCAGGATGTTTTCTCTTCCCGTCAAAACTTCACCCTACAGTCTTTTTGCATTGGCGGAATTTGGCTACATAAAGTTAAGCAAAAAAAAGAGTCCATGTGTTTAAGTTTGTCACAGTTTAAGTGAAAACCCAGTTCAGCTTGTTCAAATCAAGCAAGATGTGCGGCGCCATCTAGTGGTTAAGATCGCTAGTGACTTTCACAATTATTTTGAAGACATTTCTTAAACTAGTGATTTTTTTATCGATCGAAAAATCATCAAATCGCACTTTCATTTTATTTTATCTTCAGCTGCATTTAAAAAACATTTTTAACTGTATAAACAAATAGACCGTTTTATGTTTTAAAATGCTGACATTTCAATTGTGATTTATTTATATATTTATATCCTCCATAATATTTCCAGCCTAGTATTTATTTCCAGTGAAATTGTAAGATCAATTATTTCCTTATTAAGTTGTCTTTTATGTCAAATACTTCAACTTAACCATTTACTTAACTTACCAAAAACAATGAACTGTATATAAACAGATGTAGATAACCTTGTAGGGCTGACAAAATCATTTTGGTAGATTCTTGCTCCCTATATTGCAATAATGATCATTAATTTTAATTAGTAAAATACAAAAATGTTTATGTTTGAGAAACAAATGCTCATTATAACCTGGCTATAAACATTGGTGTTAATTTGAACTGTATTTTCTGTAAAACTATTTTTAAATACCAATCATAAAAATGATTTTGGTAACAGTATAATACAGTAGTTTAATCCATTGCGTACTAAACACTGTAGTTAATCATTTTTATTGTACATTTATGTACTAGATAAAAGTTAACTATTTAAACATTTCTGCTTTGTTATATTTTGTTTCTCATCCTCATTTCTTAGTGTTAAATTATGCTGGTGTCCATTGTTAATGTACTTAATTGCTCAAGACATATTGTTGATACTTTTATTATTTGTTTTGTTCACAAAATTTTTTATTACAAAAAACACTGCTGTGCAAATTGACCCTTTTCCTGTTCACTAAAAAGAATGTTACATTAAGGATTAGGATAACTGCAGTTAACTCTTATTTTCTTACATTTCTCTGTAATGGAAGCATACAATTCACACATATTGTATTAACATGTTATTTAATACTTGTTAATAAGAGCATTTCAGTGCATGAATGAAAATAAATTATTCAAAAACATTCTAATAGGTAGTTAATACCAGTTTTTAAATGGAGAAACAAGCTGATTTGGAGACAAAACTGATCATTTTCTGTGTTAAATATGGACTTCGTTTATTTCAGATGCTCTGCCAATCGCCGTACGACTGCTGCTGCAATTTTTCTGTAGGCCTCGGCCTGCAAAACATTTATGTTATTTTAGATCAGCTGTAAAACACTTTTCTTACTAGTATTTATCTGAAACTCTGAAAAACATATAGTTGGTTAGTTTAATTATGACTACAACACATTCAAAGACATATTAGAATAATTCAGTGATTATTTCGACTGTTTTTGTCATAAAGAATATTCACAATAGCAAAAAAGTAGGTGTCTGTTTGAGAAGGTTTTTAGATGATTTTAGTGATGGGACTTCAAGCGTGTTAGCAGCCATCCAGCCTCAGAGCAACCTTATGATGGACACTTATTCTGGAATCTGATGCATGTCTCTATACTGATTAAATGTGAAATATAATTTGTTTTGAGTACATCTAACGGTAATATTTGATCTCCAGAGTAAACAGATTTGACTACAATATAATTTAAAATAAAATAAAATACACTGCATACAGTAAATATACAACTTTTTACATTTTGTATTTGTCATTTATCAGTACATGCTACCCAGGTAGAATTTTAAACTGAATTGACTGACATTTTTACACTAAATGTTAGGACCCAAAGACCCAGACAATAACTACTACAATGAAATGAATAAAACGCAGGAGTCCAACATGAGCCACTTACTTCTGGACTATCTGGGGATGACACAACCACAGGCTGCCCCCTGTCTGATGTCTCTCTGATGTTTAGATGAAGAGGAATGTCTCCTGAAATGAAAAGACAGAAACTTGTGTCTCACAGAATGAAGCAAATGTAGTTAGTTTCATAAAATGTAATAAAGCAAAGTCACAGTGTTTGTTAAATGTGCTCGAACAATCAGTTATGAGAAATACTTTTCATAAAATGGCCTTACCAAGCAACTCAACACCGAGGGTTTGAGCCAACTCTTTAGCCCCATCTGAGCCAAAAATGTGAGTCTGATGATTACATTTGGGACACTGGAAAACACTCATGTTTTGAACAAGACCCAGCACCTGAAAGAGTCATTTTTTTGTTAAAAAAGAAAACGTTTTGTCAATTTTTAAAGGTGCTGTATGTTCGTTTTTGACTCTTCTAAATCCTAAAAATACCATAATATGTTTGCAGATATTTAAGAAACATGCCAAGTGAACATACAGTTGCAATCAGAATTATTCAACCCCCTTTGAATTTTTTTTCTTTTTTAATTATTTCCCAAATGATGTTTAACAGAACAAGGAAATTTTTACAGTATGTCTGATAATATTTTTTTCTTCTGGAGAAAGTCCTATTTGTTTTATTCTGGCTAGAATAAAAGCAGTTTTCAATTTTTAAAACCCATTTTAAGATCAAAATTATTAACCCCTTTAAGCTATTTATTTTTTAAATAGTCTACAGAACAAACCATCATTATACAATAACTTGCCTAATTACCCTAACCTGCCTAGTTAACCTAATTAACCTAGTTAAGCCTTTAAATGTCACTTTAAGCAGTATAGAAGTGTCTTGAAAAATATCTAGTCAAATATTATTTACTGTCATCATGTCAAAGATAAAATAAATCTGTTATTAGAGATGAGTTATTAAAACTATTATGTTTAGAAATGTGTTGAAAAACACTCTCCGTTAAACAAAAATTGGGGAAAAAAATAAACAGGGGGGCTAATAAATCGGGGTTGAATAATTCTGATTGCAACTGTAATTGTTTATCTGAAAAACAGTGCTGAAGTCAGTTATTCTCCTTTGAAAATATGTTCCATGTCTGAATGTTTGTCTTTGTTTTGGTCTGTGTAATTCCGCCCACAGCAAGTTTACCAAATTATATTTCAGCACCCCACATTGCCTTGGATACCTCAATGTATGTGGGCGTGGTCAAAAATGCAACCTCCAAAGAACAGTAGCAGTCTCCAAAAAGAGTCGCAGATTTAAAGTTCTAAAAATCCACGTGAGGGTTTTATTATTTTGCAAATAATTTAAATATTACAAATGCAAACAGTAACTGATCAGCTTACAGTGTAAGGCTTGATCTTCGGACATGCTTGTAATCTGTTGATGTCATCAATCTGGAAACCTGCTTGTGCATCATGTCATAATAGTGATTTAAATAACCCAGTTTATTATTTATTTACTACAATAAGTATGACATTCATAGGTTTATCTCCCACAGAAGTGCAAACAGTGAGTCTCGCAGGACCACAGATACACTAAAAGTGATTCAATCAAATCCGTCAATCACTTTTCAACTGAACCAATTAAGAGAGTTGTAAATCGTGGCTACTACAAAAGTCAGGATGAGCCAGAGGGTGTTTATGACTGATGCGTTGGGAAAGAGATTCACACACAGACATCCAAACTAAAAATAAAAAAAAAATTGCAAAGAGTAAAACAAAAATAAACATTGACAGTGCTTCGACAAGATGGAGAATTTTGATTAATCTTCTGAACAGACAAGTTAAACTCCATTCTAATGTTTTCCAGAAGGTGTTAGCTCATACTGTCAAGCCTCAGATAAAATAGTAAAATTCTAAAAGGATAAACATTTTGATCCCAGATTTTCACTCATTTTCTTTTTCGGCTTAGTCCCTTTATTAATCTGGGGTCGCCACAGCGGAATGAACCGCCAACTTATCCAGTTTTACGCAGCGGATGCCCTTCCAGCCGCAACCCATCTCTTGGAAACATCCATGCACACTTATTCACACTCATACACTACGGACAATTTAGCCTACCCAATTTACCTGTACCACATGTCTTTGAACTGTGAGGGAAACCAGAGCACCCGGAGGAAACCCACGCAAACGCAGGGAGAACATGCAAACTCCACACAGAAACGCCAACTGACCCAGCCGAGGCTCGAACCAGCGACCTTCTTGCTGTAAGGCTACAGCACTTGATCCCAGATTTTGATACTCTTATTACATTTAATAAATGACAAGTTGTAGGTGGAAACTTTAAATACAAAAGAAAGCACTGTACCGGAACGTTAACTTTTCGGAACATCTCAGCACCTCTTCTTGCATCCATAAGGGCAATATCTTGTGGCGTGGACACTATTACAGCCCCTGAGAGATCAAATGAACATCAGTTAAGCATAAATTATACAAGCTTTGACATTTGGCAAATAAACCTGTCAAGAAATGCTTACATCAAAGGTTCTCAACAATGAGTGTAGCTGCAACCCTAAAAAAACACATCTGTACAGTGCAATCTATAGGTCTTTTGCATTACTATAACCTCTTTCACACATACAGACTCTTCCAGAATATCACCAGTACATTGCCGTACAGAGATCATGCGAACAAGCCCTTTTCAGAAACACCAGAAAATGTATTCCAACACTTTTCCAGGATTAACATTAACAGTAAATTGCTTGAATTCTGCTGTATGTGAAAAGCATATTTTTAAACCTACTTTTAAAGTCCTTCTAGTTACATTATGTCAATTTGTTGCTATAACTGTGTGAAAGAGGCTTATAACTGGATCTGAAATAGCATATATCCTATTTACAGTAAGCGAAAACAGTATGTGAATTTAGAAATAATCAAGATTACAAAATGGCGAATGTAGTATGTCCATATTAATTATATACTATATAAATGTGTATTTTTAGTAGTTGTAAAGATATTGTTTATTCAGAATATGTTCCTACTCAAGAGAGTAGCTTATGCTACATATGAAAGTCGAAAAATTCTGCCTCCTATTGTCTATAGTAATATTGTGGCTGTAAAAATCACATTATTAAATTTGTAATGTAATTTCCTCAACATCAATGCAGAGTGTGATTGCAAATATCATATAGATTTTAATTAACGGAGCAACAAACAAGAAGTTAATACTAAGCAATTTACATTTTAGACACAGATTTGCTTTTTTTGTTTGTTTATTCACCAATGAAGATAGTCCTATACAACACAAGAGCAAAACGTTTTTGGACAACACTACTGTGGTTTATTTCTGAAATAACTGTGTCAGTCATTGACTCTATTCAAAAAGACAGCGGTTTCATTTCTAAATGGAGCAAAGGTTTTGAATGGATAGTTTAATGAATGAACAGTAACTTGCCATGTCATAATTATTTTTTCCATGACAGGCCTAAATCAGCTGAGATAAAAACACACACACACACACACACAGCAAGGTATTGTTTAATTCAATTGAAGTCATGTTTATTTATATAGCGCTTTTCACAATATAGCATGTGTCAAAGCAGCTTAACATAGTTCTAGTAAAGTCCAGATTTCAGAGTTGAAGTTCAGTTCAGTTTAGTTTAGTTCAGTGTGGTTTAAATTTTACTGCTGAAAGGTCAAACACTGTAGAGCAATTATTTACAATATTTTAATTCATTCATTTTCTTTTCGGCTTATTTCCTTTATTAACTTGGGGTCGCCACAGAGGAATGAACCAACAACTTATCCAGCATATGTTTAACTCAATGGATGCCCTTCCAGCTGTAACCCATCATTGGGAAACACTCATGCATGCCCATTCACACACATACACTACAGACAATTTAGCTTACCCAATTCACCTATACCACATGTCTTTGGACTTGTGGGGGAAACCGGAGCACCCGGAGGAAACCCACGCAAACACAGAGAGAGCATGCAAACCAAGTCGGGGCTTGAACCAGCGACCTTCTTGCTGTGAGGCGTTTGTGTTACCCACTGCACCACCGTATATATATATATATATAGGCATAAGTTTGAGATGAGTTTGATCATGTTTATTGAGCTTATCTTTAAAAGTAAACCTTGAGTTAAAAATCCCTGCCATGCATTATGTTTCATAGTGGTAACAAAAGAATTATAATAAATGTATAACAAACAATATTAATGCATCAAATTGTCTCTCCCGATGCAAGAAATGATCATGAGAATCTGAATCGGAAACATCTATTACTCTGTGTTGTTACTGACATGACATAACATAAAATAGTTCTTTCATATTTTAATAGATGCTTTGAAAACATGAGACAGACAATAAATAAGCCGTATCATTGGTTTACCTGCTATAGGAACATTCTGAGTAATCGACAGCTGGACATCGCCAGTTCCAGGCGGCATATCAATCACAAGGTAATCCAAATTCCCCCAGTCTACCTGCATGGAAAAAGTCATTACAGTAGTGAAAGGAACAATAAGTTTGAGTAAATTGGATCTTTTTTTTGTTTATAGAAAATACCAATTTAGCAAGCAAGTAGAATGATTCCTGCACAGTAACTCAAGATATGCCAATGAATAGAAATTACACTTCCTTGAAGAAATCTATTTGTGCTAGACAAAGACAACAGAGAATAGTAGTGTATTTAATAAACAGCAATTTCCAAATCCAAACCACACACCTGTCTAATGAGTTTCTCTATAGCTGACATCACCATCAGACCCCTCCACACAATAGGTGCAACGTCTTCTACCAGAAAGCCAATTGACATGCTGTAGAGGGCAGGGAAGCAAACATTAAGAAATCATTTTAAAACGTTGTATGATGGGGGAAATTCTACTGTTACAAAAATGTAAGGTGAGTGAATTTGATGTATTTTATGGGGGAATGCTTTTTTTTAGCAAAGACGTACTGAATTAATCAAAAATGGCGTTTAAGGCATTTATAATGTTAAAAATGTTGACTAATAATGTTCTTTTGAATTTTATGTTCATTGGAAAATTCTAAAAAACTGAATAACAGTGTCCACAAAAATATCAAGCAGCACAACTGTTTTCATTACTGCAAATAATAACAAGAATGTTTCTTGATCACCAAATTAACAAATTAGAATGACTTCCGGATAATCGTGTGACACTGAGGACTAGATTAATGGCTTATGAAAATCTAGCTTAGTCATTACAGGAATTATTTATTATAAAAAAAAAAAAACATTCAAATTGAAAAATATCTATCTTTTAACAACTATTTTAGAATAATTTTCACAAAATTACAGCATTTTACAGCATTTGATCAAAGACATTTGCTTTTGTATACTATTGGAGATGTCTCCAAATGTTAAACAGTCGTGTATATTAAAAAGCATTATTACATTACAACAATTATTCAGTCACATACTTACCAAGGAATTCCAAAATTTACAAGTGGTCTCATTAGGTTTTCTGAATAAAAATGAGAGAGTATGTGAGAGAGAGAGAGAGAGAGAGAGAGAGAGAGAGAGAGACAGAGAGAGAGAACAAGAAAGAGAAAGAGAAAGAGAGAAAAAGAGCAATGTTATTGATAGACTAGTTTTTACAGTCTGTGTTGCCAGATTTAGCTGACTGATTCCAGCCCAAAAACTGTCCAAAACCCGCCAATACAAGAACAACCGCCTAGGACAGGGGGAGTGGCAGAACGGCGAAAAGTGTGTGTGTGGGGGGGTGCCATTGCAAAACCGCCCAAATTTTCACTACCCACCTAAGTAATTTTTTACCCGCACAATTGAATTACAAACCGCACAATCTGGCAACACTGTTTACAGTTCCTTCAAGATTTTGTAAGTCCAGTGTTTTTTTTATAAGTATTTTAAAAGTAAAACACAAGAATTACAGAAAATAAAGCCAACCATTTTCGAAAAAAAGCTGTCAAAAATATCTGTAATTTTACACCGCAAATGTTATAATAAATGTCTCAGCAAAATCCTGGAGGGACTGTTAAGTTAAGTTTTGTTTCAAAATTAAATGTGGCCTAAACACTCACTTTCTGTTAATTCAGGATTTCCTTTAAGGTTCATTAACTTGGGAACTGAGGGACCAAAGACATCAGCATCTAGAAGGCCCACCGATTTACTCTACATTCAAAAATCATATTAAAAAGGTTTGATTAAAGGCAAATCAGTTAAAACAAGTGCAATAACTGTGTTGTTTCAATATTATATATCTTTAACATGGATAAAATTGGGTTATCTTGAATTTTACCTGCTCGTTAGCCATAAGTCCAAGAGCAAGATTCACTGTGGAGACATTTAACCAAATCAGTGTTTCCAAAAATTATTGGCAGCAGACCATAAAGCATAAAAAAACTGCGATCAGTGAATGCAAAAGCAACCGACCTGCTGTTGTGGACTTTCCCACCCCTCCTTTCCCTGATGCAACAACAACGACCTCTTTGACTCCAGCTATGGGCTTCTGTTTGGGCAAACCTCGTGCCATGTGCTGCTTCTG
>CAIGQZ010034880.1:8370051-8391802 GCA_903798205.1 Danio tinwini
ATATATATATATATAATCTAAATATGAATAGATTTTTTTTATATATGATTGCATGTCTGTATTTATGTAGGCTATACATAAATACAATATACACAGTACACACACATATTTGTCAAAACAAACTTTTACTTTGGATTTGATTAATCGTGATTATTTATTGCCCAGCACTATTTTTAATATTATCCCTCATAAATCTTACTCGCTGTGATTCTGTTCATCCCCTTAAATAACAGTGTATGTTTCAGGTTCATCCACGCTGGATCTGGATTTACAGTTTCTGCAGGTCCCTCTCCTGTCCAGCAGAGGCCAGTGAAGTGCGGACATTCCCAACACTTCCCAAACCAACAATCTACAACAGTTTATGGATAAGGACAACAACATGAGCTGGACAAAGCCAGGAGCTTTGCAATAAAATCTAACAGAATATCTCATTCGGCACAATGTTGAACACGACCAGCCCGAAAGCTGTTCAATCATGTGAGGAATAATGTTTTATTTAACGTTACTGAACTTTGCCATTTTGTTCATAGTGGTTTTGTTACTCGGATAATGACTCATTACTGTCCTCTTCTTCAAGAATGGACTACAGACCGAAGGAGAGTTTCACTCAAAAACAAGACACGTCCGCTGTAAGACATCGAAAAACATGTAAGGTAAACGAGAGGGCTGAGTTTCATTCCCAGCCTCATAATGGGACAATTAACGGGGCAAATAAGAGGATCACCAAACGAGGAGGAGGAGGACACATCAGTTCACCCTGCAGAGATGATCATGTGCCCGTTTTTATCTTGGTTCTGGTGGTTGTGTTATCTGTGTGTACACGCTTTTACAAGATCACTGAGCCTCCTCATGTATGGTGAGCATTAGATCTGTAATAATTGTAAATATAACACTGTAATGTAAAATTAAGCTTAATGTCAATGTACAATCCATCAGTAAACATTATGGTCCATTTGCAGTTGGGATGAAACTCATTTTGGGAAAATGGGAAGCTATTACATTAATCGCACCTTCTTCTTTGATGTCCATCCGCCCCTTGGAAAGGTGTGGATTTTAATACAAAATAATTCTGATCATATTGCGTGTTTTTATTGCGTGTGACTGAAAGGGATGCTTCTGTCTTTCTCTTTCAGATGCTGATCGGTCTCGCTGGATACTTGACAGGTTACGATGGGACCTTTCCCTTCATAAAGCCAGGGGACAAATATGAGCACCACAATTACTGGGGGATGAGAGCGGTAAATTATGATTTATTTCTTGCAGATCTTTGAAATAGATTTTTATGTAATGTTTAATGTAATGCAGAGTTAGTTTTAGCATTGTTGATAAAAATACATGTTTCTTGAACATCAAATGCTCATGTTAGAAGGACTTCAGAAGGATTGTGTGAGTAAAGATTTAGCTTTACCATTAATGTAATAATTAAGACTTTAAAAATATATAGTAACATTTGCTATAATGATTCGCAAAATCCCTAAATAAAGACTTATTGTGCTTAAGAGACTTTTAAAATAAAATAAAATAACATATTCATGGAAAGTGTATATGGAAGTGGTGTCTATTTTAATGTTTCAAAAAATGGGTTAAATAATGTTAAGTAAAATGTTTATTCTATTGTAAAACTGCACTCATAAAAACAACATCAATATGCCTATTCTGACCAACTAAAATGTAAAATGTAAAAGTATAAAGATTATTATTTTGGGGCTGCACTGTGATGCTTAAATAGTATTTTATTATGCCATCAAAGGATTTGGTTAAATGATAGTGAACAGTCAAATTAGTTAAAAAATAGTCATTTTAAAAATAATGATATTTATTGGGACACATTTTAATGTACATACTAACTAATAAGTAGGCCCACACAAAATCCGTAGATTTTCAGCCCATCAAGTCTATTTATTTAGTTGATTGTAAAAGTGTGACATTTATATTTATTCAGTTTTTAAATTTCTTTTAGTAAAATCATTGGCTAATATGAAGATGTTCATATGATTTACTCACAATACAGTTTGTAAAGTAATAATTTCTCTCTTTTAGTAGATATATGGTAGATATATTATATGAGAGATCAAATAAATGGGTCTAATTAGATTTGCGTTGTAAATATTAAATAAAAGTAAAAAATGTAGTATTTTTTTATTTAACATATTAAGTTTTTAGTTACGATACACCCAAAAGCATCCTATATAAATCTGCAGATTTTTTACAATATTCTGCACAGAAATAGCAAAAAACGTCTGCAGATTCTGTCTGGCCCTACTAATAACTAACCAGCTTTGTTATATTTTTTGATACTTTGACCCCTGTAGGAGTAGTTCCTATGCGTATGTTTTAATACAAAATATATTAATGTAATGCTTGCTTTTTCATGGACATCAAACATTTTGTTTTTAGACAGGCTTACTGTATGTATATGTTTATTTAACCATGAAAATTTGTAATATAAAGATATGCAAGATAAAGATAAAATAATATAACATTTAAATTAAAAATTAAAATTGCTAAAAGACATAAAAAGCTAATCTACTTTGAGTATAAGTAAATAAACTTTGATATATTTTTTATTGTTAAATAAATTAAAGAGTGATATATATATATATAAAACTATTATTTATAAATATTTCTGAGCTCTAATCCTTGTGATTATTTCATTTTCTGTAGTTCTGTGCTGCTCTTGGTTCCTGTCTGCCTCCTTTTGCCTTTCTTATTGTCCTGGAGCTCTCCCAGTCTCCAACAGCAGCGCTCATTGCAGCCTCTCTGCTCATCTTCGGTGAGTGCAGCAGTCATCAGCAACACAGAGGCAAGCTGTAGTTAGTAAAGTCATTGTGACCATAATCTAAGTCAACTGGTGTATATCACAACAGACACTGGTTGCATCACCCTGTCCCAGTACATCCTGTTGGATCCCATTCTGATGTTTTTCATCATGGGCTCGGTTCTGTGCATGGTCAAATTCAACACGCAGAGACTTGGGTAAAGCAGTCTAAAGCATATCTATCTCTATCATCCATCTTTATCTACATTTTACTATTAGAGAAACTTCCATTAAAGTGTAAACAGGGTTCCCACAAGTCATAACATTTTTGGAATATCATGGAATTTTCAAAGGTCTATTTCAGACATTAAGAATCAGGAAAATGTATTTATTCGTTTTTGACCAAGTCATGGAATATCAAGGATTTTTGTTTGTCGTTTTAATTTTTACTTTCCATTTATCAATATGTAGTTTTGTTTATTTCTATACAGTTTGTTTATTGCATTGTTTTACATTTTGCTCTTTGTTAGGCTATTTTTCAGTGCCAATCCGCAATCACTTAAATCAGGCTCTTAAAATGTTTCTCTTTTGCCTTCTCAATGCTCAAAACAACAGCTTTTTGATTTTTTTTGTTCATTATAGGTCATGGAAATTCTAATTTCATTCAGTGACAGTGAAAGTTAGGTGCTAGTGTTCTCTTTGCAGTTCATCAATCAAATATTAACTTAATAAATTTAACAAATTACTTTAGGCAGAGTAGACCATGAATAAATAAAGAAAACCCAAAATATCATTCCACAGTAACATCAACAATGGGATAAATATGACTGTACTGTAGCAAATATAAAGAAAAAATACTCAGCAGGAGCTTTGGCTACAGTTGTGCTTTTGATAATATTGTTACTTTAAAATACTTAGCATAACATTCACTTCTGAATAGATAAAAAATAAAGCACAAAGCCAAACGTACGTCTCACTCAGTTTTCATTATGCATATAAATTATTTGTAGCACAACTGTATTGTATTAATAACAAATGTTTTAGTGAACGTTCTGTGGAAGTTCCTCAAACTGGAAGTGCAACTTATAATTGGAAATGCAGTAATCATGTGTGGACTAATGTGTGGATAGCTTTATCATTTCTGTTTATGTATCGTGAACGAAAATATTTGTCCTTGTGTTCAGGCCTTTCAGCTTTTCTTGGTGGTTCTGGCTGCTTCTGACAGGGCTTTGCCTCTTTGGATCTCTTGGTGTAAAGTTTGTGGGGCTGTTTGTCATTCTCTTGGTTGGAATCAACACAGCGCTTGATCTCTGGAGGCTGCTTGGGGACCTGAGCTTGTCTCTGGTATAAAACTCTAGTTGAAAGGCAAAGTTATCAGCCCCCCCTGTGAAATTTAAATTCTTTTTCAAATATTTCCCAAGATATGTTTAACAGAGCAAACACATTTTTTCACAGTATTTCCAGATTTCAGTATTTCATTTCTGGAGAAAGCTTTGTGTTTTAGTAAAAAAAAAAAATTAAGAATGTAAAAACTGCTTACATAAATAGTATTAGCCCCATTTATTTATTTATTAATTATTATATTATTATTATTATTATTATTGTTTCAGAGTTTAGCCTTTAAAATGTGTATTATTGGAATGCAGTAGTCAGCATTTGAAGTGAATCAAAAAACAAAAAACTATTATATATATGAAACTACTATATATAGTAGATGCACAAATTGATAAAGTATGATAAAAGTAGTGCTTCACATGTATTTTCCTTCAGAATGAAGAAAAAATCTTTGTAGCACTTTCCTTTTGCACATTTTGTTGATTTATCAATTACACTGTAACTCCATGCAAAGTATTTCCGATTAAATTATTAGCAGACTGTCCTCTTAATATCTACTGACACTGCTCCACCAACAGACATTCTCCAGACTATAAGAAACTTGTCAACTTAAAGTAACTCTAATCTTACAGTCTACTAATATTCTAATGTGAATTATTTGCCATATAGTTGCAATGTAACTTAAAGTCAACAAAATGTGTTAAAGAGGCCATTAAAATAAAGTGATAAGGAATACATTATGAAGGCCAAAAAGCTTGCTTTGAATAACGCATCTGCTGAAATAAATAAATGTAAAAATTCAGGTGCAGTTTTTTGCCTTTTATAGATATCTTTGGCCCAACATGTTTCTATGATTCTGTATTCTCCGATTGTGAAAATATTTACTTGTTGTTCACTAGGTGGATTTTTGGAAGCACTTACTAGCTCGAGTTTTCGGGTTGATAATGCTCCCGTTGTTCTTGTACACGACAATATTTGCTATCCACTTCATTGTCTTAAACAGGAGGTAAGTTTAAGCTAATATTCTGTTTTATCGTCAAAACAGCTGGTTGGTTAATGATAAAAAAGCATTGATCTTTTTTCAATACACAGTGGTCCTGGGGATGGTTTCTTCAGCTCTGCGTTTCAGTCTCGCTTAATTGGAAACAATCTACACAACGCCTCCATGCCAGAGTGTAAAAAAAAAAACTTCATAAAAAAAGTTATGATTGTATTAAAGATTCCATGTTTGACAATTGGCTTTTATGCCTCCTCCCACACAGATCTGGCGTATGGCTCAGTCATAACAGTGAAAAATCTGCGAATAGCAGGAGGATATTTGCACTCTCACTGGCACCTTTACCCAGAGGGGGTTGGAGCTCACCAGCAGCAGGTCAGTCTCCCCCCCCCCCCACCCCCCAAAAAATATTTACTATTTACTCAAATATTTCAAACCATTATGAGTTTTTTTTCTATTAAATGTAAAAGAAGATATTTTGAAGAAAGCTGAAAACCTTTAACTATTCACTTTCGTAGTAGGAAAAAACAAATACTATAGAAGTCCATGGTTACAGGTTATTTCTTCATAATATCTTCTTTTGTGAGATTTGAAACAAGGGTGAGTAAATGATGACAGGATTTTCAGATTTGAGTGAACTATCTTTTTAATCAAACCTAACATTATCTGGAATATTTTATTTTTTTATTTTGTCATTGCAATATTCTAATATTGTCTGTAATAATAGCATGATGTTGTATGTGAGAGCTGACGTTTATTGAGTACCTTACTGTTTAATAGTTAACGTATAGCAGTCTTGATTTAAACACTTATTCCAAAACGATTGGGGTTTGATCAAGAGAGAGTAGCTGACCTGTACTATTATGAAACCTCTTCAGACTTTGTTCTTTTTAACCACACAGTATTCCAGATTTGTTCATTTAAAATTTGTCAGAGGAAAGGTCAAGGTCTCCTAATTCAATTCAAAAGGATTAATAAACAACATAAACTGCAATTACAAAATGTGAAAATACTTTTAATTCAGATATATTTCATAGTGATTATATTGTTATAAGCTATTACAAATAATTCCTGTTCCTTTTAATTTTCGGAAAATCAAGAAGATGCTTTAGCATCCACAAATGTTTGAATCAGTGGCAGCAAGAGTCTGCAAAAAATGTAGAAATAATCCATCATACTATTTAATTACATCTTTAAGTTTTTTTTATATAGAAAAAAAAAGTTATTTTAAAAAAAGTTATTTATAACTCAAATATAAATAAGCTTTCACAGTATTGTTGGATTTTATTTGGGATCTGGATTTGTGATCAAATAAATTCAGCCTTTATGTCATAATGGGCCTAATCCAAAAACTCTTTGGAAGTGTATATGTACATTTGCATGTATATATTTGCATTTAAGACTTTATTCTTTTAGGTTGTCTGGTGTGTTTTTCTAAGAATGATAAATCATTTTCCTATCCGCATCTGTTTTGCATCTTAACTTGTGTAGGTTACTGCCTATTTACACAAAGATTATAACAACCTGTGGTTGGTCAAGAGACTTGACAACTCTGATGGTGAGTTTTTAATGCATATTTGCTTAATATTTTCTGAACACACACTTCACATGAGTCAATAACTCTGTTCTCTGCTAAGATCTCACAGACTCACCAGAGCTGGTCCGACATGGTGACATCATTAGACTGGAGCATAAAGAGTAAGTGTCAGGTCTTTCTGAAAGTGGCAAAATAATTCAAAAGAATGATGACATTTAAAACAATGCAAACTTGGTTTTATCATCAGAACTACAAGAAATCTTCATAGTCATTTCCATGAAGCGCCCCTGACCAAAAAGCACCTGCAGGTCACAGGTTATGGCATTGTGAGTACTATATCATTCATATATTATGTTACCATTCATATATTATATGGGATTTGTTAATACTAAGGAAACTAGTCCTTAACAACACTTCCGAGGTGGAATGGTGAACTGATCAGGCCTTTTTTTCTTTTTATTATTACTTTACATTTAAAATTTAGATTTAGATTAATGAGAAAAATATCTCTAGATAAATTCTAGATAACAGCAAACTACAGCGTGCTTTGTAAATAACAAAAAAATCAAAATGGGCCATTTTTTTATACAATATTACAATATATATTGTTAATTGTTTGGCCATATGCTTTTATTAATTTCTTTATTACATTAATTTTAACCATTTTTGTAAATTGTCATCGTAATGTTTAATCAAAATAACTTTTTTATGGGAGGGTTGAGAAGCTGTTTAACTTGAATAAATACTGTACATCATGCGAAAGAAGAAAATATAGTAAATGACTGTCTGCCTACTTTTTCACCATCACTGATTCTGGTATTTTTCTCACAGCTTTTCACTAATCATGAGCACACTGAAAAGAATAAGGAAATCTTTGTTAACATTATAAGTGGTAATTCAAACCAAAATGCTATGATAAGAATCACAACAAAACAAACTTTGATTTGATTTGAAGCAAATAAAATGTGAAGTATATCAAAAGTATACTAAAAGACAAAAATAAAAAACTATACCACTACAACCCATGATGCATTGTGAATGACACAATCACATTTAAAACATTAGAAGAATATCAAACTATAGATTTAAAATTGGTTGATTGTCGTTAGAAACAATACATTCCAAGCATACTGTTAAATTCACACAATGAATGTAAATGAAAATGTACAGTTACTATGATGTACTGTGTAACCACTTATTCAGCTAAAAATCTTCTTTAAAGTTCTACTGAAGGAAAAAATGTCACTTATTGTATGGTGTGTAAATTAAAAAGAAGTAAATTAAAAATTTTTGGGAGAACTATCCCTTTAATGGTGCTTCATGGCAGTGGGCGGAGCTAAATATTTCTTTCACTTCATTGTAGTCTTCTGCACAGCAACATGGGTAATGCAGTTTTATAAATGATCAATTTACAAAGGAGTAAATTTATGCATAAACAAGCAAACAACCTCACAACAGGTATGTCTTTAAAGGTTTGTGAGTGAGGGTTTAAAATATAAGGAGAAAATAAATGTTTTATTCCTCCAACATGACTGTCGCCCTCTGTACTTTCACAATTGCATCTTTCATTCAGTGTCTACTTTGAACTTGATCAATTGTCCAGCAGGAGCATCACGCATTTCCGTACTTCTGACTTTTGGTTTCAGAATGGAAGTGGCGACGTGAATGACCAGTGGCAGGTGGAGGTGTGTGGAGGCAAAAAGGGAGATCCAGTGAAAGTGCTGCGCAGTAAAGTGCGTTTTCTTCATCGCGCTACAGGCTGTGTGCTCTGCTCCTCTGGAAAGACCCTTCCCAAGTGGTGAGAGCGTTTGTTCAGCCAAAACTTTACAGCCGGTCTGCAGTGCACAATAAACATATCCCCAAAAATATTGTGCATTTAACTGTTCAACAGGGGATGGGAGCAAGTAGAGGTCACATGCAGCCCGTATGTCAAAGAGACGCCAAATTCGCAATGGAACATTGAGGACCACATCAACCCTAATCGTATGCCTGTATAGCTGTTTTTTTTTTTTTATATTGATTTATTGGGTAGAAAACTGCAATTTTGTTCATTTGCTGGTGGGATTTTTCTGTGCACAGTGCCCAACATCAGTCTTTCAGTACTCAAACCCACTTTCTTGGAGATCCTCTGGGAGTCTCATATTGTGATGATCAGGGTAAGAATCTCTTGAAAGAAAATCTGCCTGTTAAAAATTGCTCTTCATATGGGAATTACTTCTAATTAAAGATAATCTTCCTATTAATAAATGTCCTACCACATGGGAATGATTTCTGAATTAAATGACAGTATTTTCCAGAATATAATTTGATTAAAAGTCATGTTTTAATATTTCTTTTACTGAAATGCACTGCTTTAATTCCAAAGTGATTTCCATAATGCAGTTAAGAGCAAGAACGAGCAAAGCGCCACATATTTGGACTACTTTGTTTTATGCTTGCATTTCTCTTCTTCTGTTGCCCTTACTGTTTAATTTAGAGTAATGTAATGTAATGTGCGCTTATATAGCACATTTATTGTGCATGGCCATACACCCAAAGCGCTTTACAATAATGTGAGGGGATCTCTCCTCATCATCACCACCTTGTGTTGTGGAGTGAGGGGAACTAAAATGCTAACATTTAACCTATTTAGATTTTTGTGAATTAAATTATTAAATGCAACTTGTATTAAATGAGCCAATATATTAGATTAATAATGTTTTTGTGTAGGGAAACAGTGGTTTGAAGCCCAAAGACAATGAGATGAACTCTAAACCCTGGCATTGGCCCATTAACTATCAGGTAAGTTGCGTATAAGCATTTTTTATTATTAGTATTATTGATGTACTAAATTTGATATGATTGATCAATATTGTAATTTTCTTTTTTTAAAAGTGTTATTGTATTGATAAACGAGGGCTGCAGCTATCGATTTTTATTTTATTTTATTTTTATTTATTATAATTTTTTTTTATAATCGATTAATCAAATACATTTTTTTTTTACTTTGAACATCTTGTAACTGACATGGAACAGAGCTGTAAAAAGTCTAAGAAAGCCAATCACAGATACACACACACAAACACACATATTGCAATAAACTTTATTCCAGGAAGCTTTTTTTTATTATTTATTTGTTTGTTGTTTTTAATTGTATATTTATTACTGAAATGTTCTTGCCATGAAAATAGCCTTTGTTGCTGACATGGCATTAAATAAAAAAGTCATCATCATAAACTTAAGTCAGTTTAACATAATTAACTCAATTAAACATTAAACTCAATTTAAAGCTATTCTACTATATTCTGAGGTTAAACAATGGAATTATTAATTTCACCAGAAATTACATTAACTAATTATATCATTTCAAGATAAAATAAGAAACAAGCTGCATATTGCTTAAAGTAAATATAATTAGTGGTACTTTACTTTTTTTAAGGAAGTATTGATTACTACAATTTGTATCAATACTTTTTTTGCATTATAGATTTCAGCCCTATGATGAACCATTATAATATTACAACATTTATTAATATTATTAATAATATGTTTATTGTTAAATGTCATTGTGCTTTTGTCATTTTAGGTACATTTTGTTTTATGTTTTTGTCATTTTAATACTTTTTAATTTTAGACACACACACACACACACACACACACACACACACACACACGCACACATGCACACACTAACAAAACAGTTTTATCTCATATCTCTGTACCATTTCATAACTATTTATTATTCACAACAGGGTTTGAGGTTTTCTGGAGTGAATGAAACTGAATACCGTGTTTACCTCCTTGGAAACCCTGTAAGTGTCCCTGTCCATTTTTATACCCTCCATTTTCCAAGACCTCTTGTTCCATCATTAGTAAATATCCCATCACATTCCAGGTCATTTGGTGGCTGAACCTGTTAAGTCTGGCTCTATTTGTAATCCTGCTGACGGTGGCTTCATTAGCAGTACAGAGAAGAGTGAAGATGGAGGGAATGATGAAAGGTAAGCAACAATGCAGATGCTTGTGCTGTTTATAAAAAAGGAGCAGGTCTAAAAGAGCTGATGTTGTGTTTCAGTGCATTGTCACACACTCATGGAGGGTGGCGGCATGCTGTTTTTGGGCTGGCTGTTACACTATCTCCCGTTCTACATCATGGGTCGCATACTCTACTACCATCATTACTTTCCTGCCATGATGTTCAGCAGTATGCTAACAGGTAGGAAAACTAACCTGATGACATTTACACCCCATTATCAACTGGTGGAAGTCTGCTGATATTCTTATCACACTGACATCTTACCTGTGCAGTGAAAATTCATAATTAAGAAGCTTTACAAAAAAGTAGTAGTGGATTTGTAGAGTAGTGTGTGACTTGTAACATGAGCTTACTTTGCTAAACACTTATTTTTATGAAAGCTTTTTTTTTTACTACTAGTTTATTATGGAGGTGAAATGTTGTATTAATTGGAGTGCCAGTTAAGTTTTATGCCTTTTTTTAGACATTACCTTTTTATGCATTGTGTAATATTATCTCTAGTGATTGTCTTTCAAAAAATAACTGCTTCTGTCCTTCTTCCTGGACAGACTTACATAGGTTGTAACAAATTTGCATAATGTCTGTCAATAATTCTCACTGGCTGCCCACAAATTATGTATGTTTTGACCCTGAAATGCTGTAGTTGTAGCTGAGGCTTGGAAGAGTTTGGTTTGTGTTGTAGACGTTTTAAGACGACACTTTTTTGCACTCTGAAAGCAAATACATTTTACAGTTTCAATAAATTGAATTGGGTTTGGCTTGGTTTCTAATATATATATATAAACACAATCACAACAGAGGCTGGGCTATATGACCAATCAGAGCAGAGCTTGCCTTTGTTTTAGATATTGTAAGAAACAAAATGGAATTTACGAATAGGATTAAGGGTGTGCTTTACCTCCCCCTCTCTTGCTCTAAATATTATTATTATTATTATTATTATTATTATTATTAATCATAATACATTTTAATTACTGTTGTAAAATTTTCTTCCTGGCATCAACAGCAAAACCACATATGAATCCATTTTGAAACTTGATGAGACTTAATCATTACACAGAATTATACTACAGGTCTTAAAAAGTTTTAATTTGTCTTCCGCAAATTAAGGCCTTAATTTGAAGACATGGAATTTTTTTGAGAAATAAAACCAACTTGAATGACTTTGTTTAAAACAAGACAGAATTGTGTTCATTCTTTATCTTTTTGTAATCATAAATTGACTTCACTAATGAATACCTCAGAAAACAAGACTTATCATATGCCCCTTTTACCTTGATCTTGATGTACGAATTTGGCATTTTTCATTCGAAAACATTGTAACAATGGTGAGGAAAAGCATCACATTTAACAGAAGATACTGTGAAACTTATTCTCTATAGTATAGTTTGTTATTGTAAATTTGCTTTTTTAACTAAAATTCTGCTAATTAACTTAAATTACGTACCTTTTACATTTAGAATATTGCATTAACTTTAATTTACTCCCTACATTTTCATCAGTTGCTCTTAAAATTACTTTCAGAATACAATTAACAGTTTCATCTTAGTTTCCCATAATTTTTCTAGCAATTAGTTTAGAAGTTTACTGTCCTCTTGCAGTGTTTTTATTTCAAACTGTGAGTCTGCAGCATTGATTAGCATATTTGTCAGGACAACATTATCACAAGTAATGCATATAATTATAATGTTTATTCTAATACATGTAATAACGTTTAATCTAATCTAATAACATAATCTGAATATAACGTTTAAACCTTTATTTAAGGTATTACTCTGGACATCTTCCTTCGGAATTTGCAGCTTCTCTTTAGCTCATCATTATCTCATTACCTGATGAGGGGAGGTCAATCTGTGCTCCTCTTAGGGTTTATCTACAGGTGAGTATCTAAAAGTTTAACTCATGACTTTCAGAATTTGTAACTAACTACAAAGGTTTGTTTTATTTATTATGTTTTTAATATTGATACTCAACTTGATATTTCTGCTGTCATTTGGTTTCAGCTTTTATCTTTTCCACCCTCTCTCCTATGGCATGAGAGGACCGCTGGCGCATGACTCTGCCTCCTCCATGGCCGGCCTTAGGTGGATGGAATCCTGGGAGTTTTAAACAAACGTTAGAAGTGTTTCCACGTCATAAAATGTTTTAAACTATTTCATTTGTTACATGTTGACATTTCAGTGTTGAAGGAGAGCATTTAGTCTGATCTTAGGCTGTTGACAATTTTCAAATAGTATTTTTGTATCGTATAAAGTTCCGATATTTTACAGTCATGTATTTTACATAAAAATCTGACGTCGTGCAACTGCTGTAGCTGGACTGAAATAAATTTATTAAAAAACATAAAAGTGCCTTCCTAGTTGTAAAGATGCTGATGTATAAAGCATTAACCTTTTTGTTTGAGTTTAAAACATTTCAGTTTGAGAATGTTTAATAGCATTTCTGAATTAGTTTGTTTTAAAACTAATGTTTGATTATTAAGTTACATTTCTTGGTCAAACAAGTCATGTTTTAATCAGCTGTTTTTTGTTGTTTGTTTTAAGTGTTGTAATTGTCTTTAAGTCATTGCTTTAAATGCAAATTTGTAGACAGACTGACAAAAAATTTGGCATCTATTTAGATTCAGGTTGTGTTGCATTTGATAGCAACACGTTTTCTGGGTCATTTTACTGAAAATATATATACTTTTCATTAATCATTTAAGAGCTGTGTATTTTTACCTGAATTTTACTTTTAAAATTGTTTTCCTTCATAGCTAATTATTTTTCCAAGTATATTAGTGGCCTTCTGTCTTTTAGAGACATGATCTGTAAAGAGGTGTTGATATTAGTTTCTTTAACCGGTTTTACAATTTATACCATGATTTTTTTTAAATAAGTCTATAAAATTGACATTTTGGAGTAATGTTATAACGCATTTGAAAATGGGTTGATCAGAGTATTAATGCTACACAACAATGCATTGACAATATTTTTTGTGTTTTTTAAATAAATAAAATGAACACCCAGTTAAAATATTGATACACTATGCTAAAGTGAGCTGAAACTAGACTTGTTGATGTTTATCAATAATTCATATTTTTGGTCTTAATTACTGCCTTTTTTGGTAGCTGTACTTATAAGTTTGTTCTGCTGTTTATTTTAGCTTGACTAAGTCTTGACTCGGTTTTATTATATTAACACTATAAATAACACTATTAACACTTTAAATACTAACGTACCTGAGTAAGCTAAATGAAAGCTAAACGTATATATGGTCGCATATTATTGATATTTTTTGGTCAATGGTTGCGGCATCCCTTTACAACACGCGAGGGTGTGGCTATAATGTCCAAGACCTCCAGCCATTGGCTGCTTAGAATCACATGTGTTGTTGTCAAGATGGCGTCTCCGAATGGAGGTAAATTTTAATTCCTCTTTTCCCTGGCAACATTAGTTGTTAACGCAATAGTGCTACGGATTAATTAAATCCTATAAACCATTATGCCGTTTAGCATATTTTTTATAAAAAACTGATGGATTCTGAATCAAAATAAGCTTTTCGGTCGGAATAGCTTCATAAAATTGTTTCGAGCCAGTCATTAGCAAGCTACGTGTCAGACGACATCAGTTGTGTAGTGATAATTTAATACGAATGTAATAGTGAAGTGATTACGTGAAGACATATTTCTTTTGCTGTGTCGTGTTTTTATCTTTAGTTATGTATCATTATTTTGTGACAAGATTGCCCAATGGAGATAGCTCCTCTTTGAGTAGCAGCTGAGTAAACAATCTCTGTCATAACATCAGCTTCATTTTACACCTTGAATAATATGTGACAGAAGATTTTTTTTGTAACACCATCTAAGCTGAGTTAGGGTTATAATTAAATTTATATATATATATATATATATATATAATTGTAGTTAAGGTTTATTGATTTGTTGCTGAGTTTTATCTGACCATAGATCATTTATCTTTTTAATGTATAGGTGAGGACTTTGAATCTTCTCTGATAAGTTTAGAAAATCTTGACCGGGCTTCACCTGACCTGTGGCCAGAGCAGTGTAAGTGTGACTCTCTAATCTTATTCATTTGGACTGAAATAATATTTATAATACATTAATATATTTCCAAATATGAGTCAAAGCGACATTGATTGAAATATAGAAATTACATTAGATTATTACACATTGCCATATTTTTGAACGCTTTGTTTTTTAACAGTGCCGGGTGTGTCAGAATTTGCTGCATCCTTTAAAAATGTGAGTAAATATTCAAATGATGGTTAATCATTTTCTAAATTTACTTGAAATTAACACTTGTTTTGGTTATTCCAGCCTATTACAAATTCTCCACCCAAATGGATGGCTGAACTGGAGTCAGAGGATATTGAAATGTTGAAAGGTTTGCTTTTTTTTTGTTTCAAGAAGCATTCATTTTGAACATTTTAATGTATCATTTAGTCTTTTATTTCTCTGAACTGAGATGCTTACTTGAGAAGTGCTTAATAATAGTTAGATGAGTTGCTTGGTAAATGATATAGCTAAACTGAACTGAACTTAAACACTGAAAACTGGACTGACACTGTTTCAATTTACTATAATCTTCTATGTGAAGCTGCTTTGACACAATCTACATTGTAAAAGAGCTATAGAAATAAAAGTGAATTGAATTGAATAGTAGATATAGTATAATTTTTTGTTGTGGAGTTCAGTTTTTCTTAACTTCTATGTTATGATTATTTTTTGTAGAATTAGGAAGTTTGACCACAGCAAATCTGATGGAGAAGGTGAAGGGTCTGCAGAATCTGGCTTACCAGTTGGGCTTGGAGGAGTGTAAGTAATCTTAGCTTTTTTTTTTAAATAGTGCATCAGTTCATTATTTGTCTAATTGCAGTATAATGTAAGTCGTCCACTAGATGGCGATATTAGAAAAAGAATAACACTTTTTGACAAACGAATACTCTGATACATCAAGACATTTTACATATTTTTCAGCCGCTGTAATATTTATGATAGAAAAAAAACAATACAACAAATAATTCATTATATGTAGTCTGAAACCTAAATCCATCTGAATCCTTGTGTGAAAAAAAGCAACAACTTATTTTTTTATCTTCTATTCGTTTATTTTAGTCTGTAAGTCTCAAATGAATCCCCACTCTATATATTTAAGCAGAACTGGCTTGTTGCCCAGTGTCTCTGTAATATTATATCACAGAATTGCTAGATGTAGCATTAATCCACGCAGGCAGGATTACAGCAAAGATAAGTGTTTCAGTTATTTTCTAGATGAATATGGGCTTCGAAACATTGCACAATTTGAAAGTGAGTACTGCAGACTATTTGTGAACACTTGTTTCAAATATATTACATTCCTTCTGTTGATTTGACCTTTGTGTGTCATGTCCCTCAGAATGCTCTCAACAAACTATGCTTCAATGAGAAAAATCAGTCAAAAGCTTTTCAGTCTACTTGGTTTTTACTCTGTTACTTTGAATAATTTCCATATATGTTACAGAGAGAGGATAAAAAAGCGTCAGTTAAATTAAATAATTAAAAGATATGCATTTGTATTGGATTTTAAATTAAG
Source organism: Danio tinwini (assembly GCA_903798205.1). Taxonomy (NCBI): domain Eukaryota; kingdom Metazoa; phylum Chordata; class Actinopteri; order Cypriniformes; family Danionidae; genus Danio; species Danio tinwini. The sequence continues at coordinate 8,386,267 of CAIGQZ010034880.1, forward strand.
CACATGAACCATTTTATTTAATAAAAATCTTACATGCACAACTGTTTTAATAACGTTAGTAGTTTTTAGATTTAGATTCATTTAGATTTACATTTTAATCTCCTCAAACACTTGTAATATTACTATATTAGTGAACTTGAAATTCACAAGCTAAATAGAATTTATGATGAAACCGGTATCAATTGAATAATGGTTCTTATCATGGTTACCTGAGATCACATTATGATATTACTTCTCTTATAATTTCTTACTTGTAAATATTACTTTTTTTATTAACTCAGCAGATATTTAAGGGACAGTATATGTTATATTTAAAATTTTAGTTTCATATATTAGTAGCTTGAGGTTTCTATATCCATCATGTAATGTCTACAGTATTGTATTTATGTTAAGTCACATTTGGATAAAGCGTCCATGCTGCCTTTTATACATACACCGATACAGTGTGAAAATATTTAGCCTGCTTACATTTAATATCTTTGCAGTGCACTTACTACTTGCAACCTTACTAGGTGTCAACCTAGATGTCTCCACCTTCTAGTCATTTTGTCCTCTGCTTGTTCATATGCTCTGTGGGAAAGCAACATGTTCCACATATTTATTAGTCTAAACAGGAGTAAGAAAATGAATTAAGCAAGTCTCTACGTCTATATAACATGCAGTGGAGAAAACAAGTATTGAACACGTCACCATTTCTCTCAGAAAACATATTTCTAAAGGTGCTATTGACTTAACACTTTCCCTGGATGTTTGTAACAATCAAATAAATCCTTATATGCAAATAAAACAAATCTAATTAGGTTAAAATTAAGTTATGTGTAATAAAATGAAATGACACAGGAAAAAATATTGAACACATGAAGAAAGGGAGGTGTAGAAAGGCAGTGAAAGCCCAGACTGCAACTGAAATCTCTCGTAAGTTATTCAGCAACCCTCTACCCTTTGTCAGTGTAAATTAATATTAGCTGCTTCAGTCCAACATCTACATTACCAGGATGATGAAGATGAAACCAGAGTGGACATTTCAGCAAGATAATGATCCAAAACACAGCTAATGAAACTCTCAAATGCTTTCATTGAAAATCAAGCTGTATAATGGCCTAGCCAATCACCTGACTTGAATCCAATAGAAAATACAAAATAAAGCTCAGATTTGATAGACGAGACCCACAAAACCATCAAGATTTTTACACTGTTGAAGTCTGTGAAAACCTGAGCAATTCATGTGACTTCATTTTCCATATGAGAGATTATAAGATCCATTTTATATAAAGTAGTAAAAACATTTGAGTGGTTCAGTACTTTCTTATGTTATTTCATTGTTAATACATAATTACAACAAATTTTTCAGATTTCTTTTGTTTTGTTTGATTTTTTATGTTTGTATTGTTTAAGGTTTTACCAAATTCTGGTTCAATTCCATGTCAACAGTTTCTTTAGAAATATTGTTCCCAGGAAAAAACATGATGTGTTCAATACTTATTTTCAGTGCTGTATAATAACTACATCTTTTGTTTAGTGTATTTGATTTCACATTTTTTCTTATATAACTGGTTACTTTAGCCTCTGCTCAAACCTGGTGCTGTAATGGGAAACATATACTGGTATAGTGATGAGAGATCGCTTCGTGAATTCACCGCTGACTTGTAAAATCTCCATCAAGAGTGCAGAATTAAAGTAGAGTCGTTCATCCATAATCGTGCCAAACATAATTTATCACCGCTCTCTGCCATTAATAGATAGCGAGCCGGATGAACTCCACATGTTTTGTATAAAACCAAACTATCATGTTCTGTAACTTGATATGACAATAATGTAAAGAGCAGCTTGTCCTTTAGTAAAAGAAAGAAAAAAAACTGACTGTCAGTAAAATGGAATTTACTTTAATTAGTAACATATAGAAAAAGGGAAAATTTCCTTGCTGTTAAACTTCATTATCATTAGGGAAATATTTAAAAGATAATATTTTTTTTAAGGAGGGCTAATAATTCTGACTTAAACTGTATTTTATATATGTTGCACCTATTGAAATGTTCATTTTCCATAAATTAATAATCAATAAATTTTTCATAATTCATAATTATATAAAAGTAAACAAAATTAGCATATTCAAATAATTTCTCAAGGATCACGTGACACTCGAGGACAGGACTGGGACTGCTTTGTCATTACAAAAATAACAATTATTTTTAAATTATATGAAAAACATTTTTGAATATCTTTTCAGCCAATCAGCAGTAAGGGGCATTTTTATTAGCGATAGCAGAGATATCAAAAAGAGGCAAGGTCTCAATAGGTCAGCGTCATTGGCAAATTTCTCTTTTTTTGGCTTTATTTTTAACCATTGGTGAACAATCTTGTCAATATTTAAACAATACTGTACATCACAGTGTTTATTTATACACTGCCTTATGCTTTTTTAATTAATTTTTTTAAATTGGACTATTCTTTTCTTCATTTACATTGTCCATTCATCATGCCATTGTTACAACAATCTTATGGACTGTCAACAGTGTCTATCAAAAGTTGCATTACCTTTTGGCCAAAGATCTTGCTTTAATACCTGACCCTGAGGAGAACCACTCTGTCAGGTTTACTCTAGCATGATCCAAACACGTTCAATGGACTTCAGGTCAATTTGTAATCAAGTCATGTGTGACCATGGGATTCTTCTTTCGACACAGTTGTTTAAGAAAAAACAGCCAGTCTTTAATGAACAATCAATTTTGGGTTAACAATATTGCAACGTTGTGACAAAACCATATTAGATACAATTTAAACAATAAAGATACATTTATAGACTTGTTTAAAAACATAATAATTAAGAGACTACTTGAAATGTATGTACCGGATTTACTAGGTATTGATTTGAGTACAATGTCAATATTTGTTTTGTTCTATTAAGGTCTGGTAAGATTTCAAATAGAAGTTTATATGTTTCACACGGTGTTATTCAGTCAAATATTGATAATACTGATTTCTAAACATTGAAGTTAAAATATTGGTATTGTGTTGTATACAAAACTGAAAACATGACATCTTTTTTTTTTTTTTGTAATTTTGACCGATTATTATGTTATGCTTTAAATCACAACATTTATCTTTTAATTATAATATATATTTCATTAGTAGTTAGCAGAACAAAACAAAAAGCATGTTTTATTCATATATATATATATATATATATATATATATATGTATAGTGAATCAAGAGAAACAAGCTATATGCATATGCGCTCTTATGACTTTTTATTATACGGTATACATAACTGAGAAAAGAAATTAGATTTTAAATTCAAAATATGGTCAGTGATAAATGAGTCCACTAATCTACCAATGGAGAAAGCATAACAGCTAACTTGGTTCACGTGTCACTTTAATAACCAATCACATTACAGACATAATGTCCATTGACTTTCTGTCAGTTTGTGAAGGCGGTACAAAATGCCAAGAAGTGTGTGCTGTATCCTACCTGTGGCAAAATTGTCTGGGACTTTAACTACATTTTCATCTAGTTGTTGGAGTTAATCATCTGAAGTCTTTGATTTATGTCTGAACTGCATTCAAATGTTGCAGCAGATGAAGATAGTCCAGCACAGACTAAAACATTTACTGTTTATGTGTGCACAGTCACTTTTTTTTGTTAGTTAACCTGTTGTGAGTTTACATCTTAAGAATTGGTCAATGGGTCTTGCATTAGTTTGGTGTGTAAATTAAGTAAATCTTTGCACCCAAGTATAAATATTTACTTTATTGGTGCAGTATTTTTCATACTTTGACTTGTGACTTATTATACAGACTTTTTTCTGGTATCATTTAAAATGAGGTCAATCCAAAACTATAGTTAAAGGGCAAGTATTTCAAAGGTTAGCCAGTATGCTGTTGATTCCTAAAACAAAAACTTTGCCCCTCCTTACAAAAACAGCATCGTTTTTTCAGCATATTTAAAAAACATTTAATTCAGTTCAATTCATGTTTATTTCTATAGAGCTTTTATGTAGATTGTGTTAAAGCAGCTTAACATAGAAGTTCTAGTAAATTGAAACTGTGTCATCTCCTACGTTGACATCCATTAGTATCTTGTCTTCTAAACTGATGCAGCCAGAGCATTAAATTTGCCCGTTACTCTTTTCTTTTGGTTAAAAGTTGCAGATTATGGCACATTTGGACCCATATTACTATATTTTGACGTCTTTGTACACATTTTCAGATAATTTTAAGATGCATCACATGGCTGTACTCTATCCTTGCATAAATTCATTATATTGCAAAATGACATGATTGTGTCATTGTACTGTTCTGTATTTTGATGACATAAAGATATTTTAAACACACGTTCTGGTATGCAGTGCCGCTCGCGCTGAGGAGACAGATATGACATTACGATTATGATTGGGCTCAGAGCAGCATTTAACGCGCCACCCTTTAATGTGCTGTGGTTTAATTTTCTTCCTTCTCCTGGCTGTCAGGGGAAGCCTTGTAAATCTGAGCTACTTTTTCATCATGTTTCTTTCTCTCTTCAGCGCCTTTAAATGAGCTGACGAGAGGTAGCGTTAGGAGGAGGAGGAAGATTTACTGCACCTTTGACATGCTGGCCATTAAAGTCTTGATCTGGTTAATGGGGATAATGCAATCAGGCAGTGAAAACTCACCCCAAAGGCAAGGTTATCAGCCGCATGTTGCTTTTTATTTATTTATTTAGCTTTGTGGCTCGGGCTCGTGCACACACAGAGCTTTTAGATGCATTAGTTGCATATGTTTAGGGTGAAAAAATATGATTAACGGCAGCATATATTAGGCTTTGATTAATCGTGGTCTTATGTTAAGCTTAAAATGAAGCTTAGAAATGTTTAAATATGTAAATTTTAAGCCTTTTTAATGTTGATGCTGTTGTTGAGTGGATCAGCACATTCTATATATATATATATATATATATATATATAGTACAAGCAATGTACTGATAGTAATTTAGATGTGTTTTATAACAAAGTGCAATGTTTTCAGATTAAATATATCTAATATTTATATGGATAATCGTGTATATAAAAAAGAAAATCAAACACTGAGAGTCTCAAAATCCATTTGTATGAGGAACAACTTTCTTTCGCCATTCCTTCACATCTGCAGCTGACGTCAGAACAGCATTAACCAAACTCAGGGTTATACAAAGAGTGGCCAACACAAAATACATACATTCCTGATATCTGAGTCCCGTCTCGCACATAATACACTACAATTACTATGGTATAAATACAGCACTACAACATACAAAAAAGAGAGATCAACTTAGAATGTCACTTACCTGTTTAATAATGATTTAATTAGGTATAGTTAGAAATTACACTGTTTTTCTTCTAAGGGCTTACTATGCAGTCTGTGTTGCAATTTTGTGGATGGACAACATCAACTGGCATTAAAAATATTTAAAATAGGCATCATCCTTGTAAATAAACTGCATAGTTGCAATCTAAAGAACTACATTCTCGACAAAAAAAGCCTCAAAAGTACATTATGTTGTCCAACAGCTGCAATATTT